>CM032659.1:23174925-23219613 GCA_019095985.1 Streblospio benedicti
TTTCCAGTGACACCGCCCCTTTTACCCCCGCGACTCCCTCCCCCTAGAAGGCTAGCGGGCACCGGGGATGTCCCCACCTGACGCCATCCACCAGTAAGGTCGCCCTCGTTCTCAGGGGTAGTGGTACCCCCCATTTTGAATCCTGACAGGGCCCCCAGCCGCTTCCGGGGCTCCGAAAAACTGACCACCCACGGTATTTCCTCCCGTCGTCGCCCGGTTCCCCGGGCCTGGGAGGCGGCACTGTCTTGATTTTGTCCCGGGGGTTTTGTGCGCCAGTTTTGGGCGATCTGTGGATAAGGGCGGTGTATGGGGTCTCCAGGGGCGCCGATGAGGTTCCTTTCCCCCCCCTCAGGCGGGAGTCCTCGCCCCCCCCCGGCAGGTTTTTACCCTGTGCGGTTTTGGTTCCCGGGCTAAAAAAGCCTCCCTCCTTGTTGCTGGATTTCCTTTTTGCTTCCTTGTAAAATCTGCTTGCACCCCCCAACCTCCGGCCAACAGCTCCTCATGCAGATGCACGGGAGGTTGAACGTTAGTCTCCATACCGGTCTTGTCCTTCGCGTCCTTATCTTGGCGTAGAGTCGACCCGGCACGTCCCCGCATTTGCCTCGGACAATTTCCACAGGATAGAACCCGCAAAGGCCCCTGCGTGACGTGAGCGCCTTTGGTCTGCCACTGTGCCGAGGCGGATAGACTTCTAACCTGCTGACTAGAACTTGTCCGCCCGACGGCTCCTGTCTCCTGTCGCAGTCCCTGAGTGTCCCCAGGATACCACTTGACCGCGAGCGGTAGCCCCTTGGCTCCATACTCGGGCCCTTGCTGACGCCTAGTTGCTGCAACACATCGTCTGTGACGAGCTTTAACACCCGTCTGCCGCACGGTACCAAGTCAGGAGGGGGAATTTGCGGCTCAATTACCCCTCAGCCTCGTTTCCCGACTCATCTGCTGTTTCCTCGCGACTTACTTGTGCCGGCGCGACCATATCAGTCTTCGCCGCTGGTGGGGTCTTGGTAGCACAACTTCCCCCTGTCGCTGCTTGCTGCTTTGCCTCGCGCTCCGCGAGCCTTTGTCGGTGTCTGGCCTTCCATGCTTCGATTTCTTAAATTTATAAAGTTCTTAATTGTAAAGTATACATCGTTTCAGTATATATCTTAATTGCCCATAAGTCAACGTTGTTATAGCAACGCCATCTTCTTTGAACACTTTTGATCTAGTTCCCGGTTTAGTTCTCGTGCGTTAACGGTGAAATCAAGAGAATCTTATGACAATCGCACATAACAATTCTGTCTGTGAGATGTTAAGTTATCAAATAGGAACTATAACTAGGTAAGGAACACAGGTGTATAAACAAGACCAACCAGCATTATCGAGAATATCTTACCCCGGCATAGCTGGGCGTTTTTGCTTGCCATATGGACTGTCAATTGGCCGTGTTAAGTTGTATCGAATGCCATATGTCAATTGCACCATGGAACTGTATAACTAGAATTAATTATCGTATATTTAATGACAACTTCTGGCTGTTTTCACTGAATCATAATATTGTCACTTGGACCGTTGATGTACACCTTCACTGTATAAAAGATGCTTGCAAAAGAAATGGACACTTTCTAGGGCTATGAAAGAAAATGCTGGAATGGATTTAGTGCACATTTTTTCCGTCATTTTATATGGCAGCACGGTCGTGTCCGCACGTGAGTATATTACCAGTGTTAATATTAGTTTACATATAAACATATTTAAATTCAAGTGGCAGTAGTGGTTGAGAACTCAATAAGCTACTAGATTGGCCCACTTACCTAAATTGTATATGGCTAGTTCACATACTGAAAATGAAATGGGTAATGAAATACAAAACTATGAGCATTATTGGTGTGGGGGGGGGGCTAGACAGCTTTTTGGTAGTTCACCCCCCCCACACACACACACACTAATTTAAAAACGATTATTTATCATCATTTCAACAGACATATTTAGCCACCTACGTGCACCTATCACTATGCCAATATAAGTAAAACCTTCAAGTAAAGCATGGAGCACAACTGTAGTACGGACATTTTGACAGCAGCGTTTTTTCCTTGTGTGTGATGCTTCTGGCAAGTAATGACGTACATGTACGCCCTAAAATACTGGCTCTGTACTGCCTCAAAATGTACTTTTGCCGTACTCCATCCACTGATCCCCATGGTCTCCAGATGGTTTTGGCAGTACAGCTGCAGAACCCCCTACACACGGCTGTGCCCTGGGATTAACATAACCTATTTATTGAGACACACCTCAATAATAATACCAATTTAGCAGTCGCAAGCCTACTAAATACAAAAAGGACGCACGTGAACCTCTATGAAACAACCTCTCCACTCAGACCAATAAAGACGGCCCACCACTGGGGTTAACAGTGAGGTTCTACTCTATTATAAACATGCAATGCATCTGTTTCCAACAGAGACTTCCGAGTCGTACTGCAGAAGCGACCCGCATAGTGGCGCTGGCGTGTGCTACTTTATCCCCCCTCAGCCGGTCACTGGGGGAGGCATCACGCCTGCGTACGAGGCGTGCCTCGCGGCCGGCGGCGTGACAGCCATGCTCGACGCAGACGTCTACAGCTTCCTATTGGACACGCCTTTAGCCACGTACTGTATACCCTTTTAAAATTCCCCCAAGGTTCCCAACCGCTGGCTAAGTATCTCCTATGACCTAACATATGATAATTTAATTTAACTGCTAAATGTTTTCTCCCTGGCAATAACCACATCTAACAGTGCGTCTACTTTAAGAAACTTAATTCTAATGATGAAGTGTTTTTTTCTACTTCTCATTATTATTGCAGTACTCTCAAGAATGAATATGTGCTAATTGGAAATGGAAAGTTGGATGCACAGGGTTCGCCTGTTACTTGGGCTCCTTGGTACGGGTGGAGCCTAATGGAGAGAATGAATTGTGTCTTGCCTTTCACCAGCAACAACTCGTGGATATCGATTGCAATGAATTTACATATCAGCCACCATATGTACTTTGTCAACAACACACAGGTATGGCGCGTCTACTTTCGTAGTTTGTAAAGGGCCATATGGTTGTGCATTTGAGGGAGGTGCGGTCTTTAATTAGCTAGTCTGACGCATGAGTTTGAGGGTGGCGGTTTAGTGGTATTTTTTTTATATATTTCATATATTGATCCGCCATCTTTGGTATTTGTATCACTCAGACTTTAAAGTCGACCTACTATGCCGGGTTTGGGGGCTCAAAGATGTTGGAATGTATGCAAAATCAAATTCACCCACGTGCAACAAGCATTTTACATGTATTTGTGAATAAAGCAGTGCGGTGTACAAAAAGATATCGTAATGAATTGCAGCATTGCAGAATGACGTAAAATCTAAAGTTGTGAGAGCAAGGCATAAATCCCGCCTGCTACAAACCACCACATTTACATTTATGTATTAAAAACAGCAACAAAATATTATCAAGTTTTCATATTGAAATTAACCACACAGGATGCGGCGCAAGTACAGCCCCTCGCATGTCTCCAGAGTGGCGCCATCTTAGATGATCAGATCTCGTCGTCCCCATGCACATCCCACTTCTTTTAGATCTCACATACCTCTTGTGTTTGTTTGTTTTTTGGCTTGTTTTTTTTCACGTCCAATTTTGTTTGGCTGTTCCCCCATATGCCACCCTGCCCTCATGTGTCTATCATGTTGAAATGAAATCATGTAGGCCACGTAAACTACCGGGTGGCTGGTTTATGAAGGTTTGTGACCGTGAAAAAGTTCTAATTATATGGGTGGTCTCAATAGAGAGGTGGTCTTAATTAGAGGATGTAGGTCTACTGTATATGCAATAAGGTCACACCGTTTGTAAAAGTGGTGTCGCACTGCTCCGTTCTCTGAACGACTATATAAACTGATACGGGGTTCTTAAACGTCTAATGTGCGTTGTTAAATTTCAAACATCTGACCGTTGTGGTGAAATCCAACCACCACATAACGTTACTGCGCTGCGGCGGCAAAGCGCAAAGCGGCAAAGCTTATTACCAAAACAGTCTCTGGCGGCAGTTCAATGTGCGTTCATTGTTCTTGGAGTGAGCGTTGGGTAGCCGCTGATTTTAATTTTTATTAGTTGTGTTACAGCTATGTCAACGTTCAAAAATATGTTCAAAGCCGCTGACTCTCTTCGAATGGTCAACGATGGTTAAATGATCGGCATGCTCACGTTCAGTGTCAGTTTTTCATAAGTAACAAAATCAATGAGTCAACGCACAACGTACGCACAACGGCAAAAACTAACATCCAACTACCATAGAACCGACGTGAAACAACCAGGTAGCGGGAACAGAGCTGGAAAATGTTCGTTCAGAACGACAGAATATTTTGAGCATGTTTAAAATGTTGCCGATTATTGAAACGATCAAATATCGACCCAACGATAAACAGCGTTCACTGAACCGGTTCCAAATGTCAGCACAACTAAGTTGACAATGGATAAACGCACTTAAACGTTACTCGATCGTTAGTGCTATGGGGAGCGGTGGGACAGCAATTTTAATAACGTATGGCTGCCCGCACGTTTCCAGGCATGTACTGCAGTGAGGGCTCGGGTCTGTGCTACTGGCTCACGTCCGCGGCTTACGGCAACCAGAGCGAGGCCCAGGCGGAGTGTGCGGTCCTGGGCGGGGGTCTAGCACAGGTCGCCTCCCAGGCCGAGACCAACTTCATCACCTCATTGAACATTGTCAGGTGAGTGTGTGTGTGTGTGTGTGTGTGTGTGTGTGTGTGTGTGTGTGTGTGTGTGTGTGTGTGTGTGTGTGTGTGTGTGTGTGTGTGTGTGTGTGTGTGTGTGTGTGTGTGTGTGTGTGTGTGTGTGTGTGTGTGTGTGTGTGTGTGTGTGTGTGTGTGTGTGTGTGTGTGTGTGTGTGTGTGTGTGTGTGTGTGTGTGTGTGTGTGTGTGTGTGTGTGTGTGTGTGTGTGTGTGTGTGTGTGTGTGTGTGTTTTCTTAACTTCATTTTGTATACCTTACCGCAACTACAATGTGTGCGATCATTACCTATGTGTTTTGTTTATATGTGTACTCATCTTACTATATATAAGGCCATTGCCCACTATGTTCTTCCTAAGTGCAATCTAGAATACTAGCCAATCAGCCGAAAGCTCTCACTAATTGGGAGAGACGTTTGACCTGTCAATATCACATAAAGCATTCTACACACATTGAATGTTGGTCTAATTGGGAAAAGGTCAAGGCTCAAAAGCAAGTTTTGAACAATAAAGTGAGCATGCTACTAGACGGTGCCAGGTAATTTCGGCCCACGGTAATTTCGGCCCACGGTAATTTCGGCCTAAGTAATTTCGGCCCAGAACGGTTTTGAACAATAAAGTGAGCATACTACTAGACTGTGTACTAACTGTTATCGATTAGTTATTTTACATTAAACAGACCGTAGAAGAAAGGTGCATGCAAAGATCGAATTCTATGTACTGTACATGTAGTTACACCACTGTCAGGTATTATGGTACAACTGCCTCTAAAGTTTTACAAATAGTCTATTGTACATAAATGTTTCCCATAATAAGAAAGCAGTCCAACACTCTAGCAGCTCTAATTCGTATTCCCCTTCTAGCTACCGCATGTGGATGGGCTACAGCTATGATGAAAACCATGGATGGCTGTTACCCTGGTCCAATTGGGCACCAGGTGAGCCCAATGGAGCCGACGCACCCGTACCCGAGTGGTGCACAGATATGCGTGAGCATGGGCTGTGGAATGACCGCGCCTGTGTACAAGATTCCTATATATGGTGGGTTGCGCTCCGAGGACTCTGCCAAACAGTACACGGTAAGTAAACAAAGGTTATTTCTTGGGAAAATAAAATGATAACCCACTATTTTAGGAAGAGACCGTGTGACCAAGGTGACAAACTATGGAAATAGTATGTGCCCCGTGAACGTCTGAAAAAAATCAGTTAAAGTATATTGCTAGCTAATAGACCTACGTGTCATTGCACAAAAATAGACTATCCCCAACAAAAGTGTAAAATGTGTCTAGCTGGATGGCTGATGGCTTGACCAGCTGTAGGTCTGTCAGACCGGCTGGTCATCCCGAACTGAGCTTTTTTATTCAATCTGCTCCTCTGTAAAACTGCTCGAAGGCCTCTAAACACGTAGATGTAGATATATGTACATGTACTGTTGAACATCTATGAAATCACTCGCCTAGTTGCATTCAATTGGTCTCCGTGAAGAGGTGATCAGTACATGTACATGTACTTTTTATCTATTGGGATTCGCAAGGGGTATTTGTTTGAAGGTTTTGAAATGCTAAGAATTTTTCTTATCATATGCAGGTGATCTCTTTTTCGAGGTTGTCTTAATTATATGTTATAGACTACTGTATGTTTGTGCACGTATCTGGCCATGTGCCCGTGAACACTGACATAAAAGCGAGATTACAGTAGAACCTCCAATTAACATCACCTCTATAAAAAGACCACCTAGATAAGAAGACCATATCTGGCAGAGCAAAGTCTTCATAAAAAACAACAAGACGAGCCTCCAAAATGAGACCACCTCTTCATTGAGGCGAGCTTACGCCCGGGTGATAGTTACGTTAACAGTGTGAACTTTAAATGTATATCATTGCACCAGACGAGATCTGCACCTCGGACTTTCCACCAACCAACGCCGACGTGTGCTACTTCATCACGCCGCAGTCAGTTTCCAGCTACGGGGCAGCACAGCGGGCGTGTGTCGGCTCCGAGGGTGACGGGGGCGGGAGCGGGGGCACCCTGGCCGTGCTCAGTCCGGAGGCACTGGCCTTCCTCACACACAAACACCTCCTCAGGCGAGTTTCTTTCAAACTAATAGGTTATCATACGAGTAGGGTTGAGAGATCACATATATCTCACTGAGTGTGGAGTTTGACAGAACTCAGCTACCAGAGTATAAAGCTACAAAATGTATAATAACAGTTTTCTTTCATTATCATCATATTAGGCCAGCTTCTTTAAAACCACCTTATGCAGTAAAACGTCCAATTAAGACCACCTCTATATTGAGACCACCTCTATTATATACCACTTTTCACGTTCTAAAACCCTCATAAAGCTACCAAATTAAACCTCTGTATATAGGCCACATCTCTACTGAGACCACCTAACACTGGTTCAAAAGTGGTCCTCATAGAGAGGCTCTACTGTATCTAATGCATTAGTACCTCTCTATTGAGACCACATGGAGACAGTTCAGGATGTCCCTTTTAACAAGACTTTCATACCTCTCGCTTTAATAGTGTTTCAAGCTTATTGTAAGAACTACATGACACTGTACATTCATCGGAGTATATTTTGCACAAACATCGTAGCGTGAAACCCAATCTCCAGTGCTTTCCATTCAATCGAAAACCCCTGATTTTGTTCAGCAACATGTCTGACTTATGTCAACGAGGCTCTGTCAATCATTTCTGTTTTAGTGGTTTGCCAGGCACTGCCTTTTGGCTGGGGCATCAGAAGGACTCGTCCCTTCAACTGACTGGAGACCATCCTCCATGGAAGCCAGGAGAACCCAGTGGAGGAACAGAGGAGAAGTGCACTGTACTAATGAGAGACATGTTGCTGGTTGATCATGCATGTAGCACCACAAGTACCATGCAAGCTATATGCCAGAATACCAAATGTAACTAATTTTCTTATCATTCTACATTGGCAAATGTAGGGGGTGGGGGTGGGGGGACACCTATTACCCCCACTCCTTATTTTTTCACAAATATGTAATCCCGAATTGAGGTTTTTACGTTTTCTGTGGGCTCGAACATTTGCGTATAGATCGGGTTTTATATATGGCATTCTTAGAAACAATCAGGTTTGTGCTCCTACAATGTCCAATATGTTATGCCATATGTCCTCATAAAACACAATGATATCTATATCTAATATATCTACTCTCAAAAACGGTTCTTTGTGTTTAATAGGAGAATACCACTTTATTTCCACCAACCGTAAATTATCTAAATAGTATTGATTAGGAACAGAGTATGAAACAGCTAATACAGACGAGTTGACAATTTGCACATATGTTTTGCTAAAAATTAACCCTGCAAATAATGCATAATTTACACTATTAGCAGTGCATTTATTTATAATGTGACCTGTACCTAACTAATGCATAATTTACACTATTAGCAGTGCATTTATATATAATATAACCTGTACCTAACTTCTTGCATAGAGTAATATATTGATAGGCTTTTAAAGTTAAATTCTGAGCCAGATGTCGTTTATCGGAACACAAAGTACATGTATTTACATAAAGGCGCTATCTTGGTAATGTATTTAAACAACCAAGTAAGCCTAAAATAAATAGGGTGTAAAATGCATACATTTTTAGATGTATGATATTGTAATATTTGCAGTGGTGGCTAGGTAGCAATCAAAGTCACTAGCCAATTTGACAACTTTTGTTGAAATTTGTACATTACTTTGATTATATTTTCAGGTCATTGTATTAACAATTATAACATTAGAGCGGTTCTTCTAGTTAGATATGAACAAGGAAAGCAAAAACGATCTACTTATCCTTGTCCCATCATATTATATTTTCAATGATTGTGTATTACTACAAAGTATTTTCATTTTATCCTACTTAGACCGCCCCGTCCACTCTTCCCAGACTTGCCACGGACCTAGAGGTCTAACCAATGGCCTACGCCAGCTTAACTGCATACCAGGAAGTTTCCTCAATATCTTTTTAGCATTCAAGTTCAAGAAATCAGGAAAAGTGGCTAAATGGAGGTATGTGATTACTGTAACATGCTATTGCAAATTTATCATTGTGGCATGGGTCGTCAAGTAACAAACTGCCAAGATGACCATCAACTTTCCTTGTGAATGCTGGCTCCACCCCGAATGTCAAGGGCCCATATTATTGTTCAAAACTTGCTTTTGAGCCATTGATATCGTGAAGTTCATCAAAATGTGAATAATGCATAATGCATAATGTGATGGTGACAGGTCAAAAGTCTGTCCAAATTAGCGAGAGCTTTGCGCTGATTGGCTAGTTTTTAGATTACACTTGGGGAAAACATAGCCACATATGGCCTGACATCATATAGAATGGCTGACTTTTAACAAACGCTGTAAGGGTTCAACCGTAGCATCATTGCAACCAGCAACTATGACACCCTGGAGCAAACTAAATGACAGTTTTCATTGCAAAAATGATATGAACTGTTGTAAATGGTTTATCTGATTATGTTTGATATAGATTAGATTGCTATCATACTATGTATAAAAAACACCTTCAATTATACCTGCCAGCAATGTTAATAATGACGACAACAGTGATCATATTAAAGATGTGTTGCGACGGTACTGGGACACTTTTCCCTGGGGGTGGGGTTATAAGGGGTTTAGAAACCCCATATCCCTCTTTTTGTGGGCCTTTTTTTCTTTATCCTCTTTTTGGGGGCCTTTTTCCCTTATCCCTCGTTTTTGGGCCCTTTTTCCCTTATCCCACTAATTGGAGATCCCTTATCCCTCTTTTTGGCCCTTTTTCCCTTACCCCTCCTTTTCAGCCTTTTTTCCCTTATCCCACTTCCTTATAAACCCCGAGTTGCACTAAATTTAGTAAATTAGCAATGGAACTGTTTACTATATGTTATCTATATCAAGCGTAGTATAGTGAAGATCTGAGCATTCATGGGTTATTTTGATTTTAATGAGAATGTTTGTCCGTGGTCCGACTTCGACCTACGTACTGTTCGTTTTTATTGTATTCGTGTGCCAGCAATTGATGTATATTGTTCCATTAGCAGTATAATACCGATCTGTAAACCCTTATACCAACCATATGCTTATGTTTAAATTGATGTAAATAAACTTACATACACATGTGATTGCCTGTGACGGGCCATTCTCTTTTCAGGTACTTTGCGTCCCGCGAAGGCCGTTTTGCACTGAGCATATGGAGGGATGTGGGTAACGGCGAGCTCATGATGACTGGAAAAACTTGGATCACTTCTCGGGGTCCTGGCCTCCAAGTACGCCTCTTAGCCATGTCTGTCATATTATAAAGTAATGATTTTCTAGCATCTTGAATCATCATTAGGAGCAGATACAAACCTAGTCAGATGCGTCTGTCCACGAAAATCTGAAGCAGGAGATAAAAAGTCCAGCGAAATGCTGTTGGTTCTACGTCCTATCTGTTTGTACACGCCTTTCCTTGCTTGTCTTCATTGGTAGATCCATATTTCCAGCGTGAGAAAAAAAACGGAGCAAGTGATGAATTTAATGGATTTTTTCTACTTAAAAGCTTGCAACGATCTGAAAGATGAACCAAAACCGACACACAAAACAAAATCAAGAAAATCAGTTTAGGGATAACATGGGAATGCATGCCCCTGTTCGACCCGCTGCCCCGACCCCCCACCCACCCCAGTGTCTTGTGCCTCTTTCTTCGCTTGCATCTGCCAGTGATGCTCTCTTTAGAAATGATGATAAATTGCAAGTTTTAAAATTTCAAACAAAATGGACAGTTCTTAAAAAACTTCATCTTCAAAGTGAGTCTTAAAATGTTAAATTCGCCAGACCAATCGTGCAAAAAATCTGATGGAAATTCACGGAATCCATTACCAACCGTAGCACTCCCCACAAATTCCATGGACGATTATATTGTTGGTAGCATGTGTGTGTGTGTGCGTGCGTGCGTGTGTGTGTGATTTTTTGGATTTCATTTCATGTATTGATTGTGAATATGTTTGACCATATTTCATTTAGGAATTTTCTCTGACGGCGGCATCTTCAACCATTACTGATATCTATGTAGAAGCTGGAGATATGCTTGGAATATTCTACCCAGAAGAGGATGCTAGCCTCGGTGGTCCAGTCTATTTTGAAGACTCAACGTAATACCCCCACACTATAGCTAATACTTTAATGCAAATTGTTATTTTGAATCATATACTAGAATTTAACTCTTGCTCATTCCAGCAACCATTTTTTAATGTTGCCTGCTTTGTCTCGTTAAATTCATTTATGTTTTATATGTTAATCTATCTATTCATCCAGCTGGTATCTAACAGTCTTAAAGATATATCATACGATGTGAATATGCCACTTAAAGTACGACCAGTATGGTCGGCCACACAGGACCTTACATAATTTCACCAAATATGTAATCAAAGGCTTGATAATCTGTAAACATCCGTGTGCATATTATAAAAACTGTTGGCAACTGAAAGAAAAAAAAAAATTTCTGTGATAGAGTATAATGCTTAGTTTGAGCGATGGTAGTATATCATCAATAATTAGTCACATCTGTAAAGCAAAATACAGTTTAACCTCCAAAATTAGGACCATCTCTACATTAAGACCACCTCTATATTAGGACCACTTTTTGCGGTTCCGAATTTCCCCCTAAATATCATTAGAAATGTAAACCTCTATATTAAGACCACCTCTCAATTAAGACCAACCTCTCCATTAAAACCACTTTTTGCTGTCCCAAGTGTTGAAATCACCTCTCAATAAAGACCAAACAGGTTTCTCATTGTCTGATCATTCTACACAATAGCTCCATTAAAGGTCAGTCAGAGTTGATCGTGTAATATATCCTGTTGACTCCCATTGTAGTTAAGAACTATACCTAACATTATTTTCTCTTAGTTAGTGATGACCATTTGATAGATGATTGTATGAGGTTGTATCTCCAGGGGGTTAAATATTTAATCATAGACTATCTTAGATGACTAATTCATGTTTACGTGCTATATGCCTATTTTGTGTTTAAAGTCTTATTAAGTTTTTAGTGTATCAAAGACACTGATGATTATTAGCGAACTTTGTGTGGTGCTTTCCTAAATTCTATTGATGAAGAACAAAGAGAAGATGCTTTATAAAAGCCCAGAACTAAACTTTTTTCCATTCTTTGTCTGTAGCTCATGTTTAGTAGATTGCTCTTATAAAAACATATATTAATTGCAAAAATCCAAGTAATACATTTCACACTGCTTTTATATGCTAGAATACGTGCATGAGAAAATTTTTTTTTCAAATATGGTGAACCTCTATGTTGAGACCACCTCTGTATTAGGACCACTAGAGGCCGGTCCCGTGGGTGGTCCTGATAGAGGTGCAACTGTAATCACTATTTATCATTTTCCTTTTAAATTTCTGATCTGACAGCAAGCCCAATAGGACTGATGGTGTTGATGACAGCGAGCTCCACCGTTTTGTGGCCCTTGCTGGATATGACCTGGACGTCAATGCACGAGTGCCATTCACAATCTTCCCAGGAAGGAGTCGGACCATAGCTGTTGAGGCTACTATGCAAAGCCCTTGTGAAGGTCCGTAGACAGCTCTCAGACAGTTGTTTAAATAATTTATTTTGAAAACCTTATCAAGATCGGCACTATTCATAGCACGTATCATAATTCAAGTATATAGCTGAAAAGCAAATGTGAGCAACTATAAATTAAATCTTATAAAGGTAGAAAGAAAATGTTTAACTGAGATGAATAAGATTTTTTTAAATCATTATACCAGTCTGGACTA
Source organism: Streblospio benedicti (assembly GCA_019095985.1). Lineage (NCBI taxonomy): Eukaryota > Metazoa > Annelida > Polychaeta > Spionida > Spionidae > Streblospio > Streblospio benedicti. The sequence goes on from CM032659.1 coordinate 23,187,461, forward strand.
TTTCTTTTATTTTATAGCCAAGGTAAACAAGAATAAAAAGACAGACATATCCCCTGGCACCTTTTTTTATTTTTCACTCCCCTAGTTCCCCTAGTTTATTTTTCATATTTTTTTTTGTTTCATTGTTCTATTTTCGTTCCCTTTTTGTGTTCTTTGTTTCTTTGTTGCATGCAAACGACCTATCGTGCATACAAACCTCATTAAATTCAGTAGTTCCACCCCCCTTTTCCGAGAACCGACATTTACAAGCAAAAAAGATAGCGTTTGATGGCTTTAATGCAGCACGGTACTGTATGCCAATCGATGACGCGGTGGAGAAATGCTTCTGGGTCACCAAGGCCGTGACCACCCACGATGAGGCGGCAGGATTGTGCAAGGTCGACAATGGCACCCTCGCCATGGTCACATCACAGTCGGAGGCCGACTTCATCATCTCAACAGGCATAGCCAGGTGAGAAGGCAAAGTCAAGTGTCCCCACAGGCATCAGATAAAGAGTTCGATTGTCAGGGAGGCAAATTTGTCAGCCCGACAATGCTTGTAGATATTGAGGGACACATCAAAATATGATGATGAGTTAGGTCTCAAAACCATGCGCTAGAGAGGTTGTCATGTCTTCAAATGCAATAGGTAAAGAGGCTGCCAGCTGTAGTTATAGTTCTACTTAGCATAAGTCAACAAAGGCAAGAGTAAGAGAGGTTCACAGGTCACCATGGTGATGAGTTTTGTAAGGGTTGTCTGGTCTTCATGAGTTAAAGAGGCTTTATGGGTAATTATATGTTTTAGTGAGATCACCCAATCAATGCACGAGTGGTGTCTATATGCACGAGTGAGCGCTGGCTGACGAGTGCAGGCAAAGACAACACAAGTGCAAAGATATTGTAATCTCACCGCCGAAACATTCTACATACATGCTGTATATACATTAGTAACATGGTTTAGAGTAAATAGGGGATAAAGTTGTTGGTTGTTTTGTAGCCCGAAGGTATGGCTCAAATACAAAACTTATGCAAATTGGACAGATATAGTCTTTGATTGGACAAACTGGAAACCTGGACAACCTAACAATTATCCAGGACAGAACTGTGTGCTCTCTGACGTCAACGGGAAATGGAATGATTTACCGTGTGAATATGCCCCTTATCCAGGTTTATGTCAAAGAATTCAGGGTATGTAAAATATACATTTTTCAAAATATAATATCCTAAAAGCATTGTATATCAGCATGCAACACTGTCAATGTTACAGGCTAAAACAGAGGAAAGAGCAACCAAACAAACAAAAAATCATGTGAGACCAGAGAAGCTCCAATTTTGTAGGGACTTGTAATGATGAACTGGCTACCAGCAGAGTTGCACAATGTGGCCCACCTGGTATTTTAGAACAAGACTGTCTAGATAAAGGCTGCTGTTACGTCATACAGAACACAGGACCTCTTTGCTATCTTAAAGGTTTGGTCTACCACTTTTTGTACCTCAAAAATGTTGACGTTATTGTAATTTTTCTGTGCATTGGTACACATACATCACAATTAAAAAATTGCAATTTATATCTATATTTCTTCAATTTTTTGGAAAACATCTAATGGTCAGCATTAGAATTTAGAGAGATAGAGGTTTGACACCGGGGTTTGACATAAATGCAGAAACATTGGAAAATATTGAAACCCACACACATGTTTATCCTGTTTTAGCAATAAATTTTGATCAGTGGGTGTCAAGTGTAAGAGGAGCCTCTTCAGAGCATACTGCAAGGTCAGTATATCATATATTTCTTTTGTTAGTATTGAAGAAATATTGTCATTTAATTTCAAAATATGCAATACTTTATATCATTTTAGAAATAAAAGACATTATAACAGTATTTTCATAAATGTATATATTCAATAAAATATCATCATTTTAGATTTATATGAACAGTATTTTTCATAAAAGTCAAAATAATTCTAAACATCTTTCCAAATATGCATGATGAATGTTAAACTTGAAAAGTATTTGCTGTAGAAATTACAATATGAACAAAAAGTTTATCTCTGTTCTTAAAACAGAATTTTATTGTATTTTTTTTAATTAGCCCCGGTTGGGGTGCTCAAGAAGTGATTGGTGAGCCTGATATACCACAGTATGGAGATTTTACTGGCAGCTGGACAACTGACAACTTTAACCCACAAAGCCCGACAGAGTATATTGAAGTAAGCATGATAATGAACTTGCTTATTCTGCAATAATTTTCACTATATACAATTAAACTCATACTCATCTATTTCTGGTTTATTATTCAAGCGGATATTTCAATAATTTCACGAATTCTATACGTAGGATATGGTCTCACTTTTGTAACATGTTTTTTTTTCTATTTGAAAATGTTTTAGAACGTATTTGATAGCATAGGAAGAAAACATAATACGAAAAATATTCAAGTGCGAATACTCAAGTTGACTTGTAAAGTGAATAACTTTTGAATCTAAAATGTATAGATTCAACAGTTGACCTCTATAAACTAAGTCCATGACAATACGTATTTTTTTAGGTTGAGTTTTCCACTCCAGTATACTTAGGTGAACTTCATATTTATGAGAACTATAATGGTGAGGCTGTTACATCGATAAAAGCAGAGATACAAGGTGGCTGGCAAACCATATACACTAGAAATGTGACTGGAATAGCTAAAAGGGCAGAAATATATAACATATTCAAACCAGTACTTCAGGTATTCAAACCTTATAATTTAGACAACGCACTGTTTGTGCAAAATAATTTAAATCTCTATTACCGATTACAGTGTATGTGACTATGAAATCACAACAAACGTTCTATTTTATTAAATATCATAATTCATGGCTAAATGTAGATGATTAACCATGTTTAGAGTACTAATGCAAATATATTTTGCTGAAATAGAATGTGTTGATTAAATAATTTAAACTGTGGAAATTTTGCATGTTTTTAATTTGATCATAGGCGGCTGTCTCTGTAACCCTTAGGCTACATACTTGGTCAGTTATCATCTCAACCCAGAGGTCGTAGGTTCGAATCCCACCTTAGGACGGAAATTATTTTTGGGGGGAGGTCTAAGTTTCAGCCGTTAACCTTTTAACAGCCAGCTACTTGGGATGATGGTATTCATTCTGGTCTCACAGCCTTGGGGTCGTGAATTCGAGTCCTGTCAGGGCCACTTGATATAGTCAAAAGGAGGCTATGTCTTCAGCTATATCAATACAGTGGTAGGAGCTTGCTTGCAAGAACAGTGGGAGTAAAGTTAAATTATATTGTTTTCAGCTTTTTGGTAATATTATTACAAACTATATAAAAACATTTTGCAGGTTTTGTAGAACCAGTGAGTGCATTCCATATTGAAGTCAATCAATGCCTTGGAGGAGAATGTGTCTATTATGAGATTGCGCCATCAAATTAGTTGGAAGTGAGCTACATGTATATTACACAAATGTCCCACAGGATGGCCAATGAATTACCCATAACAATGCTGACCCATCAATCATAGCAATATTGTGATTACTTGATTTTCGTGACAACATATCAATTTCAACTTTCAATAGATTCTTCAGAGTAGATTTCCCCTTTGCATATTTTTTTTTCTCCATTATCAAAAAATTATTGATGTTGGCACAGGTGGCGATTCATGAGCAAACACATCGTTAATTAAATAAATGTCTCTTTTGAGCTTTGCTTGAAGGCCAAATTACGGCCATTTTGAAAAACCAGTAGCGACCATTTTTTTGTTAAAACAAGTGAGCGTATATGAAAAATATTACTGGTATTTGGATGTTGCAGAGAAACTACTTAAAGAAGATATGCCACTTTTATGAATATAGTATAGTGAAATGGCGGCCATATTGGCTTTTATATAACTTACTGAGTAGTTACCTTTTTAAGGGCTGTAAAGCCAGTTCTTTGATGTCAAAACATATTATTTGACATCAAAATCAGGTTTCTATGTTGATTATTAAAGAAGATATGCCACTTTTATGAATATAGTATAAAGCGAGATGGCGGCCATATTGATTTTCCATTTTATGAAAATGCTCATGGTGGCAGAGTGCCACCCACCTGAATATCATTATAGGGTCCTAACCATGAATAATCAGCCGAGAAAAAAACTTTAACTCGCAAATTCAGGTTCAGCTATAATTCAAGTTTTTATCTGCCGGATTATGCCTATTTTGTGTTTAAAGTCTTATTGAGTTTTAGTGCATCAAAGACACTGATGATTTATTAGCGAACTTTGTGTGGTGCTTTCCCTAAATTCTGTTGATGAAGAACAAAGAGAAGATGCTTTATAAAAATCCAGAACTAAACTTTTTCCATTCTTTGTCTGTAGCTCATGTTTAGTAGATTGCTCTTATAAAAAACATATATTAATTACAAAAAACTAAGTAATACATTTCATACACTGCTTTTATATGCTAGAATACGTGCATGAGAAAATTTATTTTGTCAAATATGGTGAACCTCTATGTTGAGACCACCTTCTCTATTAGGACACGAGGCCGGTCCCGTGGGTGGTCCTGATAGAGGTGCAACTGTAATCACTATTTCATCATTTCCTTTTTTTTAAATTTCTGATCTGACAAGCAAAGCCCAATAGGACTGATGAAAAAGTGTTTAAAGCGAGCTCCACCGTTTGTGGCCCGCTTGCTGGATATGACCTGGACGTCAATGCACGGGTGCCATTCACAATCTTCCCCAGGAAGGAGTCGGACTATAGCTGCCTGATTGAATAAGTGCAAAGCCCAAAAGATCCTTCAGACAGTTGTTTTAAATAATTTATTTTGAAACCTTATCAAGATCGGCACTATTCATAGCACGTATCATAATTCACATATAGCTGAAAGGCAATGTGAGCAACTATAAATTAAATCTTATAAAAAGTAGAAAGAAAAATGTTTAACTGAGATGAATAAGATTTTTGAATCGATACCGATCCTGGACTATTCTTTTATTTATAGCCAAGGTAAACAAGAATAAAAAAGACAGACATATCCCCTGGCACTTTTTTTATTTTTCCCCCTAGTTCCCCCTACTTTTTCATATTTTTTGTTTGTTTCATTGTTTCTATTTTCGTTCCCTTTTGTGTTCTTTTTGTTTCTTTGTTGCATGCAAACGACCTATCGATGCATACAAACCTCATTAAATTCAGTAGTTCCACCCCCCTTTTCCAGAACCGACATTTACAAGCAAAGAATGGCGTTTGATGCCTTTAATGCAGCACGGTACTGTGGCGCAATCGATGACACGTGGAGAAATGCTTCTGGTCACCAAGGCCAATGACCACCCACAATGAAGCGGCAGGATTGTGCAAGGTCGTGACAATGGCACCCTCGCCATGGACATCACAGTCAGGCCGACTTCATCATCTCAACAGGCATAGCCAGGTGAGAAGGCAAAGTCAAGTGTCCCCACAGGCATCAGATAAAGAGTTCGATTGTCAGGGAGGCAAATTTGTCAGCCCCTCGACAATGTTTAATAGATGTTGAGGGACACATCAAAAATATGATGATGAGTTAGGTCTCAAACCATGCCTTCAGAGTTGTTATGTCTTCAAATGCAATAGGTAAAAAGGGGCTGCCAGCTCTAGTTATAGTTCTACTTAGCATATAAAGTCAACAAAGGCAAAGAGTAAGAGAGGTTCAAGGGTCACCATGGTGATGAGTTTTGTAAGGGTTGTCTGGTCTTCATGAGCAAAGGGAGTCTTTATGGGTAATTATAATTTTAAAGAGATCCCCTAATAATGCACGAGTGTGTCTATGCACGATTGAGCGCTGGCTGACGAGTGCAAAGAAAAATTCAAGTGCAAAGATATTGTAATCACCGCCAGAAACGCTCTACATGCTGTATATACATTAGTAACATGGTTTAGAGTAAATAGGGAGATAAAGTTGTTGGTTGTTTTTGTAGCCCGAAGGTATGGCTCAAATACAAAACTTATCAAATTGACAGATATAGTCTTTGATTGGACAAACTGGAATCCTGGACAACCTAACTATTATCCGGGCGGGACAGAACTGTGTGCTCTCTGACGTCAACGGAAATGGAATGATTTACCGTGTGAATATGCCCCTTATCCAGGTTTATGTCAAAGAATTCAGGGGTGTAAAATATACATTTTCAAAATATAATATCCTAAAAGCATTGTATATCAGCATGCAACACTGTCAATGTTACAGGCTAAACAGAGGAAAGAGCAATCAAACAAAAACAAAAAAAATCATGTGAGACCAGAGAAGCCCAAATTTTGTAGGGACTTGTAATGATGAACTGGCTACCAGCAGAGTTGCACAAATGTGGCCCACCTGGTATTTTAGAACAAGACTGTCTAGATAAAGGCTGCTGTTACGTCATACAGAACACAGGACCTCTTTGCTATCTTAAAGGTTTGGTCTACCACTTTTTTGTACCTCAAAAAATTTGATGTTATTGTAATTTTTCTGTGCATTGGTACACATACATCACAATTAAAAAATTGCAATTTATATCTATATTTCTTCAATTTTTTGGAAAACATCTAATGGTCAGCATTAGAATTTAGGGAGATAGAGGTTTGACACCGGGGTTTGACATAAATGCAGAAACATTGGAAAATATTGAAACCCACGCACATGTTTATCCTGTTTTAGCAATGAATTTTGATCAGTGGGTGTCAAGTGTAAGAGGAGCTCTTCAGAGCATACTGCAAGGTCAGTATATCATATATTTCTTTTGTTAGTATTGAAGAAATATTGTTTAAAAATTTCAAAATATGCAATACTTTATATCATTTTAGAAATAAAAGACATTACTGCAGTATTTTCATAAATGTATATATTCAATAAAATATCATCATTTTAGATTTATATGAACAGTATTTTTCATAAAAGTCAAAATAATTCTAAACATCTTTCCAAATATGCATGATGAATGTTAAACTTGAAAATTATTTGCTGTAGAAATTACAATATGAACAAAAAGTTTATCTCTGTTCTTAAAACAGAATTTTATTGTATTTTTTTTAAATTAGCCCCGGTTGGGGTGCTCAAGAAGTGATTGGTGAGCCTGATATACCACAGTATGGAGATTTTACTGGCAGCTGGACAACTGACAACTTTAACCCACAAAGCCGACAGAGTATATTGAAGTAAGCATGATAATGAACTTGCTTATTCTGCAATAATTTTCACTATATACAATTAAACTCATACTCATCTATTTCTGGTTTATTATTCAAGCGGATATTTCAATAATTTCACGAATTCTATACGTAGGGATATGGTCTCACTTTTGTAACATGTTTTTTTTCTATTTGAAAATGTTTTAGAACGTATTTGATAGCATAGGGAGAGAAAACATAAGTGCGAAAATATTCAATACTAATACTCAAGTTGACTTGTAAAGTGAATAACTTTTGAATCTAAAATGTATAGATTCAACAGTTGACCTCTATAAACTAAGTCCATGACAATACGTATTTTTTTTTTAGGTTGAGTTTTCCACTCCAGTATACTTAGGTGAACTTCATATTTATGAGAACTATAATGGTGAGGGCTGTTACATCGATAAAAGCAGAGATACAAGGTGGCTGGCAAACCATATATACTAGAAATGTGACTGGAATAGCTAAAAGGGCAGAAATATATAACATATTCAAACCAGTACTTCAGGTATTCAAACCTTATAATTTAGACAACGCACTGTTTGTGCAAAATAATTTAAATCTCTATTACCGATTACAGTGTATGTGACTATGAAATCACAACAAACGTTCTATTTTATTAAATATCATAATTCATGGCTAAATGTAGATGATTAACCATGTTTAGAGTACTAATGCAAATATATTTTGCTGAAATAGAATGTGTTGATTAAATAATTTAAACTATGGAAATTTTTGCATGTTTTTAATTTGATCATAGGCCTGTGCATAGCATAATTGGCAAAACCAAATTGAAATCATCTATATTTTTGCCATGTTTAAATAATGGATTAATAAAAGTTTAAAAGTTAAGCAGAGTACATAACTTACTCCATTAAAATGGAATGTCCTAAAGGAAGTTTAAATTTGTTAACTGTATATATGTTTTTCCCAAGTTTGCTTTGAATTAAATATCCATTTAAAGCTCCTGTGATCAGAAATTTGACTATTTTGCATGGACTTTAATTTGAGACCAGAATCATCATCCCAAGCAGCGGGCTGTCTCTGTAACCCCTAGGCTACATGCTTGGTCAGTTATCATCTCAACCCAGAGGTCGTAGGTTCGAATCCCACCTTAGGACGGAAATTATTTTTGGGGGGAGGTCTAAGTTTCAGCCGTTAACCTTTTAACAGCCAGCTACTTGGGATGATGGTATTCATTCTGGTCTCACAGCCTTGGGGTCGTGAATTCGAGTCCTGTCAGGGCCACTTGATATAGTCAAAAGGAGGCTATGTCTTCAGCTATATCAATACAGTGGTAGGAGCTTGCTTGCAAGAACAGTGGGAGTAAAGTTAAATTATATTGTTTTCAGCTTTTGGTGATATTACTACAAACTATATAAAACATTTTGCAGGTTTTGGTAGAACCAGTGAGTGCATTCCATATTGAAGTCAATCAATGCCTTGGAGGAGAATGTGTCTATTATGAGATTGACGCCATCAAATTAGTTGGAAGTGAGCTACATGTATATTACACTGCAGTATATACTTATATGAAACCACGCCTCACTATTAACAATATTGTTGTTTGTTAACAATTTTCAAAATTTGCACCATATCAGGCTTAGATAATTTCCCTATCATGATGTATACATGGAAAGGGGGGCATGTTCACCTCCACAAATTTCCCATAAAATTCGATCAAAGAAATGTCACTTTCATGGCTTCTATGTCATCCCCAATAGTTGATTAAATTGACGACATATTGAAATAAATCCTAAGATGAAATATGCTATGACTTTCAGCAAATGCCACCTTTTCTCCATCATACTACTTGGCGAGTGACTTGGCAGATACTAAGAAATCACACTGCCCCAAGGTGGAGGTCGTACAAAGTATTATCAGCTTGGAGTTGTGCATGGCAAAGTGCACTGGCCATGTCCCATGTGATACCATTAACTACAGTGAAAGGTACTACATGTGTAAAAGAATTAATCTATATTAAGAGTATGAATAATTGTGTTTAATATCATAAGGTCTCATCTTTTCTTTTTGTTCTTTATATATGCATATAAAAAGAACAAAAGGAAATGATTATATCAAGAGTGTGAATCACCTTTAAAGTATGTGCAGGACTGCAGGTTCTAACTATATAATTGCTAGTCAGAATTACATTTTCACAAAGATTACACTATTAATCAAGCATTATTAATCATGCATATGCTTTTTTGTCTATGGTGATCATAAATCAGTGGATGCGGTTGTGAGACGATAGAATGTATGGGGGCTCCTCCTGTACCTTAAAAACTGTGTCTTAAAATTAAAAAGGGGTGTCTATGTCAAAAGCGTGTCCTAAGAATTTTTTCTGAAAATTGGTATCGTTGTTGCAGTCGCTGTTGTCCTCTCCTCTGTATTCATAGTAATACCTCTTCCTTTTCATCACAGAATCATATATGATGTCTGATTGTACTTGATGCTGCTATTTTAATTCCAAATGCCTTGGTGTTGTGAAAAGTTTAAGACAGTCAAGTATTTCTTGTACTTTTTTATTTATGTGAACCTTTTGTGTTGAATATTCATATGCTCAACATTTTAGACCCTGTTGTAATGTTTTACTCAATCTAGTAAATTGATTTAAAAAAATACAAACTGCATTTAATCTATTTACTATCGATGCCATGAACACCATGACTTTAAGCTGCCACGGTAACATAACCATGGGTTGGGCACCTTTTACTCGGACCAGCTACTTTGAACATTGCCAGTCATGTGGTCTGCAAGCAAAATTTCTTAATGATTGTCATTCCCTGATACATTGCAAGTATGCTTGTGAGACTCGTATGTGTATTTCAGCCTTAAAGAATGTTCTCTTCATGTCTGTGGTTCAAATGACTTTAATTTGCACGGCAGCAATGGATCATTTCAAGTGTATTCTATTCAAGGTATTCAACTTTTTTAAAAGCATTAAAGATGAAAATTGTTACATTGAAAGCACAATATAAAAAGTTACTAAGTCTATATGTTTTTATTCATATGATTTTTCATGACAGTCGTCCAATGCCCTCGACCAGTGGTGAACAATTTGACACACATCAATCCCGATCTCAGTCTTTACTCTGTTGGTATGGTCGTTGATTATGCATGTGTAGACAGCTATAGAAGGAAAACAGGAGCTACCCAGATTCAGTGCCAGACAGGCAACATGTGGTCATCAAATGACCCTTTACAATGTGAACGTAAGTAATATACATTAAAACCTGCAATTAAAACCGTCTATATAGAGAAAAGATAAAAAATATGATCATATTTAATGGTCGTTATATATAAACCTTCATAAATAAACCACCGCAATGTCAATAAAGAGACCATCTCTTGCATTAAGACCACTGAGGCCAGTCCCCTGTGTGGTCAAAATAGAGAGATAATACTGTACAACAAGTATAGGCAGATCCTGGGGGGTGCAGGGGGCGTCCCCTCCCCCCTATTCCCAACAAAATACTTATTTTCATAGGTTTTTTCATGAAATCCCTTAAGTTCGCCTCCCCACCTCCCCTTTTTCCTAAGTGCGCCCCCCTTTTTCAAAAACCTGGATCTGCCATTGCCAAGTACATGTATATGATCATGAACCTAATGTTTGTTGTATAACATAGTTACAGCAGGCTGCAAGTTTTTTAATATAAACTTCATAAAAGTTTATGTCGTGGCAAAACTAACGTAAACAGGTATATGTACAAACTTACTGTACTAAAGATAAAGTGCATGCACATTCCGTACATTGTTGCAAAACAAGGGCATTTTTAGGCACTAGTCTATGATAGTTATGAGCTCTAATATTTGTCACAGGTAAGATTTAGAGAATAGCTTTTCCCTGCATAATACAAAGGTGCTTTGTATTTCTGTGTTTCCCATACAGGGCTCAACAAATCCCATGTCCGGATGTGCGGGACAATCATTAAATCATTTGGGCAACCAAAATAAAATCTGAAACATTATGAGGAAATCAATGCTTGCAATAAATAGTTCTACAATTGTTCTTTACAATACTTTCATGGCAGAATTTTGGATTAATCTAAATATTAGTTGGGCAAAAGTGTTATCTGAAATCAGGTAGTCCATTGTAAAGCCAATATATGACAAATAAATTTGTCGAACCCAAGACATATTTCTGTACATGTACTATGGTTTCAGCAATAACTTGTGAAATGCCACCTCAGCCAGACTTCACCACGAACATGACAATGACAACGTTTGAGCCTGGACAAGTGATAACCTACGAGTGTTTGCTGGGATATGAGGAGATAAACGGCAGACTGGAGAGACAGTGCAACCAGGATGGAATGTTCACTGGCATGCCTCCAAACTGTACAAGTATGATTGTTGTACATGATTAGATTTTAACTTCATACATTCGCCTTCTGAGGCTACTTTCTTATTGAATGTCTCCTGATTTCCACAAGAAAGAATTCCACATAAATCAATTTCAAACAATCTAACAAATTACAATATGCATACACTTTCTGTGTGATAATGAATTTTCCACAGTAATCCAGTGTCAGACACCAAGCAACGTAGCAGGGACAACAAATAATGCCACAGAAACAATTTACATATTCGGAGATTCTGTGGTATATGCATGTCAGGAAGGATACAAGCATGTGGGCGGGGACCTGCAGAGGTCTTGTAGAGAGGACAAAACATGGACAGGACTACCGCCTCTCTGCGTGGGTAAGTGGGAACCATGGGTATATATAGGGAAGACTGGGGCAGATTGATATCCGGGGCAGATTGGGACATAGAATTCTGTGACAGAGGGATTCCCGTGATGATGCTACGGTTTATGTAAAAAAGGTCATCCTCCTTCAGATACTATGTAGTATGGATCTAGATGGAACTGATTTTTTGAGCATGTAAGCAAAATCACTTTTACCTGTCGGGGTCTGGGGCAGATTGGGACATAATACATTATTAGTAACTATAAAGCTAAGTCTGAGAGAACTAATAATGTAAAAAGTGTCCCAGTCTGCCCCGGTCTCCCCTAATGGCATTGTGGTAGGTTTACTCCCGTGATGCTGGCTGCGTTGATTGTTCTCTCCATGTCCAAACTCATATTGCAGAGATCTATTGTCTGTGGTAATAATCCCGACTACCACAGTTCAAGTACCAATGAGATAAACACAAAGTGTAATGTTTGTATTTCTATTGCAATGTGAAACACACCACTAACTATTTTTCTACAATTATTTTTTGTAATAGATCAATTATAATACTTTCACAAGTCTCAAAAATCAGTGCATATTACAACTGTATATATTGTACGTTTTAATGTATATGATTTTTTACCACGAATTTACTGCTGAACGGAGTCCTGTGCAAGAATGACATGATACCATGAAGGAAACAGTGAAATGTTAACTTTATTGCTTGAAGAATTGGACTGTGGTCTACCCCCTCCTGTAAGCAATGCAATCGTGATGTACAACAGCACCTTGCCCGGCGAACTTGCCCATTACAGTTGCCAGAGAGGCTACCATGATGTGTCCTCTGACAGCCGACCATCAACTTGTACCCAAGAAGAGGTGTGGGAACCTGCTGAACCCATTGTTTGTCAAGGTAGGACTTATTTTTATTTTTGTGGGGTCATCGGGAATTCAAATACTTGAAAATGCATGCATATCTTATCGTCTTGCTTTTTATAAATGCATTTCAATTACTTTAGTCACATTCCCTTTTTTTGCAGAAATTATCTGCTCAACTTTAACAGCACTTGACCCAAATTCTTACATCACATACAATACAACAACATTTGGGTCTATAGCTATGTACATGTGCAATGACGGTTATGAGGCATCACATGAAAGCGGACTAGTAGCTGAATGTCTGGAAGACGGTACATGGTCTACAGTTGATATAATATGCATAGGTAATGCCTTGCATTATATAGATTCAGTTCTACAAACTAAAATATATGCACAAGTCCTAGAGGTTTTTCAAATGCCTATTTTGTTTTTTACTTGTGATTCATTTCATAATTTCAAGGTTGACATTTTAAATCTTCTGGCCATAATGATTTTATTTAGGCTTTCTAAATAACCATTACTTTTATATTATTTGTATTTCATCAATTTTTCACTACTGCTACATGCAGATAAATAGTATTCCTATTTTTCTTAATTTCTGATTAACAAATCGAAATAAAGAAAAAATATAGTCAATTTATAATGTTATGTTCTGTTTCTAATTGCTCATACTGGTATGTATATACAATTCAGCAAAGGATTTCGGACCAGCCCCAGAGGTTTTGAATGCTGTAGTGACTGTAGAAGGCACCACTGTTGGATCCATAGCCATGTACAACTGCGAAGAAGGCATGGTGGACAGGACTGTGTACAACGCAACTTGCACCACCTCTGGGTGGCCAAAAGTCAACATCACTTGCCAGTGTAAGAGTTTGTTACACTCCGTAATATATATGATAACAGGCAGCATAATAAATGTGGCTTGGAGTCTGAGCTTGGAGTATTAGATATTCAACTAAAGACTGAATATTCAAAGCTATCTTTGAGTGGAACCACTGTGGCCTTATACTGATAAAACATTAGTAAGATATAACATTGAAACAGGTATAGTTAACTCTATTTAAAAAGTTTTAATTCCTCAAAGTAAACCTGTCGGAGTAAAATTCATGATACACGTATAAAGTTCAATCAGACAGTTCAGCAGTTTCATGGGTTGATTTTTTTTTACTGCCAGATCCAGGCTTTTTAACACTAGATAAGATTTTTTTTCCAATTACAGCTGTCACCTGTGATGAACCTCCTAATATTGCCTATGCAGATATCATTGTGGATTCAACATTATTTGAAGGCACAGCGGAGTATATTTGTCATAAGGGATATGAACCCATAGGAGATGTACCTGTCATTGCATGTATGGCGAGTGGACAATGGACCACTATTAATCTATCTTGCAAAGGTGATTGATAAAGCTTATTGTGAAAACAAAACGGTGTAAAGGTGTGATATATATGAAAAATTGGGTAGACTACGATACAACAATACAGTGATCATTTCTAGTCTCTTTATTAAAGTGTCTTGTATGTTTATCCTATTCAGAAATAGTGCTAAATGCGGCCAGCCTCCTTCCACCAGATATACCTGGAATGGTGGCATCATATAGCGGAAATCTTACAGTGGGGTCCATAATTAAGCTCAGTTGTGAACCAGCATACTATCTTATCGGTAACGATACTGTGGCAGTCACGGAGGAAGGTTTGTTAGACAAGGAACTGCCAGTGTGTAAAGGTAATTAAGAACAGTGATTTTAAAATGGTAACATAACGGAACCTGTCCATATTATTGATATGGACATACATAATGCTCACCTATCAATTTTCTATCATTCGCACAAAGCGTTTATATTCTTTCAAGCTATTGTCTTTATAGTGCATGTATCATTGTTTTCTATTTTCTAGAAATTGAATGCAGCAATAATACACTAGATTATCAAGAAGGTCTTCTCATGGTGCAGGACAAATATGCGATGAGATTCTCCTGTGCTCAAGGTCTTCGGTTAGAAGGTGGGGACAACCAAGTCACATGTGGCGCTGATGGGCAGTGGGAGGGACAGGTGCCTCATTGCAAGAGTAAGTATGGTTTATAATATAGAAAATTAACAGTGAACACTATTGTACATGTACATACAGTAACCACAAATACAGTACAGGACAGTGCTATTACCATTAAAGTATCAGTCGATAGGGTAAATAAAATGGTCATTATGTTGATGTCGGTAAAAAGCATCAAGCCTTTCAAACAATAAACTTCTCTTGGAGCACTAAAGCTTCAAATCCAGAAAAAAATCAATTACTTTATGTGAGACAGATTTTCAGGAAAGTATGGCGACATCACAAAGATTTTCTTTTATGATCTTCAGAAGTATTGTGTACATCGCCTCCAGCCTTGAACAACTCTGTTTCCCAGCACACAGATACCAGTTACTCTCCAGGTGCTAGATTTGTGTACAAGTGTACGGATGGATACTGGACAGAGGATGGCAGCATTACTTGTCTGCCTGATGGCTCATGGTCCGAATTGCCCCTCTGTTCTAGTAAGTGTGTGGAATATAGAAATGCTTCAACATAGGTACAAATACACCCTAATTAACTTGCACGGGCCTGAAGTGATACTCAATTTGCCCTTTTGCCTATTCTTGTACGCCCCTATATGTACTATCAAACATGATCATGAACACCCTCAGTTGGAATGACACAGCATTTTAAGTTGTGTCAGGACGGCCGAGTGGTCTAATGGCAGAGGCTATGTAATATACCTCTAGAAACTTGGAGAAACAATACTCTAATGTCAATACCAATGATTAAACTTCATATAAAGATTTTTATATTACAGTAGCATAAAATCCAGGCATATTACGCATGGCTTAGCTTTCTGGAATTTCATAACTACTTGGTTGACAAATTAGCTTTATCATATATTTTAAAATAATTTTATATTGTTACACCTACATTGTTCTAACAATTTAGCAGACAACACATATGCCAACAAATAAACAGCATGACTTATGTACTTCCAGTTATACAGTGTAAAGGAATGCCATACACTGGGTCACACATAACGTTGAATATGTCCTCAAATGATTTTGGCAGCCACATTCAGTACACTTGTCAAGATGGATTTGCTCTTGTCAACCAATCCTTCTCTACATGCACACGAAATCACACATGGAGTGAGCCAGATCCACTCCCACTTTGCTTGCGTATGTACCAATTATGATTTTAATATATATTTTTCCTCTGCATTTCATAGAGCTACGAAATCAGGATTACACGTTACAAAACTTGCAACATACATTGTAAAAAGAGAGCAAAATGACAAAAAGTGTACAAGGTTGAAAGATTCCTAAATTTCTTCTCACATAGCAACAAATGTATGAGCCAATCATACATATGTATGAGCCTGTTGGGTTGTGGACTGTTATATAAATAAATCAATTTGTACTTTTGTCAAAATTAATTGAAGTAATTTGTGGATTGTTATTTCAGCCATTGAATGTCCTGATCCACCAAAAATTTCAAATACCACAAAGTTTGCCAATAGTCACGAAATTGGAAGTATAGCTACGTACAGCTGCCTGCCAAACTTTGAATATAGCAGTGGAGATACCACAAAAGTGTGCAATAAAAAAGGAGAGTGGGAAGGTCAAGACTTGGAATGTACATGTGAGAATATTGTAGCGATCATAATGTACCCATACACAGTAGCCTAGCAGCTTGTTCAATCTATCATGCTACATGCAGCTATTTGAACATTATTGTCTTGACACCGATTCTATTCCTTAACATGTTTACTTTTTGGCTTACTAGTACATTTTTTTTCCTTACAGATTTATTTTGAACATTATTGGAAATGATGAAAAAGTAAAATGCCCCAACTATACAAAACGCTTTTGTGCACCTAAGTAACCTAGAAAGATATGCACATGTACATGTACACTTAATTACAGCAATTTCAGCATTTTCAAACTTTAAATTTGCAAATATACTCATTTTGATCAGGTAGAGCCAAATTATAATGTAAGAGCAATTTGCATACTGACCAAAATCAGTGAAGGAAAACTTTGCTTGTATTTGTCCATGTATCCACACACGTACATGTAGGAGCTTATCCAACACCATTAATGCTTAAGCAATGATTGGAGATGAAATCTTGACCTATTAAAGGGATTATGTAAATGTTAACAAATGCATAAACACACCTGTTCCAATCATTGTCCATGCCTCTTACCAAAATGGCTATTTTACAAAGTTAGTCTGAAAATGTTGAAATTTTCTGTAAGTGTGCGCATCTTTTCAAGTTATGTAGAAACACAAAAATCCTCATCCGGGTGTGGCATTTTTGTGTGGATCATTTCTAATAATGTACAGAATAATAACGTACAGAATAAGAGTGTATTTCATCAAAATGTTTAACGCTAAGATAATGGTTTTAATTGAATGTCCTTGCATATTAGTTGTGTGTAACGATGTTCTTGATGTTCTTTTGACACCCAGTCTTGTTTCTTATGTCTCCATATCAAATATCAAAGACAATCATTACACTTATTGCAAGGCCGATTGCCAAATTTAAACTACAATGTACATACATTATGTATTTTGTATATTTAAATCTAGAACATTGAAATTCCAATGTACACTTGTAAATCCCCATCCCGGAGATTGACATTTCTTTCATGATTTTTGTATATACATGTACGGCATATGCACATGCATCTTAAAAACTTCCTCACATGTATTTCATTTCAGATGTTATTGGCGGAACTGTTATTAAAATCAAAGTACCAACAGATAATTTGACTGAACAAGAGAAGTTTGATGCTGCAATTGGTTAGAAACGATTATTTATTGAACAGTACATCAGAATCTTACAGTATTTTACACACTAATTTCATCTATTTGCGTACAAGTATTTTCGATATGAATTCTAATTTATCTCTAAAGTAGGGTCCTCACTGACTCCTCTGGAGTACAAATTTTGAACCCGGTACCCCGAGCAGCCAAACCCGACCTGACGTCAGATACTCGATTAAAAACGAAATACAATAGTTCTTCAAAAATACGGGCGATAATAAAGGATATTTATAAAAGTTATTTTAAAATAACATTTCTATCTCTGGTTTAATATTGAACATTATAACAACCCATAAAAAAAGATATTTGCCTATTTATCTTTACCATCCATTTGTACTAACTATGTACCAACTATATTAGGTAATGGGCTAACTGGTGAGTAGATGTATTTTTAACAATACAATGTAACTGCAGATTGACTCCTTAAGTGTTATAGCCGCTATAGGGCACTGTCTTACTAGGCAGAAGGTTAATTGTGTACTAACTGCCGTCACACATCGGATTCCCTGGGGAAGAGCTTTACACACTGCACTGCTTGGCTCTCCGTAATCAACTAGTATATGGCCTCTGAACGAGCGTCATTGATTTTGCACAGGTAGTGGGTAAAAATGGCACTGTGCATTAAATCATGTGCTCATTCACTTTCTAATGATAATATTCATTGTTTTAAACGAAATATTAACAAATTTGACAAATTATTTGGGTACTCTGGTGGCAAAGTTGTACCCTCAGGTATGCCAACCCCAGTGATTGTGTACCTGATATATTCGTGAGGACCCTACTCTAAAGTCTCAAATATTCACAGAATCTACTAGCATTAAAATCAACACATCACTTTTTTCAGGTTTCAAACCGGTGGACAGAAAAATAAGTAATATCAGCATTGGTGCTATAGTAGGAATTACTTTCACTACTTTAGTCGTTTCATTGTTGATACTCATGGACCTTGCATTTATCAGAAGGCCTTGTAAATTGCTCAAGATTTGCAAAAAAAATCATTGCCAAGCATAGAAAAGGATGACCTTCTAACTACACATGTTCGAAAATTCAGTGTGTCCCGTTAAATGAAAATGTTTACTATATTGATTTAAAACAAAGATATAACGATGTACTCGTACATTGGTTTAAAATCAGTTTTCTGTATTCTGGTTATTCAAGAAAGCATAATTCACCACACTTCATTGCAATGCAAAACAATAACTATACGTAGTAAATTTATGACTTTAATATTATAAATAAATATTCGTGTTTATCACATTTTTGTCTTTATAATAATATAAATCATCTATCCGGCACCTTCCAATGGGTTAATTTTAAAAAAAATCTGTCCTTAGAACAGGTTTCAAGCTGGTTAGCTTTTAGAATTTTAAAAATATGAAAAAAGTTGAAAATACGTACATTTTTATTGATTCAATAGCAATAACATCATATAGACTAATTATAAATGATAATTGTATATTTGGAACAAAATAAATATGACATTCACCCTTCATTACAAAAATGTGCAAAAACAATACAATATGGTATCACTGGTTTGCAACTTTGCATACACTTTGAAACCAATCATTCAAGCACGAAAAATCGCTCAGTACTCATCGCAATCAATAAAAACTATAAAATATGGCCAAATATCGTTGGTCTTTTACCTCGTACAATTTACTGAAGGAATGTTTGAACAAATAAATAAAGATTAACTTACACACAATATTTTGTTTTAAAAATCTTCCACTCATTGCCAATACACTGCATGCTCTGATCATTTAGGTCCCTATGTCATGTTGTCCTTTTGTTTGTGTTTATTTACTGTAAATGTGAAACATAATCCTCAAGTCAATTATTCTACTTGGTTTTGTTGACCTTCTTCTTGAGGTTGACCAGGTCATCCCACAGGTTGCGGTTCAGCACTTTTGATGCGGCCAGCACACCTCCCATCATGGCTCCAGTGAAGCCACAACTCAATACATCTTGGCCTAAAATTTGAGAACACTTCCATAAAATTAAGTGTCAACAATATTGATATGGGACGTCACACCGGTGAACGCTACACTACCAATCAAATGCTTCTCATGCTGTCAGCAATACATTCCAAGTCTCACAGCACTCAAGCACAAGTGATGGCGTCACCCTGGTCATGCCAGATGCACTGTTCAGAGGGACTTGCCACCCACAAGGCTCACGGGTATCATCGATACACAAACTACAGTACTGACTGCGTCAGAACACAGAAACGTAACAAAATTAGAGGAATCAGTGTAACACAATGCAATAAATCATAACATTAACTTACAGCCATCATGGTTTTCTTGGAACTGTTTAATCTCCAAAACTACACCACTTACGATTTACAAAACAAACAGAAAAAACATAAAAATCAGAATATTTTCTGCTACTTCCACGCATTGCCACCCAACTTTAATAGTTTTTTGCTCATAAATATTCAGATTTGTTCAGGCTTTCTTGTGACATTTCGGGCACCCCAACAGAACTGATTGGTTAAAAAGGTGCGAACAATGTTTAATTGAAAGTCTGTCAAAATGGCTGGTGTGGTCATGAAATTTCGAAAATTCTTTTTTATTATGGGCAACTTCCATAAAATGCATATTTCAAGGGTAAAAAAGAAAAACAACATAACTTCTGGTGTGGTAAGAAAAAAAACGTAACTTGTGGAAGCAAAAAAAAAATGTTTAAATGTTCGTAAAAATTGTCACAATGAGAATTAGAAGAAATCAAAGAGAAATGTAAATAATATAATATATATAAAATAATTCTTCATATTTCACTTGGGTGTCCTTCTGACGGAGTCAGTACTGTAGAAACGCACCTTGGTCTAGCTTCTAAGTTCTTTAAAGGTTTACAGCGATTGTATTTAGTCAATGAAGCAAGCTCAATATGTTGAATATATTTATCATGAAAAAAAGTGACCAAAAAGTCCACAAATAATTTAAATGAAAGTTTGATATGGTAATGTTTTTTCTTGCCTGTGAGCAAAAGGCCTGGAATTTCAGTTTCTGGTCGAAGAGTCATCATGATGTCGGGCGATCCGAATCTCTTTGCTGTATGGTCAAGTCCATAGATTTCTCCCTTGGGTGCATTAATGTAGTATTTGTTGGTTATGGGACTTCCAACATCAAAGTATTCCACCTGTAATGACCAACATTCATTGTAATCACAATGGAGACATACTTTTTGTAAGAAAATACATGTACAATAAATTTCTATTGTTTTCACAAACTAATATATACCAGTTCAAATTCACAGAAACACGAGCAGCAATATAAAACAGTGAGCGAGAATCAAAATAATTTTATTCTCAATACCAGTATAGGTATTTGCTTAATATCTAAAAGTTAATTGAAGGAATTCATGCTTTTATTGCTCTTTCATATATAGCTTATATGGTTACAATCAAACATATACCCAAGGAGGACAAAAGAAATAATAACTTGAGGTAGCTTCAGCCATATTGAAAAAGGCATCGATGGGCCCTAAGAAAGACCCACCTTGTCCTCAAGTTGAGGGTAGATGGCAAGCACTTGGTTCCAAATCTGCTTCCCAATGGCCATCTTGATGGTGTTGTACTCGTCTCCACGTTTGCCAACACGCTCTGCTTCCCACTCGGAGAACCACTCCCACCTCGCAAGAGTCACCACTGTGCAAGCAGTCTTACCTGCGAACAAGTGCGAAATATAACAATAACACGGGCAAAAGGAAGGAACGTATACGTTTTTGCATTATTATTCAGCTGGTTACCACTGTTTTATTTACAACCAGATGGTATTTCATCATTGGTTGATCTAGCTAAATAGTTTCAAACATGATACATATTCACGTTGAAAAGGAAGCACTCCGTAGACGATCACACTTATTGTTATTTTCATGACTAACTATGGTTGGATGTGTTTATCACAATCTCTGATAACTGAAATTTATGGATAATTCTAGTATGTAAGCCTTAAACTTTGTGCTACTTCACATTAATAACCAATCTGAAAACTCAAAAATTTTATAGCTCAATTTCTGTATTTATCCCCTCTACAAGTTTGAGTTGAAAATGTCCAACTAAATATTGTTTATAGAATCTATGTACACATAAATCGTGAAAATAATTCCAATGGAGACTGATGAATGGCCATTCATTCTTTTCCCCATTCACAGGTTACATTACTGGAATTTGCTCTCTACGATGCGTGCCCGTGATAGTGACACCACTGAAATAGTCTGAGGCAGACACAACGAACTCACCTGGATACCTCTCATTGAAGGTTGGGTCTTTGGAGCTGGGGAAGGAGATAAAGAGCAGGGGTACATTCGACTCTACCACCTCATCAGCCGACTTCTCAAAATACTCCTCCGTAATCTCGCTCAATTTGTTCCTGTCAAATATATATGGCTCAATATTAAACTGTTGAAGCTTAAAAGAGTTAGAGACTCAGCCTAGAATAAAGACTAAAATAAACACGTATTTCCCCAAGATGAACGTCAGATTTAACTTCCCTGTATTTTGGTAAAGCCATCCATCTTGAGCACTTTATTACAGTTTACACTTTATTACAGGTTTCAACAGTAGACTATACTTTTGATCGATACGTGCTTTGCCAAACCGACACGCGTTTTCAAACAGACACCCTATTACGTAATTTATGTCGGTTTGCCGGTGAGCATATCTATCTACCAGTAAAGGGTTAATGGCTGCGTATGATGCATTTGTAAAGTTCGTAATTGAACAGACCCTGTGAATGCCCAGATGTTCTGTGGTTTGATGTTGAGTTCGTCTGCCGTGCCCTTCAGTCCCACGTAGAGAGTGAGTGCACCCACACCGGAGTCCACCTGCTTATGGATCAGCCGGTCAATGCCTGAAATGACCGAAAAGTGTCACCATCGGCCATCTTAAATCCAAAAGAGTCTTATCAACATGTGACCAAAAATTAAAAACAAACTCTGCGCTAGATGTGAATTTTGACATGCCAAACGCTACTTTTCCGTTTTTAAGTTACGTGAAATAAAGTAGACGTCAAAGATGTTTAGATGTGTATATCCTTTAAATATACATATATAAAAAATAGTAATATAATTCCACAAAATTGAATGCTCTCATTATTTTGTTTTTGTTGTGTTTGTTTTGCTTATGGTAGAATATGAATAAGACCATAAACTGGTAAAATCAACATTTTAAATAATGGACAGAGTTTGTAAAGTTTCTTGAGCACCATATAATTTCAAGTGAATAGCTAATATTTCAAATGATTGTTATTACAATAACAATGTATGACAAGGACCAAAAGGTTGAATCAATGTTATTCATAATAATTTTTGGATTCGTTTTAGACAATTTTTTTAACTTTGAACAGCTATGGAGTAAATTAATAAATATAATATAAAATACGATAACAAGGATTATGTGCAAATACATTACATACTAGATTGAGCAGCAACTTCCTTGGGCAGCAGAGTTTTGAAAGTGTTGACAACACCAGCATCGGAGATCACAAGAGGCGCTCTAATTTCAACCTCTCCACTTGATTTTGCCACTCGCACACCTAAAAATATTTTCAAATGTGTTAGTATCATGATTCTAAGATAACGCAGTATACAATGTGATCACCAATAAAGACGATGTTAAAAAATTTAAAGATCAATTTAACTATGACCACTAGATTTTTATCTAAAAAAGTTTTTTTTTGTTTTATCAATTTTTCAGGACACTAAATGGCATTATCTTTGACAGGTACAGCTTTTCAAATATATCTTGCCTTCTTTCATATCAACCATGTGTCTTCTTCCAATATTATTCATGATAACAATATTTCTACACACGAGTAAATGAAAAACAACAACAAACTCAAAACAATGATAATGAAGCAATGACCACATTCTCGAAAATGTGTACAAAACTAGCATCCAAGGTCAACACACCTATTTAACATTTACACCAGCAAAGATAAGTTGTTAAAAATGTGCCTTCTTGTGCAACAAAACTGTAACAAATATGTGCCGCCATGCATGTCCTATAACTGTGAGAGTCACGTTAAAATAACTTACCAACTGCCTTGCCATCTTCGGTGACAATGCTTGAGACGGGCGCTCGCACCAATACCCTCCCTCCAGCACGCTCGATGATGGGAATCATGTGGAAGCCGATCTCGCTGGCACCACCTCGTGGGTATGAGGCGCCAAACAGGTAGTGGTTGATGAGCGCCGCGTGCATCGCAAAACTGCCCTTGGACGGCACCGTACCATAGTCACCTGTATTATAGCAGTTCAATTTTCTCTCTATTAGAACCAGTCAAGTGTTGGTCTCAATACGAGCAACAAGGTCTCTTTTATATGCAAATTTAGAGTGGACTCTTTCTAGAAACTTGGAACCATGAAATATCCCATAAATTGAGGGCCATAATGAACAACAAAATACAGTACTGACTGCACCAGGAAACACAGAAAAAAAGGACTCGTCTTAATTAACACAGCGTAATAAATCGTAACATTTAGAAACAAAGTTACGGCATCGCGTTTTTTTGAACTGCTCAATCGCTGAAACTACAACACTTATGAAAAGCGAAATAAACATAAAAAAACATAAAAATATCAATATTTTCTCCTACTTTCACCATCCTTGATACTTTTTTGCTCATAAATATTCAGATTTTTTCAAACGTTCTACCGACAGCACTAATTGGTTAAAATGGTGTTTTCGAAAATATTCTTCTTATTACAGGTAACCTCCGCAAAATGCGTAATATAAGCATTAAAAAAAGTAACTTCAGGCAAGTTATGAAGAAAACCGTACTTGCCCAAGCAACAGAAACTTTCATTGTTCGTAGCAGTCTGCACAATAAGAAGTAATCTATATATATAAAGGAAGAGGCGATTATTTGTGTCACAAAAGGCTTTTTAACCACAAGACGTACACACTCCAAATTATGTATGTACAATCAGGACAACTTGGTGGTCGTTATAATGTCACATTTCAAACCAAATAAATTGGTTTTAATGATAAAAACAAGAAAAAAGATTTTGTTAGAAATGTTCAATGTCTTAAACACGTAATACGTAACAGTTAAACTACAAACGTACGTACGTGCGTACCTTCGCTACGACAAAAATGTAAGCTAAACGTTTAACTACGCCAGCAATGTAAATACAAATGTGTGTTTCATATAGAGAGTATAGAGTAAAGTCCACTATACACTGTAAAACTAATCATGTACTATGTAAGTGTCAGCTACAAAACATTAGGGGGCCTATTAAATTTTGCTTTTGAATGTTTTAACTCAGCTATGTGCTGTGCAATACAGTTTTTGCTGTTCTCCTTTTCTTTATCCAGATTAAACATGCCGAGAAAAAGGAAAGGCCCCATTGGCAATGGGTACAATCCCCCAAGGCAATAAAAAGGTCACACGTACAGTCATACATGAGGGAGCTGGGGAGGGTGGCCCCCGGGGAGGGTGAGCCCCGGTGGTGGTAGCAGAAAGGGTGTGTATGTTCATATTATGGAGGGTAATGATATAATGATATGGTAGTTGGTGAGGAAGGGAGGGGAATGAAGGAGCATCTAATCTGTTCCAGATCTCATCCGTTTCAACCAGAGCAGCAGCAAGAAGGGGGTGATGGAGATGCATTAGTTCTGACCAGTTTAGATGGGGATGGGGTTAGAGAGGGCTGGGGAGAGAAGAGGTGGTGGCACCAGAAGGGTAGGGTAGAGTCAGGAACATTTAATCTGCTCCACTCGTGTTTACCAGGGGTAGCAGTTGCTGGGATGAGGGATATTAGAGGAATCAATCATTGCCATATTCAGTATATGTTGTGTGTATATGGCTGTGACATATGCCGATGGGAGGACGGTGATGGAGGTATATTTAATCGATCACAGACCTGTATACTGATGGGAGCTGGTGTGAGGGATGTGGGATAGGGGGAAGGATGGGGAGGGAGGAGCATTTAATGTGTTCCAGATTTCATCTGTTTCAACCCGAGCAACGCCGGGTAGACAGCTAGTCGAAAAAAACAATTATAATGTAATTCTTTATATTTCTGTGTACTTCTGTGTTCTTCTGACACAGTCAGTACTATATCATTCTAGTCTTACAAACATACAGAATGTTACACACCAAAGCTGTAAGAGAGTACTGCCTTGAGGTCTTCATTATCAGTAAGTTCATCTAGGACTTCCTGCAAAATGTATGAAGAGAAGAAAAATTACAAGAAATAACATACCTGTTACTGGTTACATTCAATGATATACACATGACTTTCTGTCACATCATTAAGGAAAATTTTATGCTTTGAAATTCATTGTAGTCAGGGACTTAAATAAAATGTATGTACCGATAACAACCTTTGTAAATTTAGAGTACTGAAAATACATTTAACATAGTCAAGTAACCAGATGCTACATGTAGGTATCACATAGATTACCGATCTAGAACCATAGGTCCATAGGATTTAAAGATTGGTATCATTTCATTGCTAGCTTTTCGTAGAGTGGCACAGCACCTGGACTGTTTTTTTGGAGTAGAAGAAGTACTTTGTGACGCGATGTATAAGACCAGTGTTGATAAGCAGACGACAGAACCACTTGGACTTGAGCTTCAGCATCACCATACCAAGCATGTTCATGCGCACATCCTGAAATACAAAAAACGTTTCAGTCAACACTATAGATAATGCATTTGTATGAGCCACAAAATGGTTATGAACTTTATTTACGAGCCAGAACAAACTTTGACAATCACACTATTAGAACAGAATGTCATGAGGTGTATAATACTGCTTCTACACCGTCACGTGAAAAACAAACTAAAAAAGCACCATTCAATTGGAAACATTTCCCAAGATGGTACAACCATGACAACAAAACCTACCCATTGCTGACACTCAATGAAGGAGAGAGAAACTTACCTTAAGCAGTTCGAGGTATTTATCCAGAACCTCCTCCTCATTAGGGAAGTGTTTGAGCATGCCCTTCTTCCAAGCTTCTCGACCGCCAGCCACAAAGGGGTAGAATTGCTGTTTTCCAGGCTCGCCCAGGGCAACCTACAGACAGTAATAGCTACAAGTACCTTTATTTATGAAGTGCAGCTTTACCTTGCATAGAATCAAAACAAAACATATGCATGAATAACTCAAAAACAAAAATTACTTATGATAACTGTATCTAAAAGTCTTAGATACAAAGTTGAACATTCAAGAATAGGTTTCTTGTTTCTTAAAAACTTACCTAAAAAATTTGACTAAACCTTGAAACCTTAAAGATTGAAAATACTGCTATATTAGTAAACTTTGACCACGATACGTTAATTTCTGAGTAAAAGCTCTAAATTTATAATCAAGGTATGAAAGAAGCCTTACATGTACCTGCTTCATGTTATCGAGATAAAATATTAATGAAAATTCACAATAATATATTGTAGGTAAGGAACTTACTACAAACTCATAAATGAGACACAATATTCTGATAGCAATTCATTGGAGTGACATTTTGTATTAGAAATTACAATATAAAATGTCACTTCAAGGAATTGTTGTCAGCACATTACGTCATGAACTTACCACACCAAACTCATTGAGACCTCAGTCAGGAACTTACCACATCAAACTCATCGATGAGATCAACCCACTGGAGTTGTCCTTCAGTGATCTGCTCAACCAGGAGGCGAGTGACAGTGTTGTTCCTCATCTCTCCGATGTAATGAATACCTACATTGTAGATATTAAGCATATACTTATTATAAGTATCTTGTATCTAGTGCAACAGTGCAAACTTTTAGATCACGGACAAAATGTAAGAAAGCCATTAATAGTATTTTAATTTATATGTAAAAACAAATTGATATTACATTTTTAAAATATTTGTCACTTTTGCTTTATGTTTTCAAGCAATGGAATCGTAAAAAAATGTTTACAGAGAAAAGCAGCACATGTATTCATATAACAATGACTCATACTGTTTTGTGATTATCTATATAAATTGGACTGACCAACATCAAATTCATAGCCTTTGTCAATAAAGGTATGACAGCAACCACCTGCTTGATCATGTTGTTCCAGAACAAGAACCTTTTTGCCTACAAAGATGCAAAATACATGGGTATATTGAAAAACTACTGCAAAACTAGAAATGTTTGTGCACGATTTAATTTTCGAATTTCGTGGTAGGTCTAGTTGCAAAAAACAAACTTTAATAGTGAGCAAACATTTAATAGAATATGTAAAGAAGTTCCAAGATTGACTAAAATCGCAAAATTAAATAGTCACAAAATATTTCATAGATAAAAATCGCAAAATTTAATAGCTACGAAATATTCTAGTTTTATGGGCTTTAATGTTAACTTATCAATTTAGGGGCTCGGCTTTTATTAGAATCTATGCATTGGAACCTTAAGGTGCGCCTTGACATGGGCGCGGGATTTCAGACTGTCTGTACATCACATTCTGTATACAAGCTAAAAATATAGATCTATAAGAATATAAGAATATAATATAAGAATATTAGAAGAATAGAGCCTTTAAAATTCTGCCCTGACTTACATCTAAGAATGCTTTTTTATATTATGTTGTCATTCAAACCTTTATAATCTTTTCTGAAAACTTGCATAGGTACCTGCTTTAGCAAGGATTACTCCAGCTGTCAGACCTCCAATCCCACTTCCTATAATGATGGCATCAAGCGTGTCAGGAATGCGTTTCTCGGAAAAGCCTAAAAAGACCATTTATGTATTCAAATAGAAATGTGCCCAGAATATTGTTGGTATTGTATGATAAGTTTAGGTGCAAGAAAATGAGTTTATATTTTCATAAACAAATATAAACAGTGTTGGACTAAAAGTGACCTGGAATGTGCTTGGAAATGCTATCTAGGGACAAAATGCACATGTGAACACATACACAAAGATTGCATAACAAAGGCACAAATTGATGAATTACTTATTTTTGGATCCCGTGTATTGTTTTGTAGATTGTTTCTAAACTTTCTTTCAAGCAATGATTTTTTGCAAACAGTACATATACTACTTAATGCAACAAATGTGGCATGCCTCAACTTAAAAATCTGACATTCATAAAATTTACACCAAAGAAGTTATATATATCAGACATCAACTACTTTAAAATGTTATATTAAGTCTAATAACAGACTCCGCTAATTAGTCATCTAAAAACTAACATTTACAATGTACATACAGAACATTTTGAGTTCAAATATACCCCCATATTTATAAGTTTAAATAATATATAGGCCCAATATAACTACATTATTTTTTACTGTATTTTTCTTTATCAATATGGAAATACTAAGCATACTCTTAGGTACATATGTACATGTGCATGCTATTTGAAACGGCATGCTAAATTTTACTGATACGATCTCTCCTGATCATTGATAGCCATGGCCCATGATAATTGTCATGTATTAAGATTGACCTTCAAGGCAATTTGAAATATGTTTGTTTAGACCAGAGATAAACTGGACACACAAGTGACACACTATAAGAGTAGAGAAAAATGAATATAAACTACAGTTCTTTACTTTGTATGTGATCATTAAACTTATATTAGTCCTAATTCATCATGCAAATACATGAATCATCCAAAACGTTTACCCGTACTTCATTTAACATTTGTGATATTCAAACCATAATGTATAGATGCCCGCGTATAGATGAGAGGATATCGGAATTGTAATCAAACAATAACTTAGTGTAGAGGTATACATTACTATTTTGCAAGCATGTGGTACAAAGTAGATATAGTTTATCAGACTGACTAAACCATGTGTACCTTTTCCCAATTTTGATTGCGTGATATTTAATATTTCTATTGAGACATTCAAGCATATATAGTTTTATCACTGCATATTGTTTTGTTGGCATGCGCATCCAGGATGTACAAAGGTGGAATTCAGATCGAGACGTTGTGCTCTGAACAGAACAGTAGACCTACTTAGTAACTGCTGTTGGTACAGTCTTTCATTGACCACCCTCATATCATAGCATATTGTGAAGAAAGAAAGCGGCCCAGATTACGCCCGGATGAGCCTGTAAGTACGGTGTTCGTGGCTCCGTGTGCCTAGATGATGACTGCTTCGTAATAGTCGGAGGTATAAAGCAGGCTATGATTGATTAAGGCTGCAGTTGGATGGGCTAATAATAGTATCCAAGGCGGGAAAGTGCATTGCGCAAGATTGATATAGGTGAAAACCGAAGTATGTAACCTGTTCTCGGGATTGGTGTTAACGGTAGCCCGCCTATGACATATGACTGGTCTGAATCATAGACGGGAGGTCGTGAGTTCGAGTCCACGATCTTCCAAAAACACCTTTTTACATAGCCTTCCGATTATTTCACACTTGGTGGAAGACAAGGACCCGGGTGCTTCAGGTGAAGCCACCGGTAGTATCCCTAGTTAGAAATTCCCAGTAAGAGCCACGTTAGGGTATGGGAAAGGGACTACCGCCTCCGGGAATTCGAACTTAGAATGGGAAGCAGATTAGTATGTGTATGTGGGCACGTTCGCTGGTCTGTCAGTGACCTCACGGGTCCCTCGGTCACCGAGCTGACTATGGGACGGTCCGAATTCGGAGAATTCCTGATCAGATTCGCTGCAAGTAGCTAATCGAGCCACGAGGGGTGGAACTCCCTCCCCTCTCTCTCTCCGATGCCGAATGTAGTAAAGCCAGAGATGGCCAGGATAGTGCAAGATGTAGCAGTCGGTACTAGGGGCCCTATGTGACTTGTGACGATCAATGCGCCCCCTGGTCGTTGAGGAGAGTTGGGAGTTGGGGGAGTCCCGAAAAGAAGTGGCCCAGATTACGCCCGATGAGCCTGTGGGTACGGTGTGTTCGCGGGTCCGCGGTGCCTAGATGACTGCTTCGTAATAGTCGGAGGTATAAAGCAGGCTATGATTGATTAAGGCTGCAGTTGGATGGGCTAATAATAGTATTCAAGGCGGGAAAGTGCATTGCGCAAGATTGATATAGGTGAAAAACCGAAGTATGTAACCTGTGTCTCGGGGATTAGTGTTAACGGTAGCACGCCCCCCATGACATATGACTGGTCTGAATCATAGACGGGAGGTCGTGAGTTCGAGTCCACGATCTTCCAAAACACCTTTACATAGCCTTTCCCGATTATTTCACAATATGTATATATACCCCCCAACCAAATGTGTTTGACTTTGTGAGTTGTATAGCTTTGGGTTAACTACATTAACTAAGTGCTTGAGTTGGGAACTCTCAAGACCAAATAATTTTGGTTAATATACTAGATCTAAAGCATTGGTAGTCTAGATCCACCCCTACCTGTTTGATATACAGCGTTTATATTCGTTTCACATTTGTAGCCTCCTCTCTCTCTGAGGTATACAGGGTATTAACTCAGCTCTTACATATAGGTATAATGATTGGTCCTTATAGATTTTCTTTTCTAACTTTATTTCCTTCTTTACATCCCAAATCCTTTTCCAACTCATACATATCAAATACTGAATAATCCCACAGTACTTTCAATTTCAAACTACATACAAATACACATTATACACTGCAACAATATTGCAACCTTGCAACAGGAACATAATCTACTACACAAAACAGCATTTACATCTTATGATATATGATGACGCATTCTTCATGACACTCCCCTACTACATAAAACAACATATTCACATCTTATGAAATATCATGAAGTATCCTTCATGACCTTTATGAAATATTATGAATATTCATGACAGTAGGGGCCCGCAGTAGGGCTAGATCTACAGGATGTGCTCACGTTATGGGCAGTTTTCCGAAACGTCCCACTTATACTATGTTATTTCCTTCATAAATAATGAATACATATATGATATTTTAAACAGATAATTAAAGTATAGTTGATGGTGTATCTTTTATCAATAATTCAGTACTAAATTCGTCCAACAAGAATTATATTTTAAAAAAAATGTTTTGATGATCGCTTACCCGTGTACACGCTTGACGCATTTTAAATATTGCTCACGCTATGGGCAGGTCACGAGGGTGCAGTTGTGAATACTGTAAAATGTCTCCCCGATTGAAAAACAATTCACTTAACAGGTTGCCGAATTATAGTTACTAATGTTCTTCAGAAAATATGTATATTAAAAACTTATTGTTTGATTAAGTAAACATATAACCAATTAATCTCTAGCATTAATTAATTTGTTATCTCTGGACTACCTTCTGTTATTACCAAACATGTCCGCTCCCATGGATCCGAGATATATTATTCAAATGGGCACATCCGCCGAGGCTCATGGGCACATCCGCCGATATATAGGGGCTTGAAGTTTTGCTAGGTTCAAGAGTGCACGGATGTGCCCATAATTTGATTGATGCTCATAATATGAATGAGATGTCTAATAACCAACCCTACGATGGATGTGCCCATATGAAATTGTTAGTCCTCTTACATATGAATCAACTTGTCACTAAGACTCTGAAGTTCCCAATGAGTTTAAGACTGCAGAGTTGTACCATTATATAAAAAAAGGGAGACTGCAACAGTGAAGGAAATTATAGACCTGTATCTATTCTACCAGTTGTCTCAAAATATTTGGCGGATTGTTTATAACTGCCTCTATTCTTATCTATGTAAAAAA
>CM032659.1:23227585-23298268 GCA_019095985.1 Streblospio benedicti
GCATGGGTGGTGCCATATTAATAAATATTGAATTATTATTCGCGAGCCTTGTTATTGGCGCATTCATTCCATTTCCACGCAACTACCACATGCCTCTGATTGGCTGCTGATATAAACATAGGTAAAAAACACAGCGTGTTCAGCCATATTATAAATCATTGAGAGCGCTATTCGTTGCAACAGTGTGGTTTATCAGTAGGGCAGCGCCCATGTGATGAATATATTCATACATTATTTTTTATTTTATCAAGTATATTCTTCGCACTTTGATCTAAAACTATAGCACGAACAGTTACAATGCAGCCCTTTTTGAGAAATGAAAGTTACGTCTAGGAGGATTATTTTTTATGGGATCGCGCACACCAGATTGAACTCTGCTCCAGGTGTTTGTGTTTAATGACAGTGCAGTAGTAGTTCATCAATACAGCAGGACTGTATTTAAATGATATGATGTTCCTTAGAATGAAAATGTACAGGGTGATGTCTCATTGTTCTTTTCCGTCTGTAAATATATGATGCTGTCTTGCACTTGTGGAAATTGATTTTGTTGCCTGATCCACATCTAGTATGTGAATTGAGCTATGAACTATTTATGAAATCCTGTGTTTGATTTAACATCACTATAAAATTAAATTTAAAAATATTAATACAAATAAAATATCCAAATGATATATACGTTTGTAAAATGAATAGATTTGATAAGCTGCTATATCATTTGAGACTCATCAAATTTTCCTGGGACCCATCTAAATTTAAGTTGCGAGTCCCAGGGACTCACCCTATTAATAACCTATTTACATAGCTGTATAAGGCGACATACATGCACTTGGAGTTGCATGGTTTAATTTTACTAATCGGTCTTATTTTGCTCACCTGAAAAGCTGCAGGCACCCTGGCATAGCTTTTTTAAAATTCCCTATGTATGTTTTTTTATGAACATACATGTTGTGTATGTACATTAACCACAGATAATGAGCGAAGTGTTCATTGTATTCCTTCAATTGATGTGGAAATTTAAAAAAAAACATATCTAGGTTTGAAAATTGTCCTTTGAATGCTAATTATGGTGCACTGCTTGCAATACACTTCAATCATGATTCATTTACCTAGTTTTACTTTTAGGTGCCGAGAGGACTAATATGTTATCTATTGGGGGAGTTAGCAGTCAGATTCTGGAGTTGGCTCGTAAAATGCGAATGAATACAGATGTGAGGAAAAATATTTTCTGTGTCATCATGACCAGTGAGGTACGTTACATAACCTTTTGATAAAACAATACTAATATTTACATCAAATGTTTTTGCAAGTGTCCATTCAAACACTCGATCCAATAGGGTGACATTTCACACTGGTGTAAAATGTAACTTGAGTTATTGGGGGATCATGTATTTGATGTGTAAGAAATGTTACTATGTTAGCACTATTTGTTATACAGGTTTATCATGGAATTTATCCAGTTGATTCCAATTAGTAAACTTATTGTTCATGTGTTAATTTGTAATTTGTTGTTTATTTTTGAAAAGGAACCTGTAGAGTTCAAAATCGATTAAAATTATGTTTGAAATTTGAATTTAAGTGTTAATTTTTGAAAAAAAAGCAGGTAAAGACATTGAATAATTGAATCA
Organism: Streblospio benedicti; assembly: GCA_019095985.1. NCBI lineage: Eukaryota > Metazoa > Annelida > Polychaeta > Spionida > Spionidae > Streblospio > Streblospio benedicti. The sequence continues at coordinate 23,229,211 of CM032659.1, forward strand.
TGTATCATGGAATTCAAATGTACATGTAGAATATTTTAATATCATATTTTTAATGCTTTAATGGTCTCATGGAACATTGTATTTTTCAGGATTATGTTGATGCATTTGAGAAACTGCTCCATCTTGGTCTGAAGAACCAGGCAGAGCGTGAGATCATCCACGTCATCATCGATATCTGTCTACAAGAAAAAGTCTACAATGCTTTTTATGCGTACCTCACACAGAAGTTTTGTGAATATGACAGGCGCTTTGTTGTAAGTGCAATTCAAAATATTGTTTAAGTAAATCAACCACATGTTAAATTATATATTCATTACATAACTCTTTCTTTACCTACAAAATACTAAAACGTGTTGTCTTAGACTATTAAAAAGAGAATTAAAGATAAATTCTTGATAATGCTTGACAACTACTTGTGCAAAATCAATGCAATATGATTTATTTGTTTAAATCATTTGGATCTGTAGACAAACATTAAGACATCTTTTCATCAGACTAACATTTAGATGTCTTTCTCCATCGCAACCTTTCCAACACTATTGTTTGTAGATGACGGTTCAGTTCAACATGTGGGATCAGTTCAAGGAGCTGTCCACTTACAAGCAGCACCGGGTGAGCAACTTGGCGTGCCTGCTTGCTCATCTCATCGCAACCAACGCTCAGTCACTCTCCGTCTTCAAGGTAACGTCTGGCAGGCGCGGCACAGGAGAATCATTTGTATTATTGATGCTGCATGGCAAACTATTAGAGTAAATATGCTCAACAAAAGAAGAATAAACAAAGGAAAAACTGAATAAAGGAACCTTTTCTCATGCATTAGCATATAATAATGTATGTAAATGATGAAAAACTCTACAAAAGAAGGATTTGTGACTGTAAATTGGGTTCCGTTGTTGAGGACACTCACTGTGCTGGGATAAATTGATAGACACATTTCATAAAAGTTTATTGTGTGATATGCGTTTTCAAATACTTAATTTTAATCTATTGTATCTAAAACATTTTGAAATTAAAGTACATGTGCATTCAGCACTTTTCTATAACATTAAATTTGTTGTTCGCAATTAAACTTTCTCTTAATTCAAGAATACGAATAATTGCTCTCATTGATATTATAATATTATACATTTTCTTTCTTAATATTTTATAATATTTGATTATGATTATTAATCAAATTAAATGGTTTTCGTTTCAGGTGATTGAGTTTGGTGACTTGGACAAGAGCAAAGTGTTCCTCATGAAACAGACATTAAACAAATTGTTATTAGAACAACCAGACTATGTTACCACAGAAGTGTTCACACGGATATCACCATTTCCACAGCTGGCTGTGTTAAGGGATGGACTAAAACTCTTCATGAAACATTTTCTATTAAAAGGTGCTAAAAACTTGGACCCCAAAGTGAGTGAATCACTGAAAGAAAGGATTGAGCTTGCCGAAAAGGCACTAAATTCACAGGATACCAAAATGCGGATGTAGTAGTAATGTTAGTTATGTAAAAGAGAAATAAATTATTTATTGAAAGCTATGTACACTTAAACGTATCTTTACCTTATATCCAGGGTACAAAATAAGGTCTACCTGCTGGCAGATTTCAAAAATTCATGTCCTGATGGGCAGGCTTTACACTTTACAGGGCTGCCATATTAAGATAACTTAAGTGCTGTCCGCGCTTTTATTAGGGCTGGCTACTTTTTCCAGTTGCCAGTCCTGTGGTACTGGCTGCACTTTGGGTCTATACAACAGTGCTCTGATGCGGAATGGCCTCTGCGAGTCAAGGTTGCTCACCGATCACCGGGCTTCTGATTAGGCGGGTACTTGCCCACAGGGAAAGGATCCTTGTTACGCTGGTTCTGGCTCCTCTTGGACTTGGAGCCATCACCAGCTTTCAGCTCGTTTAGAAAGCTTTTCAGTCTCTCCTGGAAACCTCCAGAAGCTGGCAGCTTCCTAATCACCTCCCCGTCTTTGTCCTATCCTACAGACGGCAAAGTTCTTGCCCGGCTTGCTGCTGGAGGGTATATCTACCGGTATATTCAAGATATCCTCCCCCATCCAAAGGCGCTCCTCAATTTCCAAAGTAAATTTGATGTATGTATGGCCACATGTACATGCTGCATTTAGTAGTCTAGAGGTGACACATTTTTAAGAAATAATAGCTCAATATCACTTAGTGATATTAACACTCGACATTAAAAATGAAGAGTGAGCTAACCTGAAAATTGGAACGTTTGCCTGTCAAAATTGTAACCTAAAATTTTAACACTGAATTAATTACTAGTACGTCTCTTGAGCTCCCAACTGCGAAAAGCAGCAACAATTATTACCCTATTGTTGTTGCAAGTTATATAGTCTAAGAGCATATATGATAATTTTCTGGCTACTCTGCCAATGGTGTTAATTCAGTCCAAATTTATTAAAATATTGTTTTATTGACAGTTAGAAAATTATTTACTAGTCTATTGAGTTAATATATAGTAAACAGCCTAGGAATATTTGTTGCGGAGGAAGAATTGATCAAAATACACAACAGTAAATCTAGAGTGCGTACAATGTATAGATATTATTTTTTTCTTTAAGGCCACTATGTTTTTTTTTTTCTGATTTAGATCAAAAAATATCTAATGAGGGTTGGGGTTAAAAAAAAACATTTAAATAAAAATATGTTTTGTGGGCTATCTGAAAGTCTAATGATGGTGATTAAAAACAAAAAATATCTAGTCTAGGACTAGTCCAGGAAATTATACACAAAACATGTCAATATAACAAAATAATTTGGTGGAGTGGCTAAAAACGTTTTTTGTTTTTATTTATGCGCTAAGTTAAACTAATGAGGGTGAAGGTCTAAAACAGAAAAAAACCATAGTAGCTAATAAAGTAGAGGGTGCTATTTATTTATTTTGTGGTTTTCTTATATTTATACACCCCAGTTCTGTGGCAATTGTATGTACAAATTAACCAAGTTTTACTGGGTAATATTTGTAGACAAATTAATACTTGAGCAGGTTACAGCTCCAGGAGTTAGTTATGACTTCAGGACAGTCGGCTTTGTAGCGACTACCCGAGGACATTGTACATAAGACGTTGTAGCGGGGTGCTACCAACAATATTTTCCGTCGGCGCACCTGCAGGATTCGATTTGGGTCACGGTTTGCAGAAGTCAATTTAGGTGTATATTCTCATTTATCAATTCAAATTATTTATTGAGCATATCCTGGCTTTAGATCTGTTTATAGTTTAAGTCTATGCCGTATTATTACATATCAAAGAGCTGTCATTTCAATAATGCAAGTAGTTAAACGTAAACTTTAAATGTCGGCGCCATTTTTGTTACCCACCAGGCAGACGACCACCCGTTATCATATACAGCAATGGTCTGCCCGGTCTCTGAATAATGCGGTTAGTCCGCACCACGATCACTCAAAATGTTTTGGAGAATGGCTACCACCACTAGCCTCCGTTATGGGGAGGTAGGGGTGGGGGTGGGGGGCTGTTAATTCCCACTTTCCAACTCAATTTCTGCTAATTTCCCACTCCACTTCCTTGACACTTCACACAATGATGTTTTAGCTATTTCCTACTTTACACTATTATGCCCATGGGCACTGTCATTCTGACACTGAAGTCACTGAAGAGTGGTGTCCTTAAATTGGTTTCATATTGGCCAACCGTAATTATTTGGTGTGGGTAAAACTTTAAAATGCCATCAAATGGTATTAAATTTGCCTCAGTCAATTCAGATCTACAGTTGTGAGCTTTTGTACTGCACTTAATGTGTGTAGTCTACGCACATATTAAGTGCATCACTAGTGCCCAGAGTTTGTCAAAATAATGGCAACTGTACATATATATGTTCCTTTTAATTACTTTGTTGACTCCACATACACACTGTAATTTCCCACAATTTCCACCCCATCATTATGATATGAAATTTACTCGGGCAATCGGTATATTTTCACTATTTGTTTCTTTATTTAACACAGTATAGGCCTACTCTACATATATATGTACAAAAAAAAGATCGGAATAACAAACCCAAGACATATTTGTTAATCAGGGATTTTACGCCGCAGGAACAGTTACCACTGTTATCGAGGCGACGGGGAGAGCGCATGAATTAATGAGCTCAAGAGGTGAGGAGATGAGCAAACTCTCAACAATACCTGCGGGTGACGGTAAATTTTCCACCAAATGGTTCCACTTCTAAGGGAGTTTTCAAAGAATGACCCCATGTGTTGTGGCGTTTTTTTTGGGGGACTACATAACACTGGCTGTTCATACTGATAGACCTCGTTTTGTTTGGTTTATACAGCGGTGACGTGCCCTTGTATGTCTTCTGGGTTGTCGGATAGAACGGCGGCCTTCACGCAGGTGTTAGGAACTTGTCTGGTGTGAGAGAGGAAGCAGGTTTTTCCGGGATCTTATAGAGCTGCTATGAGTCTGGCATTTTTCGTCTTTCTTCGAGGCTGGGTAGGTTGAGCTCTTGCAGTTTGTTTGTGATGAAGCCTGGCGTGTGGGTTTTGTAATCGCCTATGATGTACCAAACTGCTCTACTCAATAATTGATTTTTAAAGTTGGACGATGTCCTTTGGAGATGAGGGTCCCATACTGATGCGCTGTACTCTAGGAGCGGTCGGATGAGAGTGCAGTATGCACCAATGCTTGATTGGTGCAGGACAGGTCCTCAGGTTTCTTCTTAGTAGACCTAGCACTGAAGACCCACTTTCCAACTTATTTTGAGGATGTGCTCCTCCCATTCCAGGTTCTCGGAGATGATAACCCCACACAATGGGTTGTTTTTGACCTGTTTGAGGATAGTCCCACAGAGTTGGTACATGTAGTTTGGATTTATTTTTTGAAACTGAGTTTGTAGCACTTTCTTTGAATCTTTAAGTCTTCCGCCCATTTCTGTAGACTTCAAGATAGTGCCTGAGTTGTAGATGGTCTTTGAATGATCTAATAGTTTTGTACAGAGGCAGTCATCCATGAATAATCTGACCTGGGATTTTAACTGTTGCAGGTAGATCATTTATGTGGCACAAGAACAACATTTGTCCGAGGACTGTCCCTGCGGTACCCCTGATTATGTAATAGACACTTCCTCATATAAAATGTTCTGAACACGTTTATTTTAGCATTCATAAATTGACAGAAAATAAATGATGTGAAACTAAAAGATGTAGCGAAGAGGCAAAACAAGTAATGAAAATTTCATTAAAAGGCATTAATTTCACTGACAGTGGACTCTTAGGATTGAATTGTGTGCAAATACTGGTAGTTTTCGTGGTGAAATAGATTTTTCTCAATATTCTTTTTTTCAAGGTAGTGGAAATCAGTGGAAGACAAGTAATGAGTGTACAGTTAGTCTGTCACTGCCTGTACACTGTATACAAACTGATATGTTACGATCATGAGCCGTTTGATAATTGAAAGTGGAACATGGAATCGTGCTGTTTGGTTACGTCTACATGAAATGAGAAAAGCAGGTAAATATCTAAGCTATATACAAAAGACTGATCATTTATTGGGGCTATCAAAACAGACTTATATTATTAAAGTCAGTGATCCCCATACATTTTTTTTTTTAATTTAATGCATGCAAAGTGAGTGAATAAGAAAATTTTAACTCCTATATCTGCAGGCTGTGATGTCAAAACCCCTGTCACATGAGCATGTGATGTCATGTGAATGAATATATAACCCTCGTATACATACCTTCATATAGTGCCAGACTTATCATATTAGTCACTCAAATATAATGTAAATGAGTTCATCATTTGATTGCTCATTTAATTTCACTACTGTGAGGCCTTTACAGCGCTTTAGAACATTTTGATGGATAGAGTTCTGCACAAATATATTTATTATTATTGTTGTGTGAAAAATATTCTTGCAGGAAGTTTATGTGACACAGAAATGGTGCTAGATTCTGGAGAAACTCTCCTAGCTCATAAGTGTATTCTAGCAGCAGCCAGTCCTTTCATGAAACAGCTGTTATTGGACTTCCAGGAGCCTAACACCAAGCCAGTTTTTAAGATTCCAGGTACAGATCTACATACTACGAAATAATAAATGTATCCATGGCTTCATAATTCATTTGCTTAGCTTGAGGTGTTGAATTTTGAAAAAAAAATGCCGTTTATTCAAGTACACAATTAAAGCATTTCTTCATTTTGTCAAAGTTAAAGATTCAATTTTATCACTATTCTAATCCCTTTTGAACATTGAAATGTACACATTTTCATTTTCTTTTTTCTCAACCTACCGTAGATATGCATAGGCCGGTGATAGAAGCCATTCTGGAATTTGTTTACACAGGAGCATTTAAATTAGAATTCAACTACTTTGATGAACTCAAAAATGCTGCCAAAACATTTCAGGTGATATTATTCAAAATGAACAGTCTATCTATCATATAGTGAATTTATTATTTTCATCTTTCACAACACAAAGAATTTCTTACTGTTTGACAGTTTCGTCTGCTTCTGCAGACATTTTCAAAAACACTACTGCGCATGTCAGGTCATGAATGACGGCCGCCGTCCCCGCCTGCAGCAAGCACTGGGTCGTAGACTCTCGCAAGCTGGTGGGCCCCCTTGTCTCTGTTCATGGTCTGACTGTGCATCCAGAAGTGCCATCACAGATCACGTCAATAAAGAAAATCACAAGATTGATTTGAAGAGGGTGTCAGTTCTACACAGAGAAAGTGATGGTAGGACTAGAGCTATCAAGGAAGCAGTTCACATCCGGATGCACAGTCAGACCATGAACAGTGACGAGGGGGCCCACCAGCTTGCGAGAGTCTACGACCCAGTGCTCGCGGCAGAAGGGGAAGGCGGCTGTCAATCATGACCTGACATGCGCAGTACGTGTTTTTGAAAATCTATGCAGAAGCAGACGAAACTGTCAAACAGTAAGAAGTGTTGTGAAAGATGAAAATAATAAATTTACATAATTACCAACACGATGAACTCATTCAAGGATATTATAGTGAGTTGTGTTTTTTGTCATTCTCACAGATTTATTAACTCAATCAGATCCTAAATTTGCTTGGACAGACCCTAATTATTCTTCAATTCGAGGGTGTGGCCTAGCTGCCAAGCCTACATGTGTATCTCAACCATCCCCTCTAAGGGTTTCAGTCAGTAGATCTGTTTGAATGATGCACTGACATGTTAAATCTTTTTGCCTGACTGTGTCCTAAGTCTGCTTTAGTCTTCCCTTGCCTTTCTTGCCCAGTATCTCAAGCTTTCTTACTTTAATGATCCAGTCGGAGCTGCATTTTTACATAGCTTAACCTGCTCAGTCTACGTATGCAAAGACGAGAATCGTATTAAGGGAAATGTCCTCTGGTTCATAAATCACTTATTTACCTTTGAAACCTTGTACATACATGTAGACTAATAAGGATTTTCATTGGAAGAAATGTCAAAGTAAACTTTAGCTTATCCTGCTAACAATATTGTTGTATTTCATAAAATATAGGCATTGCCCTCATCTTAATATATTTTTGGAACTTATTCAATTCACAAGTTATGAAACATTTCTGTAGACCGATGATGGCATTTACGTGTACTTCACAATACTCTAGATGGCTGAGTTGAGCAGATTGTGTGAGCTTGTGGAGTCTCAGGAGCAGGAAGTAGCTGTTGGCGACGCCATCGTAATGCTGGAGAGTACCCAGTGGAATCGCGGCATCTGGAACGCACTGAACGCATTTCGACGTGACAACAAGTTCTGTAATGTTCTGCTATCGACACAAGATGGTGCGACAACTGCAGTGCACGGGTCAGTCTCATATAAGCTAGTTTTGAGATTTTACTTTTAAGAAAGTAGAATTAAAAATTAATTAGAACAGCACTATGTACAGTTTATTTGTCAGCGTTTATACAAAGGATCACATTTGTTGAAATAATGAAGGGTTTTGTGTGTGTTTTTGTCTCACTCTGATATAAGATAATTTAAGTTCAGTGATTCGATCGTTCCATCATCCAACATTGACTTCTTTCTGATTAAATTAAGTGGGATTTTCTTTTTAGGTGTGTTCTAATGGCGGCTAGCACTCACTTCAGCAAACACTTGCATAAATTGAAACAAGATCCAACTGAAATGATGCAGTTAGAACTGCCTATGGACTATCAGCAGCAGCATCTGCAGGTATGCATTTTTGTGTTTTTCTGTATGAATATAGAGTGTGGAAAGCTACTGACATAAAGTTAAACTAAGATTTTATGCTTTAATTACTTCGATGTTTCCAGTTACTAGCACTTTTTGGTTGATTTGTCAATGTTAAACTGTTGATACATATGCCTGATCAGACATGACAGGGTACAAAATAGGGCCTAGCCACCTGCTGCTGGCTAATTTTAGCCAGGACAGGATAGGATGGTTTAAAAAATTATCTGACGAATGGGCAGGCTACTGTTAGGGAGTTTTCAATATTAACATAATTAAGGGCCGGCTACATTTTATTGATGCTAATCCTAAGTTCCATGAACAAGTTTTCATAAGTTTCGTACCCTGGACAGGGGGGTATTTAGAATAAGATATTCATTAATCTATATACAGTAGTATATGTATATACATGTACATGTACGTAAGTGACTCTCATAGAATTTTAAGGAAAAAATCAATCTGAGTGACATTTTATGAATTTTTATTTGAGTACAATATATGAAAAACCCCATGATGAATTAGTATTTTAATTTTGATGTATTATATTTCAGACTGGGCTAGATTTCATCTACACTGGAAATTTTATTTGTCAGGAATCAAATTTTACCGCTTATTCAAAATGGCAGAACTTCTTCATCTTGAAGAAATGAAGAAATTTTTATTAGGTTTTCAGAGTAAACATAGTAAGTGCAAAATCTAAAAAAATATGTGAAAGTGAAAGATTGTATTCTAACTATACTAGATCCATTCTACTAGATCACACAAATCCGCATAATTCTTTATATTTCACTTTGTGTTCTGACAGGATCAGTACTGTATATAGAATATCTAATATCTAGTATTTATCAAATTATCAAATTTGATCTTATGTACAATATATATGAAAAAGGCGTATAATTGTTTCTACATTTTTCAATACAACATTACTATTTTGTATTCAGACATTGACCCCGAAAATGAAGCAAAAGTAGTTACGATTAAAGAAGTGCAAATTGTAGAAGAGCCCAGTGTTGACGAATCTCAGGTGCAGGTATTAAAGAATTTTATAATATGTAATTTCATAATGAAGTGGAAATTATGATGACTTTAGTTCAAACTTGATAAGTTTAGTTCAAACTTTAGATAGCGGGTATTTCATTTAGAAAAAGAAAAATTATTCTGGAAAAACGCAACTGAAGTAATATTCTGAGTCTACAAGTTTAAGCTATTTTGTAAATGTCAAAATTTGCAAAAAATGATTAATTTGAACGGTTTTCAGGATGTGGATGACCAAGATGCCAATGATGCTGAGGCTGAAGAGGTAGAGGCGCCGTCCATGTATGCAGACCCACAAGTTATTCAGGCCATTTATGATGCAAATAAGGTGAGAGTTCTGTTTTCTCACAACTAGTCTCAATAATTTCTTTGCTCTATTCCAGACACTGTTGCACATGATATCTGATAATCATCTTTTAAACAGCATATTTATTGATATCTCATAATTATTCAGTTAAAAATGTATTTAAATAAGTACATGTATGGTCTTTCTGTGGAAATTGATTGAAATAGGTAGTTAATTTGGTCTTTTATGGACAATCACATTAGTCCAGGACTTTTGAAAAATGGTGTAATTATAAGACGTGGTTTACTTATCAATGTGTCATTACCGTCTGCTGTCTGTAATTTTTTTAAAAAGTAATTCATGGCTTCTTCGTTTGACTTTACAAGTCATACATAACGTATGAATAGAATAGTACCACTACTACATCCAAAAGTTTATTTGTGAACTGCTGCGGGTGTCCCAATTATTGTGGTATTAGGCAGCAGACGGCTGTGTCTCACACCAGTTCTCCACGCATCTATCTATCGGATCTGTGATCCCAGAAGATATGAGAATTACGTGTAACTTTGATTTCAGGGCGAGTACATTTACCGTGTTGGTGGAGGCTCCGGCGCAGAAACCGGTGACGAGGGACCACAGCTGGTGGAGACGAGTGCGGAGTCGGCGCCGGCAGACGTACTTGAAGTGATCCAGCACTATGACAGCATCACCGCCAGCCAGCAGCAGGCGGCTCCGGGGACCACCGAGACCCAGGTGTGCACCGTCATCAGTCATCAGAAATCCTCCCCCTTTTTGCGTGGTTTATTCCTCACATTCTTCTTTTTGGGCCTTCCCCCCCCTCAAGTTTCCATTTCCTTGAAATCCCACATTTGTTGTTGTTGGGCCTTTTGTCTTACAGATTATTCCATAAAACTCCCACACCTGGGTACCATATTTTATATCTAGCTATATTACATACTTATTGCTATTAACTTTTCGCTTTGTACTTGGATAATTCTTGGGTGTCACTAATCATAGTATTGCATACTATGGCAGCTCTAAACAAATGTGAAAATAAGCTCAAATATGCTGAGTTTGAGTGAACCTGACATCCTTCTTGTATTAATTTATATTGGTAAATCTTAGAGATATGACTATAGTCTTGTCTATAGTCATATCTTGGCAAAAGTCATATCGGAATAGAGACCCACATACAATGTACATGAAGAGCAAATTCAAAGTCTTGGCTGTCTTTACTACAATAATAAAGTTTTATACAGAATTTTGATGTGTTGTCTTTGAAGATTTTATATATCAATACCATAATTTAATTATTCTCTTTTGTAAAACGTTTTTGATGTTGTCAAAAAGACATTTTGTATCATAATTTGCTACCAACTTTAATGAGCTACACAAATTTTTGTTTCAGTTGCCAGTTATAAATGATGGACCAAGAATAGTGGGGTTTGCAAAGCAAGGTATTTTTTAGATCAATTATCATGCATATTTACCCAAGTTGTTTTATGATATGACAAAAATAGCCATAAAATACTAATTATACATCATGTTCTAGGAAAATGTCCATTTATGATTTTTTTTTATCATTTATTGATATACATCTATGAAAATTATATAAAAACATCTGAAATCATACTGCTCATGCATCTTGACAAGTTATTTCGTGGATCAATTGTTTTTAATTTGCATATTGTTACCTGAATATTATTAATATTCAATTGTTTCAATGTATTTGTAATTTGTATATTTTGTAAACTTATGTTAATCTAACATATCAATATAACATTACTGATATTGCAATTCCTAATATCATATAAAATATATACTGTTAATAGGATATGAGATATTCTGCGCCCTAGTGTTTGTTTCCCAAATTTGTATATTACAAGTAATGATTTATTGTTTGTTTTAATGTATTTTGATGCGATTTGTTCTTGTAGGAGACACCTTGAAATTATCATCTCTAAACCAATTACCAGTAAGTGAAAATGATTCTGCCATATGTCTTTTTGCAATGGCATCCTATTAAATTTTACAATATTCAATAATTAAAATTACCAACTAACAGAATTCAGCTTGCTAAAGATTACTTTGAAATAGAATGAATTTTATTGGTTTTAGCGTGTTAGCTGAGACATTATTGCACATCTTATCATGATTACAATACTACATCATTTGTTTCAAAATCAATGTTTGCCACATATGAATAATCTATTTGATTGTTAGTTATCAAGTCATTTACACAATTTGAAAAAGACTTGTATGCACTTTAGTATCAATCTATCAATCAATCAATCAATCAAATACTAAATGTATGTAGACATGCCTAATTATTCCTCGATTTGAGGTGTGATCTCGCGGCCTAAGTCTATTCAGTATGTTTTTTTTAATTGTTTAATTTTAAAGGAATGTATTCTTTTTAGGAAGTTGTTGTCAACATCAATGGGAAAAATGCTGCGTCTTGTCCTGTCTGCCATAAAATCTTTCGGTAGGTAACATCATTTAGTTGCAATATCTATGGAATTATACTGGTAAAATTGTGAAAGCTCATTTCTTCATTGGAGTATTATTACATATAGCTTATATATGATCTGCTCTTGAATCTAATTGTATGAACAAAAAGTACATAAATATAATTTTGATAGCTGTATGTATAAAAAAGGACGGCGTAGGGTATTTACATGTATGTCTAAATAGTTAAACATTCAGTAAAGTTGATCTAAATAAGCCAATTGTCCTAAAATGTTGTAGAAAGCCGTACGAAGTTCGTAAACACATGATGAAACATACTGGGGAGAGACCTTTTGTTTGCCAAGTGTGTAAACGAGGCTTCAAGTTCAAGACAAACCTCATCTCACACGAAAAGATCCACCGTGGTAGATGCTCTTTGCGTATTTCTGATTTTGAATAATACCGTATACGACCATCCAAGTGGCCACCCTCGTGTAACACCCCTCCCCCCTCTTTTTCTTAAATGTCTTTCAGAATTATGTAGTAAATGCAATCTCATGTAATGGCCCACCCCCTAGTTTGAGAAAATTTCAATTTAACGGCCCTGGGCGCTTGGATGGTCGTATACGGTACATGTAGAATAAGTATGTAAGTATACTTATGATAATGCAATTACTGCATTTTAGTGTTGAAAATGACTTGTTTCTTTTAAAAATAACAGGTGTGAAGCCGCATAAGTGCCCGCTTTGTCCACAGAGGTTCATTAGGCCTTCTGATCTCGTGTCTCACAAACGTATTCACACGAAAGAGAAGCCGTTCAAATGCAATTACTGTGAAAAAGCATTTTCACAACAATCGTAAGTATCAAGCTTGCAGATTAGACATATACATTTGTATTTAGTAAAAGAAAAAATCTTTGTTTAATTTTATATTTTCACTACTAGCTTTTCTTTGAATAATTGTTCATATGTTCTAACAGGAATTGCCATACTCACATGGTTAATGTGCATCTGTCGAGTAAGAAAACATACTCAGACAATATGTTTGAATGTCTACAGTGTGGGAAACATGTAAAGTAAGTGGAACTTCCTATGAATTATACCAATTATTGTGTGGAAAAAAAGTTTAGAAATTCTTGCAATAATTGAAACCAGTATTTCCAATATCATTTATACAATGGAACCATCAGTTAGAATACATTTAAATTTATTTTTGAAAAATTGCACAACTAACCTCGTTACTGCATGATTGACATTTTAGAACGGCTAAAGCATTAAAACGACACGAAAAAATCCATCAAGAGAATAGACCTACATTCTCTTGTGAATTGTGTGGCACAAAATTTCTGACAAAAATTGCACAAATGCGGCACGTCCGGCTGCGTCGGTGTGAGAGCGAAGATTACGACTTCGTCGATCAAGTGAAAGACGTTGGCTATGAGTGCAGGTGAGTCTTTGTCCTCAGTTTATGGAAAAGTAGCATTCTTGAAAATTCATGTTGCAAAGTGGTCATAGAACATTTAGTAAGATGATTCCTTTCTATAGACCCACTAACTGTATGTACTTGTAAAGTTTATCTACAAGAAAAGTAGAGCAAACATGAAGAATAAAACTGTCGTTAATGTGAAAAATTTTGCTATTGTTTCAGTAAATGCAATAAAGCTCTTACTTACAAAGGATTCAGGAAACACGTTGAAGAAGGTTGCTCCGGTGCACTCCCCTTACAACACAATATAAAGACGGAAGCACCAGGTTTGCTATCTTTTTATTAGGCATATTGAATACCATGATTGTGTGAGTTTGTTGTATTGTGTACTATAAATGCATATTTGATATGATATATCAATAGTGATTTATTTATCACACATTGTGAATATGCAATGAAGAAAATATTACTAGCCTGTTATTATATAACTAAATGCACATAACTATCGTGTTAATAATGAAACACTTTCGTTCTCATGTCCCAATAGCATCTCAAATCAAAATAATTTCTTCAAAACTAAACGTTGTATGTTGTGCGCTTTGATCGCGGGGCATTGTTACAAATTGTGAAATGCCTCCTGGGAAATATAGCTCCATGCCTGGTATGATTAGTATCCATTGGATACTCTATACAGGCAGTTCTTTTTGGAGCATGATAACCCATAAAAATACATGTTGATGTGTGATAAACAATGGAACCTCTGTTGAAGACCATCCAGGGGACTGGCCTTAACTGGAGATTCATGTTCGTCTCTTTATTAAGATAATTAAATGGAGGTTTGAACATGGGTCTTTTTAGTGGTGGGCTCAGTAGGGAGATGATCTTAATTGGAGATTCTACTGTATTTCCACTCATATCATTTAATATTGCAATTGCAATGAATAGTTAGCAGTTTGGTGTATATTTCTTTCCCTTCTTTAGATGATCAAGAAGAAGATGATGGTGAAGAAGAAGCATTGCTGTATGCGACATATTTAAAGTGCATATTTTGCAGCGAAGTGACAAAGTCCACACCAAAGTTGAAGCTTCACCTTGAAAACTGTGCCAGCCTCCCAGAAAACTTTGACATAGGTGAGCTGCTCTAATAATGCCTAAGATAAGCTCAAATTTACCATAATGGTAAATTTGAGCTTCGTTCAGGATTCATTTTAGTCTAAGATAAGCTATGATAAAAGGGTTCGATAAAAGCATCATTGACTTCTTAAGCTATTAAAAGCCTAGGTCAATTTGATTACACATATTCAGAATTTTTTTTTGCAAATTTTTACCTATACAATACATAAATATTTCCTAAAGCATGCTAATAATTAAAAACATAAAAACAAAACTATTTTTTCAAATAAACAGAAAATAACAAAAAGATGTCATAGTATTAATGAATTAAGTTAAATGATTATAAATGTGTCTTTCCTGTTACATATGTACATGTATATGATGTAAGTCAATTTTATATACCTGTATTCTAAAGAGCTTTTAATGACACCAAGAGGCCAATGAGTTTACTTTGAATGTTTGATTCAAATGCCAAGTTCAGTCAACTTACAAGGTTTAATGCTTTTAGCTGCAGGCAGCTAACCAAACATGGCGTTAGTCTTTATCACAGTGGCCACTTGGCTTCTTTAAATTGATCCTGTGATCAAGCAAACAATGATTGCGGCTAATGCATCGAACAATCACTGACGCTCTGAGACATTTTTATACATAAAATCATTTTTCTGTCTCATATCATAAATAAGTCGAAACAAAGACAGCAGGTTAATTTAAGTATTTTCAGGTCTGAAACATAATGTGGTATATTTTAAAGATATTGAATCTCTAAGCATTAGTAAAGCTAAAAACAGCCAGCAGTCTGAGCCTGGTATTCCGTGCCAGACACGGTAAGTTTGGGCGTCGCCGTGGGTTAAGAGCCGCCTGTGGAGGGGTTCAAGCATACTTACCTGGCGTAGGAGACACCTTGATCCGCAAGGAGGTTCTCCCATGGCGAGGCTGGTCCATTGCACTCCGGGCCGGTTGACCTATGCGATCTTTCCAAATGTGAAAGACTCGGGCGCGTAATTTATGTTAGTGGGGGACTGCGTTCGCGCTATCCCCTGATAATAATACAATGAATGAAACAAACAAGACTCATCCCCAAACACTGATCTTATGTTCAGTGAAATTGATTAATTATTACTTTTAAAACTCCCTGAAGAGAACCATGTGTATTGAAATGTTTGAAATAAGTAAATTAATTACTGTGATGGCACATTCAGCTTGATTTTTGTCTCTAATAAATAAGCA
Organism: Streblospio benedicti; assembly: GCA_019095985.1. Classification (NCBI taxonomy): domain Eukaryota; kingdom Metazoa; phylum Annelida; class Polychaeta; order Spionida; family Spionidae; genus Streblospio; species Streblospio benedicti. The sequence continues at coordinate 23,244,918 of CM032659.1, forward strand.
CACATTATATTATAAACAGAATAGGAAGAGGATATAAGAATGAGAAACTGGCATAGATCTATATAGAAATGTTCCTTATTTCTCTTAGCTATTTATTTTATTTTTTTTGTATAATTGTGTATTGTGAGGGCCTATTAATAATTCTTCAATCATGACAATGAACTGAACTCAGGAGTATTGAAATGAATAAATACCGAGATAAATACACCATATGCTTGAAATATACACAAAGTAACATAGATATTTTTATCCCATGAATTGCTTACATTATGCACAGCAAAGCTCATTTTTTAAACGAGCCGTTGTGAACAGTAGCCACATGTATCTAGTATTAGAATAGGCAATTCAAATGCATTCTTATAAGGTTACGGTTTGACACACTTGGCTGCGAGCAGCCTTAATCATTAGGTTACTTCAGATCCTACTATTGATTGTGTGCGTCGGGCAAACAATGATACCGGCTGAACGTCTGACAGCCATTATAAGCATAGATATTGTTAGATTTTGTGTGTATTTAACATTATTATATCGCACTCAGATCACATATTAAATAATTGATGTCGCATAAATTTTGATATTCTTTTATTGAACAAATAATATGGTGCAATTGAGAAAGTTGAATTCTATTCTATTTGATAAAGCTAAAAACAGCCAGCAGCCTCAGCCTGGTATTCCCTGTCAGACACGGTAAGTTTGGGCGTCACCGTGCGTTAAGAGCCGCCTGTGGAGGGGTTCAAGCATACTTACCTGGCGTAGGAGACACCTTGATCCGCAAGGAGGTTCTCCCATGGCGAGGCTGGTCCATTGCACTCCGGGCCGGTTGACCTATGCGATCTTTCCAAATGTGAAAGACTCGGGCGCGTAATTTATGTTAGTGGGGGACTGCGTTCGCGCTATCCCCTGATAATAATACAATGAATGAAACAATCAAAACTCATCCCCAAACACTGGTCTTATGTTCAGTGAAATTGATTAATTATGAATTGTAAAACTCCCTGAAGAGAACCATGTGTTTTGAAATATTTGAAAAGAGTAAATGATGTTATTTTCAGCTTGATTTTGAAAAGAAGCAAGAAGTTGACATTAGCTTTATTACAATGAAAATGGCACTTTACAGCTTGATTTTTTTTAAGTCTAATGAAAAGTGCCCTGACATTATATATGAAACTGAAAAAAATATTTGAACCAAAATAAGGGGAATTAGAATAAGACATGGGAAATTAGAAAGTGCATAAATAAATAGTAGGAAATGTTCATTAATTTGCAGACGTAGCAGTTTATTTTTATTTTTTCTGGTATATTTGTTAAATATTTTGAGGGTTTATTTATCTTTTTTTTTTTTTTAATTCCTGAAAAAATAAAAACTCATGAATATTGACATGTTGTTTTGAAAATACACACTAGATGCTTGGAATAGAAAATAGTAAGATGGATTTTTTCAAAGATGAAAAGCTTACATTATTCACAGCAAATATTATTCATATTTTAAACGAGCCATTTTGACAAGCAGCTATTGAATAGCCAGTTTAAATTCATAAATCTGAAAAAAGGTTAGCAATTTTGAGGGTATATTTGATTTTTTATAATTGGCTGAACAAAGCTCAGGAATATTACCATACACTAGAAAATAGCAGAGTAGAATTATTTTTACCAGATGAAAAGCTTACATTATGCACAGCAATGCTTCATTTAAAACCAATTTTGAATATTGAATTGCAGCAAACAATGATTGGTTTGAAAGTCTGACATTGCCATTAGCCTTTTTAAACAATAGATAATTGTTAGATTTTGTATGAAAGCCGTTATTCACAGACATTATTTTTTATATTTTACATTAGATCACATATTAAATAATTGATGTTGGATAAATTCTAATATTCCTTTATTGAACAAATAATATGGTGAATTAAAAAAAGTTGAATTCTATACTAATTGATAAAGCTTAAAAAAACAGCCAGCAGCCTCAGCCTGGTATTCCTGTGTCAGACACGGTAAGTTTGGGCGCCGCCGTGGGTTAAGAGCTGCCTGTGGAGGGGTTCAAGCATACTTACCTGGCGTAGGAGACACCTTGATCCGCAAGGAGGTTCTCCCATGGCGAGGCTGGTTCATTGCACTCCGGGCCGGTTGACCTATGCGATCTTTCCAAATGTGAAAGACTCGGGCGCGTAATTTATGTTAGTGGGGGACTGCGTTCGCGCTATCCCCTGATAATAATGCAATGAATGCAACAAACAAGACTCATCCACAAACACTGGTCTTATGTTCAGTGAAATTGATTAATTATGATTTGTAAAACTCCCTGAAGAGAACCATTTGTTTTGAAATGTTGGAAAGGAGTAAATGACAGTTATGGCACTTTCAGCTTGATTTTTTCTCTCTAATGAAAAAAGCTGACATTTTATGTGTCAAGAAAAAAATATTTGAACCAAAATAAGGGGAATTAGAATGAGAAATAGGAAATGTTAATTATTTTTGTAGCAGTTTATTTTTTTGTATATTTGTATATTTTTGTAATTGAGGATTTATTTATCTTTTTTTTTAATTCCTGACAATGAACAAAGCTCAGGAATATTGACACAAATAAATACACTAGATGCTTGAAATAGACACAGAGTAAGATATGGATGTTTTCACCAGATGAAAAGCTTACATTATGCACAGCAATGCTTCTATTTAAACCAGCAATTGTGAGTGACTATTTGAATAGGCAGTTCAAATTCATTCTTATAAGGTTACGGTTTGACACACTTGGCTGCGAGCAGCTTACCATATTTGGCATTAGCCTTTATCACAAGGTTACTTCAGATCCTACCATTGAATGTCTGCTTATAATCACGACGTTGTTAGATTTTTTATCTATTTTACATTATTATATCTCACTCAGACCACATTTTAAATAATTGATGTCAGATAAATTCTAATATTCCTTTATTGAACAAATAATATGGTGTAATGGAGAAAGTTGAATTCTATACTAATTAATAAAGCTTGAAACAGCCAGCAGCCTCAGCCTGGTATTCTGTGTCAGACACGGTAAGTTTGTGTGTCACCGTGCGTTAAGAGCCGCCTGTGGAGGGGTTCAAGCATACTTACCTGGCGTAGGAGACACCTTGATCCGCAAGGAGGTTCTCCCATGGCGAGGCTGGTCCATTGCACTCCGGGCCGGTTGACCTATGCGATCTTTCCAAATGTGAAAGACTCGGGCGCGTAATTTATGTTAGTGGGGGACTGCGTTCGCGCTATCCCCTGATAATAATACAATGAATGAAACAATCAAGACTCACCCCCAAACACTGTTCTGTGAAATTGATTATTACTTTAAAACTCCCTGTAAAGAACCATTTCTTTTGAAATTTTGGAAAGAAGTAAATGACAGTTAATGCACTTTCAGCTTGATTTTTTCTCTCTAATGAAAAAAGCTGACATTTTATGTGTCAAGAAAAAAATATTTGAACCAAAATAAGGGGAATTAGAATAAGAAATAGGAAATGAGAAAGTGCATAAATAATAGGAAATGTTCATTATTTTTTGTAGCAGTTTATTTTTAGTATATTTGTGTATTTTGAGGGTTTATTTATCTTTTTTTTTAAATTCCTGAAAATGAACAAAACTCAAGAATATTGACATAAATAAATACACTAGATGCTTGGAATAGACAAAGTAAGATATGGATGTTTTCACCAGATGAAAAGCTTACATTATGCACAGCAATGCTTCTATTTAATCCATCAATTGTGACTCTTTGAATAGGCAGTTCAAATGCATTCTTATAAGGTTACAGTTTGACACACTTGGCTGCAAGCAGCTTACCATATTTGGCATTAGCCTTTATCATTAAGGTTACTTCAGATCCTACCATTGAATGTGTGCGTTGGGCAAACAGTGATACCGGCTGAAAGCCGTTATAATCACAGACATTGTTAGATTTTGTATGTATTTTACATTATTATATCTCACTCAGATCACATATTAAATAATTGATGTCGGATAAATTCTAATACTCCTTTATTGAACAAATAATATGGTGCAATTGAAAAGTTGAATTCTATACTAATTAATAAAGCTAAAAACAGCCAGCAGCCTCAGCCTGGTATTCCGTGCCAGACACGGTAAGTTTGTGCGTCGCCGTGCGTTAAGAGCCGCCTGTGGAGGGGTTCAAGCATACTTACCTGGCGTAGGAGACACCTTGATCCGCAAGGAGGTTCTCCCATGGCGAGGCTGGTCCATTGCACTCCGGGCCGGTTGACCTATGCGATCTTTCCAAATGTGAAAGACTCGGGCGCGTAATTTATGTTAGTGGGGGACTGCGTTCGCGCTATCCCCTGATAATAATACAATGAATGAAACAAACAAAACTCATCCCCAAACACTTGTCTTATGTTCAGTGAAATTGATTAATTATTACTTGCAAAACTCCCTGAAGAGAACCATGTGTGTTGAAATGTTTGAAAAAAGTAAATTAATTACTGTGATGGCATTCAGCTTGATTTTTTTTCTCTAATAAATAAGCACACATTATATTATAAACAGAATAGGAAGAGGATATAAGAATGAGAAACTGGCATAGAACTATATAGGAAATGTTCCTTATTTCTCTTAGCTATTTATTTTATTTTTTAGTATAATTGTGTATTGTGAGGGCCTATTAATAATTCTTCAATCATGACAATGAACTGAACTCAAGAATATTGAAATGAATAATACCGAGATAAATACACCATATGCTTGATATATACACAAAGTAACAAAGATATTTTTATCCCATGAATTGCTTACATTATGCACAGCAAAGCTCCTCTTTAAACGAGCCGTTGTGAACAGTAGCCACATGTATTTGAATAGGCAATTCAAATGCATTCTTATAAGGTTACGGTTTGACACACTTGGCTGCGAGCAGCTTACCATATTTGGTATTAGCCTTTATCATTCGGTTACTTCAGATCCTACCATTGAATGTGTGCGTCGGGCAAACAGTGATACCGGCTGAAAGTTGGTATAATCACAGACGTTGTTAGGTTTTGTATCCATTTAACATTATTATATCTCACTCATATCACATATCAAATAATTGATGTCACATAAATTTTGATATTCTTTTATTGAACGAATAATATGGTGCAATTGAGAAAGTTGAATTCTATACTGATTAATAAAGCCTAAAACAGCCAGCAGCCTCAGCCTGGTATTCCCTGTCAGACACGGTAAGTTTGGGCGTCGCCGTGCGTTAAGAGCCGCCTGTGGAGGGGTTCAAGCATACTTACCTGGCGTAGGAGACACCTTGATCCGCAAGGAGGTTCTCCCATGGCGAGGCTGGTCCATTGCACTCCGGGCCGGTTGACCTATGCGATCTTTCCAAATGTGAAAGACTCGGGCGCGTAATTTATGTTAGTGGGGGACTGCGTTCGCGCTATCCCCTGATAATAATACAATGAAACAATCAAAACTCACCCCCAAACACTTCTCTTATGTTCAGTGAAATTGATAAATTATTACTTGTAAAACTCCCTGAAGAGAACCATGTGTGTTGAAATGTTAGAAATAAGTAAATTAATTACTGTGATGGCACATTCGGCTTGATTTTTTTCTCTAATAGATTAGCACACATTATTATGCTAGAAAAAAGATTAGGAACAAAATATATCAGCTGAAATTAACAGAAATAGGAAGAGAATATAAGAATGAAAAACTGGCATAAACAGTAGGAAATGTTCAGTATTTATCTTAGCTATTTATTTTATTTTGTGGAAAAATTGTATATTGTGAGGGCCTACATTGTATTAATAATTCTTCAATCATGACAATGAACAGAACTCAATTATTGAAATGAATAAATACACCATATGCTTGAAATGTACACAGATTAAGATCGATATATTTTCACCCAATGAATCCTTTACATTATGCATGGCAAAGCTCCAATGTAAACGAGCCATTATGAAAAGGATGAAAACAACTGGAAAAGGATGTTTTGAATAGACAATTCAAATTGATTCTTACTATTTAGCTATTGTCACTGTGTTTCGACACACTCTGTTGCTTGCTTGGCATATGACAACGGCTGAAAGTCGTTTTAAACACAGACATTGTTAGATTTTGTATGTATTTACCATTATTTCATCTTATTCAGAGAACATATTGAAAAAATGATGACAGATAAATTTTAATATTCCTTTATTGAACACAAAATATGGTGTGTTTTAATAAATATATTCTATACTAATTTATAAAGCTTAAAAACCAGCAATCAATTCCATGCAAGACACAGTAAGTTTGGCCGTCATCGTACTTTAAGAGCAGCCTGTTTACAGGTCCAAGTATTCTTACCTACATTCCTGCAGTCTGGATATACTATATCCATGCCACTCTTCTAAGAGGGGCGTAATTCCTTAATACCCCAGGAGTTTGACAAAGTCCCAGGAAAGTCATTGACAACAAGCAACCTGAATGAAAAAAAAAAAAATCCCATACCATAGGTGACTCTATGACGACTTGTGAAACGTGGTGGGGCTCAAGGCAATCTTTGATCACTTTTCCTACTAATTACTTGAAAATTGGTGGCCATCTTTTTTCTCTAACTCATTGCCTATTCATATTATAGTCCTTTAACTATGGCTACTCTCGAGTCTGGGAACTTTTCTATGGTGATATCCTGACTTTGAGTTCATAAGATATCCTGTGTCTGATTTGGTGTAATTATTCTTACTAGCTTATACCCGTGTGGTCAAAGAGGCATGGTGAGAATCACATTGAATCACTCCTGTTACATAATCGTGTAAGGAGATCCCAAGTAAATCATTGGTGAAATCCATTGACTTGGCATGTAAAATGAAAATCTAAGGGAGGAAATGTTAGTGTCCATGTAAATGGGAACACAATGCCCTCCATGGGCATAGAAAAAAGACATATTTGGTGAGTGTATAGATATGTTTTTTACAGCATTTTATTTTCTAGCACCCTTGTCCTGACAACACTTGCCCACGTCCTGACAGCACTACCACTCATCCTGAAAGCACCCTGACAGCATCCCCATACACACAACATCCAAGATCAAGCCAAGGTGTCATTCATTGAAAGGCAGTTTTTTGACTATGTAAACATGGCAGGGTGACCTTCCTCTGTAATAGCCAGTGAAAATCAAAGGCATTGTGATTTTTTCCCTAACATTGGCTATAAGTAATTAAGTATTCTTATTTAGAGCCTACAAACTACAAACACATAAATAATATTAACACACTAACTATACAGCAAACATAAGCATCAAGTATGATTCATTGGCGGAGGTTTTCAGAACCACATAACAACAGTCGACGGTGAAAAGAAAGTCAGGACGCCAACTATCCGAAAATAAAGGCCACTCTGCAATGTCTGCATGGGTGACACCACCCACCCACTTTCTGATCTACACCATCCACTCCCACCCATCATCCTGATAGCACCCACCCTTGTCCTGCTCCAGTCCACCGATTGCCAAGTCCTGATAGCATGCTTCCCATCCTGACTGTACCCCTGACTTGATAGCACAGACCAGTACTAACATTAGCAACCTCTCATCCTGCTTGAAGCCACATAGCACCTTCCAAGTATCAAGTATGATATGGAGAAAGAGTGTTTTGGAACAACCTTTAAGACTGAAGGTAAATTGAGATAGGGAAGTTCTTATACCACAATATAGAATCTTTTGCAATGAGCAAGAAGTCAAAGAACAGATCAAGCTATGGATTTCTGGGCTTGGATGTAGTATACTTGGGGCAGACGGAGAACTACCTGGATTAACTCCGACTTAAAGCTCGTATCAGTATACCTCAAGCAAGTCAATGATCACCGAAAATGCACTTGGCATGTAATATGCAAAAGCTATGGAATGAAAGATTAGTGTCTATTTTAATGGGAACATAATGATCTCCATGGCACAGATATTCTCACACACTTCAGTAGAACATCCCTATTAAGACTGCTCAAGGATTGGCTTCAAGTGGTTTTATATAGGGGTGGTTTCTTTAGGGACGTTTGCAATGGTCTATTTTATGAAGAGTTGGGACTGTTGTAAATCATCTTATAATAGGGGTGGTGTATTTTTAGAGGTGGTCTTGCTTGAAGGTTCAGATGTACACATAGCCCAATTGACGAAGTGGTGGTAATCCCTAGTATTTGAACCCATGTGGCGTCTTTATGACATCACACTACTCCACATGACGCTGTCATGGCTGCAGCTGTCTGCTGTTTTTGCTATAAAACAGCTAATTAACAACCATTAGGGCCATGTTGACAATGAAAAAATATTCGTGCAAAACTACACAGTACCATTAACGATCTCCTGTAGTCAGATGTTGTCCAGCTAGTCAGGTTAAAGAGGAGTTAGCCGAACAAAGTCCAAAAATTAGCTTATTAATATATAGGATTCCTTCATGAATTTGTCAGCTGAGGGAGTTTTTATAGAAACTGATTGCTTTGACATCAAAATCTGGATCGTGACCGCGATGGAAAGTTATATTGTGTTTAACGAGGGGTCATCTTTCTTGTCTCTCTGTACTGTTACTATTCATCATGTGTTCATCTATCTGTGTATATAAAGTTCTGCTGGTTTTGCCATGATAAAAGCTATTTTCTAACTGTATTAACCTTTTACTGCATCGTAAAAAAATGCTGTATAAAAAATTTAAAAGAATAACATTTGATGTTATTTCATACTCCACAGACGAGCACATACGTGCGGTGCGTGACCCCGATTCCCAGGTGGGCCGCGAGAGCCGTGTGTCTGTACCAAAGCAGCAGTTGCAGCGGGATTATGGCACCTCACATGGCGTCAGCTTTAAACCCGGCGTGAGGCGCATCTCAGAGTTCAAGGTGAGAGACACGGGACTCTTTTCAGCAAATAAAATAAAGTAAGGCTTGAACTTTGATTTTGATAATTTGGTTTCAAACATTTGAAGCAGCTCAAGCTTCTAAAGTTTGGAAAATTTTAAAAATTAGTATAGATGAGCATGTTCAATAAAATGTTATGGTCACGGAGCTTATTAATGAAATAATTCAATGATTTGGTTTCAAACATTTGAAGGGGCTCAACCTCAAACGCTTATAAAGTTTGGAAAATTCTAAAAATTAATATAGATGAGTATCAATCCTTCTATTTTAAAATTAGTAATTAAAATGTTATGGTCACGGAGCTTATTAATGAAATAATGAAAATTACGAAACATGCCTATTTTCGTATTTCAAGTGAAGTTCGTAAATCCTCCAAACTGATCGTTTATCTGAACAAAACTTATTATATACCATACCTTAGCCTGATACTTTTAAGATTGTTGAATGTGCATGTCCATATTCATTATTCGTGACATATACACTGTATTAGGTCAAAATTTCTACAAAGTTTGATTATCGTATATGACCATCCAAGTGCCCAGGGCTGTTAAATTGAAATTTTTTCAAACTGGGAGATGGGCTGTTACACGAGAGTGAAGTTACTACATAATTCTTAAGGTCATTTGAGAAAAAGAGGGGAGATATCCGTTACACGAGGTTGGGCACTTGGATGGTTGTATACAGTAATAAATAAAAGCATTCACGAAATTTGCGTTCATTCACGGATTTCCATTGAGCAGTCTACATGAAAAAAAGTTTTCAAAAGCGCTTGAACTCAGTGGAAAATATGCAGGACCACAGTGAATAGATACAGCGTACATGTAGTTATGAATACAAATATTATATAATATGCATTGATGAAGGAAAGTTGAGGTATCCCATTGAAATATCTCCAGCTGGTGTAAGAAACTACATCCGATTGAAATAACCTATTTTGTTACTCCATATTTAGTGCCTATTTTGCGGTCTGTGTGTTTCGTCACTATACGTGCTCACGAGGCACCTGAAGCTCAATCGCTGCAAGAACAAGCCCAGGGACCTGGACGAGGTAGGTGGTTGATTTAAATAACATTTATCGTTTGCTTGGTATTACATGTTTATGCATAGTAATATGTTCAAACTTCTCTCTCTCACATGCATCCTTTTAGCAAGTATATTTCTACCACAATATCTGAGTAGAAATATGCTTGAAAAGATGTGTGAGAGAAAGAGAAGCTTGAAAATGTAAACGTAAGCACTGGGAAATGCATATAAATCGATTACATAGTAATATGAAATAGAAATAGAATACAAACTTTGTAATACAGAGTGAACTGTAGGTTAAGGTATTGACCCCTTTGGGGTTATAGTAAAACCCTCACCGTTAACTTACGTATGGTCCAGCATATTAGAAAGTGCAAGCACGATTAGTTATTAATCAAATCTCTTTGTACTTGTTATGTATGTGTGTGGGTGGCTACTGTAGTAAACTTACAACAGAACGTATTTGGAAGAAATATATTTTTGTAGTTTAACACATTTTGAATAAGCAAGAACACATAGCTTTTGAATCCATATGGATTGCAGAATGAAATTTAGATAGTTATTTACAAACATTAGCTGCATTTCTCTCTCTGATTCACTCATCCACAAAATGTATCTTTTGTCCAACAATCATAGGTGTTTCTAGTTAAAAATGTGTGTGTCACTTTATTTATAGGAAGCTTATTTAGCTGAGATAAGAGACCCTCAGTCCGAGAAGGGTAGGCAGTGTAGAGTGAAAAAGTTGGGAAAAAAGAAGAGAAGTGGTGAAAAAGTTAACTGTACATTCTGCAAGAAAGAATACTTCAAAATGAGTGATCTTAAATTGCATATAGTAACCAAGAAGTGCAAGTGGCTGCCAGAGACAGTAGATCTGGATAAAGCACTGGAGGAAATAGAACTAAATGCGATTACAGACCACAAGAAAGAGTTTTCAAATGCAAATAACATCAGTGGAAAGTATCCAGGAGCACCGTATTATGAATGCAAATATTGTAGAGCAAAATTTACTGTACTGTGGGGACTGAAGAAACACTGCTTGTATAAAAGGTACCGTAATCAGCCAGATAATACCCATATTTGAATAAATGACATGTCTGTAATTTTAAGCAGCAATTCATACATCCAACTCCAATAATTGCCCATCATGTCACATCAGGCATCAAACCTGAATGTGACAGATCTGCAGTGTATTTGCAAATTCTGGTTATTTTTACTATTTGTCTTATTTTTGCATATTTTATGAAGCAGATAATTAAACTTTTGTTTTCTTAATATTAGTAACGTTAAATATTAAAAATATTAATTGATATAAATATTATGTAGAAATGTTGTTCGTGTAGATGAAATCAATGTTTGTAATGAATGTACGAACACTTATTAATAGATATTTTTAAAAGCTATAATCAGTATTTTTTTTTATAAAACTGTTTGAATTTTTACTTTGTGAAATATGACGTTTACGGACGTGAAACTCTTTTCATTGTGAATCAGGTGTAAAATGTGGCCAGCCGATGTGGACATTCACAGCTATTTGGAGAAGTTGGGAGAACACGATTCTGAAGAAAGAGCCGCAGTCACAAAAAAGTCGGAAGATGATATTCTCTTTGCTTGTGGAAAGAAAAATTGCATTGAGACGTTCACCTCAATTGTGAAGGTAAATATGGCGTCCAATCACCATTTTAATTGATGATTTATGGTCCTGATTGATTTCAGAAAGCACCCTGGAAAGTCCACTGAAAACATACACACATTTGTTAAAATGTTATCTTAATAATCATTCACAATTGTTATTATCAGATTTTGTTTGTATATAAGTAATTTTCTTGGACACTACTGCTTGGGTTATTCAAAAGTTAATAACAAAAGTTAATACATTATGCAATTAACCAATCACCACTGTAGTTAATTATTGAAACAATTAAAGTAATAAAGTAATGATTAATTAAAGTAAAGAAATAAAATAATAAAAAGTATAATAATACAATATGATAATGATGTTGATGACGCTAACTTGTATTCCATGAATTTGTCATACTTTGTCATAATTTCCGTGAGTATATCTGATGATAATATAATGTTGCACATAAATGTCCTCAACAACGGAACCCTATTTGTAGTCACAAATCCTTCCTTTATACAGGGTTTCCCTTGTTTACTGCATCATTTACTCACATTATTATAAGCTGATGCATGAGAAAAGTTTCCTTTATTCAGTTTTTCCTTTGTATACTCTTCCTTTGTTGAGGATGTCCACTGTACTTTTTTTTAATCTTCCTTTCTTATTACTTTGATTCTATAGTTGCGCCAACATAAGGGAAAATGTCGAGGCGGTCCTAAAACTTTTCCATGCCAGGTCTGCAATAAACCTTTGTATAGCAAGGAAACGTTGAAAAGTCATATCATTAAGTCACATCTCACCAGGGTTGAGGTAATTTGGGTTTTATTCAGGCGTTTATGAAAAATATACTATAATAATATATGATAGTAATTCATTGGCGGTCAAACGTGTATGGTGCTTAAATTATTTATCGTGGGTTTTAAAGCAAACTTGATAATGTATGATATTTAACACTGTTTACCATAAAACCCATGTTGCAATGTTTATACTATGTTTCTATTAACTAGCCTCAGAAAATGTAGGGTAAGAATATTCCGTTTATCATTAATTAAGTTGTCATGATTAGTTCTCTATTTATTGCATTTTATATTTCAGACATTAGATATGACTGAAGACAGATCAAAGGAGAACAACGAACAAACTCCTGGTAACTTGAAATGAACTTTGCATTATGCATTTTCATTATTTTAAGTATTCTTAATACCACATAAAAGATTTTCTAACCTACGTTTTTATAAACAAATTTAATGCACGTTACAGATACAAACGACTTTAATGAAGAAAACAGTAACTGATACATAGACTTTTTTTTAATTAAGTGTGTTAATTTTATTTAAGTGATTAGGGTTTTTGCTTCTTTATGTTTTGTACGTTATATCCCCAAACCCCAAATCATTGAAATGTACATTTTATTTTATTTTTGTATTTGAATTTTGTGACCATAGCTGACTTTTCATTAATAATTTGAAGCTAAGGCTTTTAAGCTAATGTTTTTAAAATACCATATAGTCTTAAATATTACACTAAAATCTGTATCTACCAAATGAATTAAAAGATTTCAAACAACTGTTCATGCTAGTATATTTTGTGACCTCCTCATTTGTAGAAGCCACGCCACTAGCAGGGACTGACCATCAGTACACATTGGATGAAAAAAGGTGTGTTCAAAGGAAATATTCCAGAATATTTTTACCAGGGTATTTTCATTGACGGGAAAGTTAGCAAGACAATTTATTATAAATGCCATGCAGATATCATTAGTTTTTTTGATGATACATGTAGAAGGAAATCAAAAAGGGTTAAATGGGCTTGTGATTGCATGATTGATTATACGGTTTATGAGCAAAAGTCAGGGAATCTCATTCTCATGTATGTTTTGAGCCTTATTTTGTTATGTGAGAAAGATACTTTTTTTAAATAAAATCCATTACTATACTAGTACATTCTGTATATTGATATTTCAAAATAAATTATCTCACTCTTGTTTGCAAAAAAGATATTTCAGTGAAAAAAGAACTAATAGTTAAGTGTGATGTGGGAAATGAGCTAAGATTAAAGTGCGAAGTGGGAATAGGACCCCACCCCCACCCCATCTAGACCTTCATGCCTTAAACCTCCTCCAATCCGCTGCTGGGCAGTATCCAGTAACCATGATATTGTGCTTTCTAAGCCGGGCTGTGATGCTGGGGCGGGGCGTGTACCAGTGCAGCGACTGTCCTGAGCTGTTCACCAGTCCACTCGTGTACCAGCAGCACTATGTGGACGTGCACCAGCCGGCCGCCACCTTGCCAACACAAACACAGGTTAGAATACAAATACAAAAACTTCTTAGTGCTGCTCATATCATATTATAATATAACAAAACACAGAATAAGTTGAAAAACGGTTCGTTATCGAGATAAAGCATCGATGATGCAAAAATTGTGTTTGAATAAACTTTTCGGACCTTTTTCAGCTATTTGTGTGTTTTTGTTATATTACAGGTATGTATATAGCAGAAACTCGCTAACTTGAAGCTATAGTTGTAAAATGCTGGGGATAGCGAATATATTCAGACATCTGTTCATATTGTACTTGAAGGGTTAGTTGAACTCTTAACCAGATGGTCAAGAGGTCCATATGTGGTCTGTGCCGGCTTTGCAGTTTGCTTGTGGCGGGATTTTAAATATAAAGTATATGAAGGGAACTATGAACTATATGAATATTCATTTGTGTTTGTTTTTACACTCAGCAGCAGCCACAGTGCAAGTTTTGCAACGCTCAGTTCAGTGGTGTGGATGAACTTGTGGAACACGTGCTGGAGACACACTCGCGAAAGGTGACAAACATACAGATTTTTATACATATGCTGGAGTATTATAATGATATATAGCACTGATTAGTATTCCTATGAAAATATAAGTTATATCTGATCAAAATAGTTGAATATGTTGTTGATGTTGACTATTGTTGATTTTTTAAGTTATAGGTTTGTTTTCAGGATACCACAGCAACTATGGAGCATGAGGCTGACAAGACCAATCCTGGGGACGAAGAATATATGGATCTGTCAGAAGGACAAGAAATTTTTCTTTCCAAAAACCCCAAAATTGAAATCTTGGAAGAAGTTGATTCTCAATCACGCGACTTATACATACCTGGACACATTATTCATGATATAGATTCAAGTGCTACGTCTGAACCACATCGAATAGAAATTTCTGGAAATCAAATGATTGTTTCAGATGGCCATGAACTTGAAATATCAAGAAATGCTATTGAAGTTCCGATTCCTGTGTTTCAAATTTCTGATTATAAATGTGAATGAATTCAAATGTTCAATAAAAATGTTAAGTTGTTTGCAAAGTTTACTATTTTATTCCAGTGCTAGTTTTGATATGATTATCTGTATGGTAGAATTACAGGTTTGGTGAATAGGAATTGAACCAAGCATAAAAAGAATTGACTACCGACTTAATTCATTCCATATTCAATTGGTATATATTAGCAAAGCTTGTAGGTGAATTTTACAACAACCAATTAATTGCCGTACTTTTCAATGTCCTGGAGTCCCGTTAAAATTACTGGCAATAACAGTTGTCATATATCACAATGCAAACATTGAGAATCGTTAAACATCAGGACAATCCCTCCTTACAACGCTCATTTATTATTCTTTGTGATCGAATTTGCAAGGTGGTTTGAGCTCAGGCTGACGACAAATGTATCAAATATTATAAAAGTGTTAATAATCTTGCTAATTAGTGTGAATTGTTACAGTAATTGATATCGGCACATCCAAGCGTTAATTTTAACAAATCTACCACATACAGAGAGAATTTTCAACGTGAGAATTTCACGATCGAGTGTACGGTTTTCATGTAAATTCTACTCGCACCCAAGGTTGTGATTCTCAGCCTAGTCTGTCAAAAGCCTTATTTATAACTTGTAGTGTTTGGTATCAAAAACCAACACCACTAATCAGTGATCATGTATATCTGAAGAGCAGTTAATAAGAGTTGTGTCTTAAACTCCAATCGGGTTTGCTCAAATCCGATCAGCAGTTCAATACCTCACCATATGGCTCTTGCATCGAGGCCTATTGTGACCACTCCCAACCCTTTATAAAACCACCTGCCAATAAATAAGTTCTAACATTGAAAAAGTGACATGTTTATTAGTCCAGTCTATGTCCAGGTTGGGAGGGTTTGAGTCGTAGATAGATTGAACCGCAATCGGTGTGCAAAATGCCTTTAAATTTATGGAATATAGGAAAAGAAGCAAAAATAAAAGGGGTGTGTTATTTCTTGATCCCTTATACCCCGCCACCACCAACGTATGAGACCTGCTTGTTAACCCAGATAGAAATGATGAGCGTAAAATGTAATGTAAGTGCATCATAATGTAGGAAATTATTCCCAATCAGCACACAGAAATCAACCCATGCCAGCATGAAGCGAGTGTTTGGTTTTGGTTGGCATTTCTGCAACCGACAGTTGAGCCCTCTCATGTTAAGTGCATTCCCGTGTATGCCACGCGAATAAATATTGGGATGTGAACACTCATAATGTCATCATGCAATGAGTTTTTATGATGCGCTCAATTGGGACGCTTTTTTTCTTGCCTTGGCCGTCTCCCCTCATTCAAGTTGTGGTATATATCAAATGATTATAGGTACATGTAATGAGTGCACATGAAAAATATTAAGGAATGAAAAGTTACACGATGAAAAATTTGCACTGCCACCTTTAAAATAGAACTAGTCGACTGCTAATTTTCTCTGGATAATATGAACCATCAATGTTTTTAAACGTGAGATTAAACACAACATTAATTATGATTGCGTGTGTTAATGTGACAGGTATGCTACGAACAAATGTCTAATTAAGTGGTGTATTCAAATTCAAATTAGTTTATTTGTACACATACATGAAAATAACATTAGAATAAAAGGAAGAATTTAAAAAAAAAAAAAAAAAATGATTAATGCATACATGCTACAAAACAGAGAGCACTAAAAGCCCTTTCATAAAGCCAATTGCTTATTTCCATAGTGGCACTGGATTGATCACATGATACAGGACGGCAATTTATCACATTATACTAATAAAATAACAAAACTAAATAATTAAACAAATAATATATAAATAAGTTAAGAACTGGGATCACAGATATCATAGTACTACATCACAAACTCATTTTTTTTTCTTTATCTTGCATCGTATTATAAATAGATATTTCTTACATTTATTTTAAAATCGTCTTTAGTTTTAGTACATTTAATATATTTTGGTAAAATTATTCCACATTTTTGCTCCATTATACATAAAGGATTTGCTACCATGAGATTTTACATGTGGAACGACATAACAATTTTCACTCTTTCTGGTATTGTGAATGGATATCTGCCACTCTTTTTAAATGTACATAGGTAAGTTGGTGCCAAACCGGAAAAAATATTGTACATCATATTACAAGATAAATAATTAAAACGACTTTCAACATTCAAATATTTCACTTTCATAAAATCTGTACATAGTAAATGATGCCTATTGCCATATCCCAGAATATATCTAACCATCTTGTTTTGTGCTGTTTGTAATTTCTTTTTTTAAGCATTGTTCCAAACCTCTGTAATAAACACTATAACCATAATCTAAACGTGACTGTAATAAAGCTGAACACAATAATTTACGCCTCTTAAATTAAGGAAACCACTTTTACGATACAGAAACCTGAGTCCTGCATTGACTTTTTTTTTAATAATAGAATTACCTCCATGGTATGTCCGTCATGTCCTGGTCAATGACCGCTCCAAGGTATTTAACATTGCTCTTAGCTTCTATTTTTACACCTTTACAATTGATATTCAAATTACTATGTTTCTTAAGTTTCTTTTTTGATGCAAACAAATTGATGTTTTACCCAAATGAAGTGACAGCTTGTTAGAATCTAACCAATTGCTAATTTTTTCCATTTCAGAACATAATAAAATTTTCAATGGTTTTGACGTCTGTTCCAGATACTAGTAATAAAGAATCATCTGCATATAAACATAAATCACATGAAATTGAATAGACATGTCATTACATATATTGTAAAAAGAAGTGGGCCCAAAATAGAACCTTGGGGGACACCACAGGTAACTTCTCCAGCTTCTGATAAGCAACCTTTTACATCTAACAGAATTGTTTTCTGTTTGACAAATAGGAGTTGAACCAAAGAACGGCAGAGTCCCATTAATTCAATAGCTTTAAGTTTTTTTTAACCACATGGTTACCGTGGTCAAGGCTTTCTGTAATAATAAAATAACACCAGTATATAATATGATCCATGTTAAATCTTATCTTGTTGACAAATATGTAAGTGCAGTATCAGTTGAAAAACAAGATCTGAAGCCTGATTGATATTCATAGATAGAACTGGTTATTTTCAAACATTTTTAGATAGAAAGAATAGAACTGGTAGTTTGAAATCCCAAAAATATTTTTGAGACAACTGGTAGAAATAGGCACAATTTTAAACCGCACAATTTTAGAATCCACAATTTCACTATCACTGTGGTCTTCACCACATTCTAAAACATGTGTGTACAGGCAGTTTACTACTTACTGGACAGCAGTTACGCGCAACATTTTTAGGGCGTTTGGGGGCACACTCCCCCAAGAAAACTTATGAATTTAAACTTTTTTCATAGCGCCTGAGGTTATTTCAGACAGAAAAGTAACCTTCAAACTTACAACTGTTCTAAAATTCAGTTTCATTTAAGGTTTGACAATCCCCCCCCCCTCCCTCCGAAAAAAGGAAAAGAAAAAGAAAAATTAAACTTTGAATAAAAGAAAAGGCAGTTGCCTCCCTTGTACTATATACTCATGTATAGCTGCTGCGATGTACTACCCAAACATAAAATAGTGGCAGTAATTAAGAAAACAGGGGGAAACAACATAACAAAAAGCAAGCAAAACAACACGCCATTGGGCAACTGAATTACTAATTGCTATTAGATATGGACATCAAAGAGTAATATTATTGACAAATGATATGTGCAACTCAACGAACTATTGCGTTACCGAGGTGTTTAATGGTGCTGGGGCAATCAAACATGCTTTTCCAATTAGTGGGATTTCATTGACTGGTATTTATTCTTGCAAATGTCACATTATCTATATGGAATAGTTTCATACATGGACTTCTGTTTCCAACCGAATAGTAATGTATCAAATAACAGGCGTGCTGCTTCAAGTGGGTTTCTCTTGCAAATGTGGAGCATGATATCACCATATTGTGAACATTCTTAGAGGGATTAGATTGTAAAATATGTAAATTTTCAATATTTCTCCATGTTATTTACTGAGCAGGCCTATGCCACGTGAAATGTTTGCTGGATTTCATATCTGTTTGTTGATATGACAATATAAGTCATACGCTAAGCCGCTACTAAAACTGAGTAATTTTGGTCCACACAATTTGTATATACTATTTTGTCTGTTGAATCAATGTAATTGCTTGAAGGCATTGCGTTAGAAAGAAAACATTTTGAACTTCATGCTGATATATTTTAACCATTCCTACATTTATATAAATGTTTGAGAATTGGGGCACAAAATCAGCCAGGCACAACTTAAATACCTTCCCGCGACACGTGGAAACAGTTGGAGCACCCTGAATAAGATGTTACCCCGGCCTAACGCGGTGTATTAAAAATTTCAAATAACGAAACCAGTTAAAAATTCTCAAAGGCAGGCTGTGAGCAATTAAAGAGAGCCTTTGATATCCCAGTTGAAAATTAAATTTAGATGTAATTTATGTGTGCTTCCGTGGCCGAATGGATAGGGAGTTGGACTCGCGACCAGAAGGTCGTGGGTTCGATTCCAGGTCGGGTCTGATGGTGAGTGTAGAGCAAACTTTCCCCTAACAGGTGCACTGCTCCGTGGTACCTATACGTAAAATAGGCACAGGTAGGCGAGTAATTAGCACGTGTGCGCTACAGCAGCAATGCTGTATGCAGCCAGTGTTGTATGCTACCCAGGGAGTTGAGGAAGGCAAAACGTTGAGTGACAAAGGCGCCAATGACCTGGTGTAAATGAGTCGACTGAGCAGTACAGCCCCTGAAAATCAATACTGCACATATAAAAGACATCATCAGATTTTGATAAGGAAAACGTAACACAAAATACTACCCTTGCGTGCGCACTTACGTGACCTTTAACTTGGCGTATAAATCTGCTTTCCCCGAGATTAAAATCCCGAGGCAGAAGACAGAGTCACACGAGATTGCGTGTAGCCGGACTGTTTCCTCGCGGAATAGATTAATACGCCATTAGTGTCTTTAGCTGACTGCTGTTTATTTTTTATAATGTTTATGACTCAGCCGGTGTTTTCTATCAGTGAAATGAGGCTTTTAGCGGACAACCACGCAAAAACTTACAACATGCTAATTTTTTGTACAGTAAACTCTTTCCATTTAGACCACCTGGCGTATCTAGGCCTCAAGTGGCCCCCAAAATAAAAGGGGATGGTTTCTTGATGGTGGATGCTAGCGGTGGTATCTTAATTTATGGATGTTTGAAATATTAATGGTCTTCTAACAGAAATGATCTTTTTTATGTAGATGCTCATACTTGGAGGTTAAACAGGTCTCAATTTCATGTACGTGGTTCAAGATATTCAGTGTGTAGTGTTAGCAATTCATTTCACAAACTGGACCTACCTTACCTACATGCAGTACCTCTACAAGTATTGTAAAAAAGTCGTGAATGAGTGGATGAAAGAATAAATACTGTGTATATAAATAAATAGTGATTGCTACATAAATTGTTAATGGTGCTGTCAGTAAAATAGAGTTCATGAAAGCTAACTACTGCAGAAAGAGCAAGATTCACGTAGAAAAATTGCATTTCCTCAGAAGTATTTCTTGTACTTGTCTACCAAATCCACCACTGGATCATTGTCGCCTCTATATTCAAATTAAGCTTCTCATATTCATGATTGGTGCAATAAAAACAAAGTAGAGGTATTATAGAACTCTATCTAAATCGCAGAGTATAATTTCCCACGCAAAGTAAGATTTGTATCATGCGTTTATGGCTTAAACCACAATTTTACTAATATGCGTTGGGAATAGATATGCAAAGTAAGCATTGGGGATAAATATGCAAGGTTTTTACCATTCCCCCCTCCCCCTCCCTTTCCCTGTACCCTAATGAATTCTATCACAGCAACACGAACAGTTTAATTTCAATATAGAATCGGCTTTGATCCAGGGGTGTATTTGGTAGACAAGTATAAGAAATACTGTAGGAAACACTATCTTTTTAAGTAAATGTGGCTTTTTTCTGGAGTAGTTGATTTCATTAACTTTATTGTAGTGACAGTGCCATTCACAATTTAGGTAGCAATTATATAGATACAATTATCTTAAATGTACCTCTTCTTGTTCTCCTGAAACAGTTACAGCGCATCTTCCACTAATACGAAGAATGTGCAGTATCGTGTGCATTCAAATTGTTAGTTTGCATATTTGGATTACAACAATTGATTACAGTACAGTGAAAAAGCCACGACAAACTTTTATCCCTAACAGCTGCTAGTATACAGACTATTAGAATTGTATAAGCATAGGGCACAACCGGCAGTATACTGCTTCTCTACTGTTTGTCTACTACCGAGGAGGAAGATATTATGATGTAGCTCTGCAGTGCCCCACGGTAGGCAGTGTGGTACTAGCCAGTACGTCAGGCCTTGCATTTGATATGCTGTAGACACGCATACACTGACAAAAACGTACTGTCAAAATGTTCGGACTGTCGGTTGTGCCCTAAGCTTTACACAACTGTGCGCATCTAATAAAGCTTGCATTTCCCACACGTCACCCGCCCTCGTCATCAATACCAACTTCCCATTCCGGCGAACCCCCGCCATCGGTGAAGATAACACCTCATTACAGGTCCCGTATCCTCTCCCACACCCAGCATTCATTAGATTACGTGACCTAGATAGATTGTAAAGTCTCGAATGGACAAGTAGGTCATCAATATAAAGTACGCGGTTCGCTTCCAATCGAGTTTAGCCCGTCCCACCGGAGAGCATTGAATTAGCAGCATGGTGGCCAGAACTTAATGGAGTGTTTGTTAATTCAGTGGAAATGAGATAGTAGTGCAGTGTGGGGTCCAATGGGGTTTGTGATGGGGTGTAACGAAAATGAGTTAATCTTGTCCCCGTGTCATCTACCATTGTTTTGTATTTGCAGCATGTTATCCATTAATTTCTTTCAAATATTAGTAAAACTGTGAATAGACTGATTCACCCATCAAATTTGAGTTATAAGCGGGTTGAGATCCGTATCTTTAAAAACACGTGTGTTTATTAAGACTCGCATCTCATATATGTATACCAAGAGATTCTATCTATATTGATACCATGCATGAAGAAAGGCGGCAGATCCAGGAGTCTCCCAAAGGAGGGCTACTTGGATTTAACGCTCAGTTAGTGATCATGATTGTGACGAGGACATGCGACCTGCATCATATCCTGCATGAATGCGATAACAGTCCCAGCGGCTCAAGCATTGATCTACGCTAGTTAGCAAGATCGAGATTGAGATGGTGATTGGCAACAAACCACTGTTTCTGACGTTTGTCACACATGAAAATTAATTTTAAACCAATAATCATACTGCAAGGAAAATTAGATTAAAAAAGCCACTACAGTTGCGCTAGAGAACCTATACAGGTTCCACCGTTCGAATTCATCACCTGGTACATCTGTGAAACAAAGAGTCCTCCACTGGCCACTAAATCTTCTTAGCGTGGCATTTGTTTGTCAATTGTGTGGAAATATGGGCAATTAACAACAGAGTGCAGTCTCCAGGGATTCGCAGCATCTATCTAGTTTACTAGTGCCCCCGCTTTACCGCAGATAGATGCCAGACACTGACAGCACGTGTCGTAATTTGCTCTAATGTGGTGCATTTTTACACTTTCTTTCTGTGCATGTGGAAAATGTCGTGTTACATTGTCGCCTCGTATTAGAATCAGGTGATTTTTGAAGTGGGCTTTTTAAGAGTTGATAATATAAGCATACCCGGCCTTTCTATCAGACAATATTCACCCTAGAGCGCCAGTAACACGGACCAAGAGCCTGGTGCAAGGTGAATCAGGTTATGTTCATCGGATGAAATGTATTCTGTTAGTCATCGAATGCAATGCACGTGTATAACATGTATAACTTTAACATGGTTCATTTGAAATCGAGAATAGTCAGTACTATACTTGTTTCTGAACAGTTTGCGTAGTTACGTCATCTCTTGTCATCTTCTTTAAAGGCATCCTGGACTACATATCAACATTTTCGGTTGTTGGTCTTACTCAGACCCAATTACAAGTCTATTTACAATGTACATTTAGGAATGCGTATGTGGTCACCACCATCCTGGTTATCTTAGGTCAAGAGAACAACTAACTCTAATAAAAAGCAAACTTTCCAAGCCAATGCTTTATATGGAGAAGTCCATGAGTCGAGGCGAGCAAGCGACACGGAGTTATTTACCTCCGTATTGGAAGCGAGAAGAGTTCGCCTCATTCCGGAAGTTGCGCGTGAGCAGGCGAGAAAAGTGGAGATTTGTCAACTTTGATCAGACGATTATTTTGAATGGAGGTTCTGGATTGAAGTTTATGTTTTTGTCATATTTTGATATATTTTGGATGAAAAAGTGTTAATGAATTTGTCGCGTATTCACATTTGACTGAAGATTGTTGAAGTGTCTGGCAACTATAAAGTTTGTGAAAATAGATTGTTCTTATTACAACAATTGAAAATTATATTTGAAGTATCTTAGTTTATTGCCGCATTTGTGAAGGATAATACAATGTAACAACACTGAACCTGGAATAGTGCACACTTGTTTAAGATTGTGTCTTTTATTTGCTATCCGTAACTTCAAACTGTGTTTGGCTTTATACTCGCAAAACACTTGTTGAAATACAATAATTGAGCAATAATATATGTTAGTAACACTTCTCAAGCAAGTAAATAACAAAATAAAACCAGGATATCAATTGCAATAATAACATAATATGTACAGAATCCCGTGGATGATGGATATGAGATACTTTCTTGTCGTTTGGTGGATAATCCATGTGGTTTTAGCACAGAAGATACACATTGAAAACTCAGGTGCGTGGTTTAGTATGACTTAACCACTTTCTGACTTGGTCATCTTTATGTACAGTAGAACTTCCAATTAAGACCACCACTCCATGGAGACCACCTCTATAATATGACCACTTTTCATGGTCCCAAACCTTCATAAAGCTACTGAAATGAGCCTCAATATAGATACCACCTCCCCATTGAGACCACCTAACACTGGTCCCAAAGGTGGTCCTAATAGAGAGGTTCTACATGTGTAAGCATTGTTCATTTCAAAGTGCGTATCTTCTTGGAGTTTGATTGGCGATTTAGATCATTGTGGATCTTTTGGTGCAGTTTAAAGCGTGTTCGCCAATGTTTAGGACTACAAAATGCATTGTTTGCTGTCCATGTCTGATACACCTTATCATTGTTTCTATTTGCAAATAATATTGACAGTGTTATTGCATTCCTGTTTGGACATGTGAATATGCAATTCAACACGGGAAATGTATTCAAGGTGACCGTAACTTTATTTCTATTGCACATCAGCCGTACTGAATCAAGAATTGTTGTCATGCTGACAGTGACCAAAACAGCAGAGACCATTAGTTTTAATGTTTTTCATGCAACCATAGTATTCATTACATGCACAATAATATTACAATTATTTCTGTAATTTTCCGTTTATTGTAACAAGTAATAATATACACGGAAATTCTTTCCTAGCAAAACATAGGACATTGATCATTATTGATGCTTGAAGGAATATTTCCCTTCCATAAAACTATTTCAAAATACACGCCGTATTAATTTTTGTTTTTAGAGTGCTTATTTGAAAGCCTGAAAGCACAAGTTTCAATTGAACTAAAAGTAATCAAAGTATGCTCAATCAAAGTAAAATCGAAGTATATGTAGCTGCTACACGGTGATGGCAGCGAATATGAAAATCAACGTGTAACACATGAACAAATTTCTTCTTCGCAAAACGCTACCTGTAATGCTAGGGTCGTCATAGTCGTAGTCGTCGTTCTTGTTCTTCTTCTTCTTCTTCTTCTTCTTCTTGTTCTTCTTCTTCTTCTTCTTCTTCTTCTTCTTCTTCTTCTTCTTCTTCTTCTTCTTCTTCTTCTTCTTCTTCTTCTTCTTCTTCTTCTTCTTCTTCTTCTTCTTCTTCTTCTTCTTCTTCTTCTTCTTCTTCTTCTTCTTCTTCTTCTTCTTCTTCTTCTTCTTCTTCTTCTTCTTCTTCTTCTTCTTCTTCTTCTTCTTCTTCTTCTTCTTCTTCTTCTTCTTCTTCTTCTTCTTCTTCTTCTTCTTCTTCTTCTTGTTCTTCTTCAAGTTCTTCTTCTTGTTCTTGTTCTTGTTCTTCTTCTTCTTCTTCTTCTTCTTCTTCTTCTTCTTCTTCTTCTTCTTCTTCTTCTTCTTCTTCTGTTTCTGCTTCTTCTTTTCTTGTTCTTGTTGTTGTTGTTGTTGTTCAAATTTCTTTTGTTGTTGTTGCTGCTGTTGTTTGTTGCTGTTGCTGCTGCTGCTGCTGCTGTTGTTGTTGTTGTTGTTGTTGCTGCTGGTGTTGCTGCTGCTGTTGTTGTTGTTGTTGTTGTTGTTGTTGTTGTTGTTGTTGTTGCTGCTGCTGCTGCTGCTGCTGCTGTTGTTGTTGTTCTTCTTCTTCTTCTTCTTCTTCTCCTTCTTCTTTATTCTTCTTCTTCTTCTTTTTCTTATTCTTATTCTTACATGTATTCTTATTCTTTTTTATTCTTCCTACTCATCTTATTTTTATTCTTCTTATTCTTCCTACTCATCTTATTTTTCTTACTCTCCTTATGTTGGTGTTGCCAAACTGTATCTCCACGAACGCGTTGTTTGCTTTCAGAATAAACTTACTTCCGATCAGGTTAGATTTTTTAGATTGGCAATCGTGACTTTCAGACTGGGGCTTAATTATTTGGTAACGTCAACCGTAATGTTCAATGTCTGTTGCGTGTGTTCTTGAAGTTGATATGCCGTTGCTAGGATGAAATGGATGTTACAGGAGAAAGCCAATGCAAAATAATTGTAAACCACTTAACAAAAAATAAATATGGTAACATGTGCGATGCAAACATGACAAGAGGTATCTGGTTGCCAATAACACAAATTGAAGGAAATCATTCCACTCACATTTCTTCTACTCACTAAATTGACAGCATAATTTGAATTCGACTGAATTGCCAAGTATGACATATCGCTTCAGGTTTCCAATTAATCTACCCAATCCTATTTGATCTTTAAAGGTAAACTTTAAGAATGTAATACGAATTCTTGTAGCATTTTAAGAAATATTCACATTATTTCCAACATGGCGACACATTGAAAACTGCATTCCTCAATTGCAATATCCGGATTTTTGTATCTGATATTACAACTGAAACTATTAAGATTTATGAATGATAAGGATAAAAATAACTTGGTCATGCAAGAAAGGATGTGAGTCAAATATATTGGATATGCTACTGAAATTTTGGGGCGTTCTATTTGATTGTCGTATTTCTTTTGACTATCACCTATTTCTCCCATGCTAATACTGAAAGGGATATAAAAAAAATAACCACCACATTACCGCTTCATTGCTTTGGGCAATTCATTTGATAGAAAGCAAGATCTCCCCACGCGCCTAGACATGCCATCCGTAGCATTGAAATCTTTGCTTTGATTACCTCATACAGAAAGGTTATTCCATCATCGTGTATCATGAAGAGATGGAGTAACATAAAACCTAGTCCTATGTATAAGAATATATGGGGAAAGATGATTCTGTTTTATACAATAGTGTTTTTTTCTTCTTTCTAATACACTATTAATAGCAACTAACAACGACCACAACCCCAGTCAGACAATCTATGATTATCTCAAAATTTTATCTGTGGGGATGAAGATTAAAGATCATTCAAAAAGACGTCGTCTGCGACTAAACAATGTGAATGTCCTCACTTAGAATGGCTTCAATACCACGGCTGATTCAGCTTCAATAATAATCGTGAACGTAGGACTCCAGCACTAGTAATGCACGCGTAGTAATAACACACAAAAATGATCCCCAAGAAACAAGCAACTTTACACCGGCATCTATAGATAGTAATTACAATCGCCCCCATACGCATCAGTCTAAGAAGAACTGGCCACTTCCCCATTATACTGTTTTACTACCACATCTTTCAATAGAAGTCACATAAATTTGGGTTCCTTGTAGATTCAAAGGGAGCTCTCGACACATATATGGGGGTATCGCGCCCAGAAATCACCCATCGCGTGTCTGGGTAACGGCTGATAAAGGCCCCGGGGTGGTTTACTGCAAACTTGTGTCTTTTCACGCTCATTTGATTTGTGGCTAGAGATACTATATTTTGTGGTTTACAGTAACGTTTGGCGCTACTGACTTATAACTCGTGAGCTCATTCTCGTTACCAGGCGATTTTGATACTTCGTGTGCATACAGAAAACATGACATTCGGATTAGTTCACTCATATGTTGAACGACTTTCAAGGGTAGAACGTATACTAACCCAGTGAAGACCACCTTTATAATGAGACCACCTCTAAAATAAGACAATTTCTCGTGGTGCAACGCCTTTATAAAGAGACCAACACTACCCCCCATGTGTGGTCTTAACATAGAGAGATCAACTTTCAAGTGTTGACAAATAAATTATCTCGTTTGTTGGGTTCATAGCAGTGCACCCTACAAATGCTTGCCCACCATTCCCACCGCATTTTGTACAATAAGATAGTTTGTTTTCCACCTCACTTGAAAGGCGTGCCCTTCTATGACAAGATAGACCCCTACATGGGCTAACAAGTGACACGCTGATATGGCAGTTTTCAGCTACTTTTACATGTTGAAGTGACACACTTGAAAAGCTTCATCTGTTGACATGAGACACACGCATATTTCTTCTATACGGATGTCATGATATACATTTTTTAAGTTGCCAAAGGGTCTTCAAAATAGACACCAAGACATGTCACTTAATTTTGGACCTGCTGTAGGGCCCCAAGATGCTGCCAGGTATTGGCCATAATTTTGACGTGTTGCACGAGTCAATTGCTTGCAGTCTCCTCAACAGCTGGTGCTGTTGTTGCTGTAGCTGTTGACCATTACCACTTGAGCAGTGTGTGAGTGCGTTCCACTCAACTTACAAAAACACGTGCCACAATAAAATGAAACGAATCTAAACAACCAAACTAAACTCAACTAAATGCATTGAAATGAACTCTTTGTCTAAAGTCGAGTATTGTCACATATTAATTTGTGTCAGAAAGGACGTACACGTAGTTAAGGGGCGGGGCGGTTGAGAGTTTTCTGATGTGTCTGTAGGGACGGCTGAATGTATGTTGCATTTCTAGCCACTGATTCCAGACCAATGGCAACATATCATTTGCTATATCATATGTAACATGATAAATAGGATATATATCTTTATAATATCATATGTAACCCCCACCCCTGATATTCACACACACACACACACACACACACCCACCACTGCCCACACACACCACACACACACCCCACACACACACACACACACCCCCCCACGCACCCCCACACACACACACACACACACACACACACTCACCAAACACCACATAAAACAAACGTTTTTCTCAGAATAAGACGATTACTGGAATGTAGATATTTATAATGCAAAATATCAATACGTAGACGCACATCCAAATCCAAGGGGACACAATGGGCACCGCCCCTCCCCTTCAACCCCATCCAGACGAACGCACACAAAGCTTTTTCACCCTAAAACTTTCATTTTCAAGTTGCTGCTTTTTGCATCTCCGCGATTCTTTGCATGTACAAAACGCATTAATTCCCGCGGGTTCAAAGGCTGCCCCTCCCCGATTTCCGAAAAAAGGGATCTGGCAGGCAGAGAAATAGCAGAAGAACAAATCCAGAGCATACAAAGCACATGCTATCAGCCACTGGCATTCATCCTAAAATGGTAGACACCCATCCCAACGTAAACACCATCTCCACCCCTTAACACTTTGTTGATGAGGCTGCACGTGGGATGAAACTATACAAACACCCAGAGCCTCGATCTGAATAAACACACTGGCTCGGAGGCAAATATCTCTGTTTGTGTTGGCCTCACGGAACTTTGTTAAATGAAATGTAGTAGCACATACGAGAAGATTGACAAACTATACAATCAAGTTTTAAAAAACTGTCATTTTTTATACTGTCCATAAATTGAGTAGAATTTATATCTGGCTTCGACATGCCGTCGATATTTTTTGATGGTCGTTTATCATTGAACGATGCAAATGTAAATGCACAGATGTGACTGACAAGTCATTGAAATGACGACATTAAATTTTAGCATGTTTAATATGTCATTTCTAATCGATACCCATCGGTGTTGTCATACCAAACCAATCATTCTATTTGATGCTCAATGTAATAAATTCACATTGTTTTAGCTTCTGTAAAAGTAACTATTGCTTTCAGGCTATAGACTGAATCAGAACTACATGTAGTTAATTATTTATTGTATTTTAAAAATGTCTGTATGCGTTTAGAATAGGCACCGAAACTTGTATCCCTGTGCTGAGCACATTATATGATGGTCAGTTTAGTTCCATAGAGTAGTGGACAACTGGCAATGTGAGTGTAACTCAGCCTCAATGTTCACTCATTGCTCGTTAGGGATTTACATCATGACCAGTGAGGCAGAGATAGATTCTCTAAATTCACCACTAGTCTAAGCTGGACAATCCCCTTCTAGTCCCCACGGGTCTAGTCTGAACATTGCAACTCGTTTACTTACCCTTGTATACAGTATTTCCTTGATTTTGTACATTCTCACCTTTCATTATAATGATAACAGTATATATTAAAAGCTCTTGTCAACAATGCTCACACAAGTGCAGGATACGTGTTGGCCAGAATCTGCAATTGTGTCTACCCTCGCAAAGCACCGTACAATAAAGTACATCGCTCGTTTCATCTCTACAATATTTATTACCTCCGAAATATCGGCTGCAATCTCACTATTTGATGTCGTGACAAGGCATCATTCTAGTGTCGCAAGGGGAAATGTTGGCTCATACATTTGGCGACCGGCATAAAGACTAATTGCACAGCTGAGCCCCGCACCGTTTCACGTGCTCGGTCGTTTGGCGATGCGACGCCTTGTCTATTTTAAGCCCCTGTCTTACAGATGCGACTGTTGTTAGAGCCCTGACCAAATGCTGTGCGTTGGCTGTAGTGGTGATAAATGCAAAAAAGATTGTTATGTTTCTAAATAGACACCGCCTGTGGAGAGATTACTTGTCGAATTCAAATGCGCCCCATTTTCCCCCATTATAGAATATTTCATTTTCATGGGGGTTTTGGCATGTCCCACGAAACCCATAAGACCTCTTAAGTGAGCTTCTGCATAGTTTTGGCGACAATTCCCTAATTTTGACGCTTTCTTCTACTACATGAAAACAAAAGTACTTTGTCAGTTTACAAGAATTGAATGAAAGAGAATGTAAGCAAATCACTAGTTGACGTTGATAAAAAATCTCGAGACGTCAGCAACATACTTAAAACATGGACTGTTTTATAGTAGCTGAAACTTCAATCGCCTGTGATAGGCACAGAAACTTGTATCCCTGTGCTGAGCACATTATATGATGGTCAGTTTAGTTTCATAGAGTAGTGGACAACTGGACAACTGGCAATATGAGGGTGAGTGTGACCACCCCACCCCCACCCCCCCCCCTCCTTTCCCCCAAAAAATGTGGCTCTACTAGTGGAATTATAACTACACGACCACATATTATTCGATTTCTACTGTCGGAAATATGTCTTTGCACGATGTCTTCTGGCATTTTGTTATGTACCTGTATATGTATATGTAAATAAATAATTTTATGTAGAGTTTCTTTTAAGATTTCTAGTAGAATAAGGTGTTTGTGTATAACATGTCTTCGTGTAAGGTTGTACATAATATATGTTACATATAGTCCAATGCCACATATAAGGTTCAAGAGATATTCCATGTAAATAAGTCTCTATTAAAGCTTCTACTAGTGTTTTTTATGATACGTTATTTGCAAAAGGTGTGGATTTTCTGCTAAATATTTTTCTATAAAAAATAACTATGATGCCCAAGCCCCCGACCTAAGCAATATAGAGTATAGACTATTCATTCCCTATATATTTCCAACCTTCTCTCTTGAATGTGTGATAGAGAGGGAAAATAAAATAAATTCGCATTGTGAAACACAAACACATACATGTATATTGACATAGTGATAATCAATGTTTTACCACATACTATTCAATCACAAAAACATATTGCAGACTACGTCTATACTGATCTAATGCACAGTGTATTCTACTATGCCCCATCCCCATAATAGGAATTCCAATGCACACTGCACCATACATCCATCTCAGACCACAAACTTCCCAAACCACCATTGTATTTTGGCTTCCAATGCCACAATGTCTCATTTGCTCGTCCAAATGTAACTGAATTATTTAGAGAAACCAATCTCAGTTGGCTTAAAAGATCAATGGTCTCTTTTCACAGTTGTTTATACCCTGACTGATGCAATGTGTTTCTATGGGTCCCTTTAATCCTCTCTAAATGCTCACCAATGATGACAAATCCTGTAATTCGTACGACTCTGTAACTCTTTTGTACTGTACTGCCATAGCATTTGTTAAAGTTTTATGTACAGTACTTATTTACAAGACAGTAGTAAAAGTATATTAGAATTCTGGAGTATTTTATGATGGGTACATCCCAGCCATAAGTGTATACAAACTCATTAAATATTCAAACCATGTTCCGTGTAAAGACATTCACAGTTTGAGTTCCCTCAAATGGCATTCATAGCAAACCAAACGACCCTTTAAAAACTTGTATAATTTCATTAGTGATGCAGACCTGATCTAACCAACTATTCAAGATATATGCTTCAAGAGCACAAAGTTTCACAGCAGGGTATCCAGAAAAGTTCCCTTCGCCACTTGCCATTCAAGCTTGACCTTGCAATCATGTAAGCAAGCGTAAACGTGAATTCTATGAGCCTATTTAAATGATAAACAGTTACTAAATGCTCCCCACGCGCACGTGGATGTCGCCATTTATCCCGGAAGTCGGCTGCTTCTCTGCAAACACTGACTACTGATAGGTTGAGCCCATGGCCAGGAGACATATAATCCCAAAGAAAAGGAAGATAAAAACCTTGCTTTCACTATATCTTTAGACAGCACATTTAGATAACACGATGATATTCTTATGTTATGAGAAGACAGATCCAGGGGGCCCTGTGTGGGGCGCCCACTTCCACCTTTTTTGCAACAAAATGTTTAATTTCCATGTGTTTTATCTTGTGTGAGTGTGGTTTTGTTGGCATATCCGCTATCAATCTCGTGTATAAAACCTGTCAGATTCCTTTTTCTCTCAAAAACCTGGTTCGGCTAGTGTATCTTCTGCAAAAGGGCTCACCATCAAAATACCTATTGGGTCTAGGACCTATGACGATGGGTGAATGTAGAAAGTGTCATTATAGTACATTGCAAAAAATTAATTACCATCAATTTCTAATTAGAACTGCGATGTGGTCTGTAGATACCAGACATGATTTTAAGAATACAGCCAAATCTATAACATGCCACCCAGTCAACCTTGGGGCATATCACTTAGTTCTGCTAAAGCAATGCCACAGTACCGGGTGTAAAATGCGTACAAACGCTCTGGTTCATAAATATGTGAAGAGAAAAATGTCATGAAACGCAACTAACTTGGTAATGGAAGAAAATTGTATCTTTTTGGACACAATTGGACGCTGTGTTGAGTAGCAGGAAAAGGTGTGTGGCTTGACATAATGCACTACTGGGACCGGCTGCAACTTGTCAAATTAGGCTCGAATCTGGCGGAGGAAGGGGCGTTTTAAGAGACACTGCTGAATTACTATCTCAGTTGCATTATCATTATTTATATTTTTCTGGTCTTATTTTTTTTCTTACAGTTGCATTATTTTTGGAGTGTGAATTCATCTGGCAAATTGTGAGGTTTTGTATGAAGTTCATTCTTGTTAGACATATCTCCAATGGCAATTGAATATTTCTGCTTTTTAATCATTTCAAAGGGTGTATTGATTCTTTCTGAATTACAAACTCACCATGCAAGATTTAGATTTTCTATGAAGTATAGCACTTAAATTGAAATTGGATGAGTACATCTGCATCTGCTACATACACGTATATTGCTCCATCTTATTAATCATTTTACCGTGACATGTTGGCTATTGGACGTCAGCTTTCAAAACTATCTGCAAACATATGAAAGTTAAAACTCCAATTTATGAATCCACTCCTCTTAGTAAGACCATTTTTCTCAGTACCAAGCCTTCATTAACACACCACAATAAAAGAAACTTCTGCATTGAGATCATTTGCGGCCAGCCACTGGGTGGTCTCAATAGAGAGGTTCTACCGTAGGTTCAATAAACACTTTAATAGCTGAATGGATAGCATACCAGCCCTCTACAGCGTAAACATATATTCAATCACTATATAAAGAAAACATTTCACACTGAGACATCTCACATTTACAATGTTCTCTATGATTATCCACATGTCATATTTCAATTATAGAAATAAGAGCGAGTCCAATCTATTGCTGGGCTAGGACACAATCTTGTTCTCACATGCCATGTCATCATATCATCTTGCCGGAGCCTGCTGTATAATGTATCAAAATACAAATATGGTCCGTACTACATTTGCCGCTTGACAGAAAGTCTGATTGCACATCTGAGACCCGTGACCTTCTAGAGCAGGGAGTGCCCTAAATGGGGTCTAAAACAAGTGTCGTGTCCCTGAGTCCGTTTTCAAGACATTCCAAACAGTTCCCGAGCCACTTTGTATGATGTCCGTAGAGAGGAAATGTGCGTGTCCCTCATTAGAAGATAAGGATTTTAAATGTGTCGTTTTAATAAGGGTTAAAGGCTTGTACTGTGAGTATGTTTATTGAACAGATCATGTTAAACTTTCCGGAAGTGAGATGATTTGTTTGTTGTTGTTTCTTGAAACACCCGAAAACGACTGACTTACAGTCCTATCATGCTTATTAAGCCACTTGCCTATGAACAGAATCCCTCCTTTAAACACGTATTGTAGTTATCAGCAGACACCTCCTCTGCATGAAACAAAGTCAAATTGGATGACATTTTGTAGATTTTAACAAATGGAAAATAATAAAACAAGAAATTTGACATTGTTATTAGTGTCCGATCACGTAAATTTCTCAGCTCGCACACATTCCCGACTCTGGCATCACAGGTTATTTTACACCCTGACATACCAGTGATTAAAACCACACCCATGAACTTAATTCTTAACATTTGTGATGGGGTACCTCAAATCCAATCCCAGGCCTACTCTGCTGCAGCACTATATGGACGGATATAATGTTCCGGAAGCGAGATCTTGATTCCTGTACGAGTTCAAAGTTTACCGCGTGGCCGTCAATTGAACGATCAGTAATAAAATCGTTTTCAAATGCTTGTTCTTTTAATATCATTTGCATAGCCAATTTTAACATCATTTGCACCAGATCATTATCCCCGGAGAGCAGGCAGTGACTCCAAATGGCAGCAACAGGATCATCATGATCTAATTGGACTCGGCCTACCACAAATAGATACTATCTATATAAAGCCAATGTCTATATTGTGCATATTGATTTCTAATATTCTGGCTACAACTCCTTGAATGTACTGGTACTGTGGACCACTAATACATGACTGCAACGACAAATCTGTACGTTGTTGATTTCTTTAGGGGATATCATGCAGCTTTGGGGTGTGGGATGAGAAATGTAATGTGTGTAGAGATGCATGAGTGAGCGCCATTAGGGATCTAGTATATCTCTGGGAGCAATGTCCATCTCCAGATTCATGGGGATGCATGGGGGACCAGGGTTCACCCCACCCCCACCCCAAAATTTAATTGTATGATGCTTTTGGCATTTGCGTGTGCAATAACCATGAAATCGTGTGGGTTGGGCCCCCAACCTTTTCTAAAAACCTGGATCTGCCAGTGATACTCGACACAGGCAAGTGTGAGAATAAGAGCATTTTCATGAGCTTCAAAATCTCTATTTGGAATCTGTGTAGTATAGGGGGTATGTGAGTCTGGTATACCGGTATGGTACGGAGGTGTTAGTTTTATAACGTTATTACTATGAGTGTCTAATAAACCAAATCTGAAAATCATGTTTTGCATGTATAGAAACATCGTTGAGAATCTGATGTTAATTATTGCATAACAGCAGCTTCTTTCGAAGATATCTTCATGCCATGTACAGTAGATCCTTCTTATTGAGACCACGTGTGGGACTGACTTCAAGTCGACTCAGTAGACAGGTGATCGCTTTATTGAGTTTCTTGGTGGTCTCTTACCCATTAGGGTTAGGACCACTAGAAATGGCCTTATCATATACCTGATCGTAATAGAGGTGATATCAATTGAAAGTTCTTCTGTATGTATGAGCGTTATTACTTTCTGTGGTTTTAGAATGAAGTTTTGATGATTAAATGAACACGAGTAACATCAGGCAAAACGTAAAATGTGTAATTGTAGTTTGTAACATATTGCAATTGTGAAAAGAATATGAAACGCTATGTGTGCTTCAAGTAAACTGCTCACAAATAAAACCACCAAATCCGACTACTCTTTGTTGTTCAATCTCATTTCCTGAGAAATTCTTGACAACTTTTATCAAATTAGCAGTTATGTTTGAGTGTATGGCTATATCTAATTTACCTGCATACTATTGTTTACTGCACATGCGATGTGGCTGTGTCTAACATATGCAATACACCTCAAAGTGAAGCCACTTCAGTATTTGGGGCTACTAACAACGATAGACACGTTTCATTCTTCCGTCCTCCTGGAAATATTAAAAATCCTTCACCATTGAGGACACGTTCTCAAAACTAATGTTTCAAATGTAATTTTTTATTTTAAATTACAACTAGCGACATATAGGGAACGTCTATAGAATATAGGCTACTTTATGTTATGGGACATAACGATGAAGCCATAACTTACTTGAATTGTTTATACACCCACAGTGGGCGGTACTCTAACAAATGACAGGAGGGATTATGTGTCTCGACAGCAGCTCACATGATAGGAGGGCACTTTCAGGTGTGCAAAACGTACATCATTTGGGGAGTTTTATTTACGTCAAAATGGCAACTTAGCTTGGTGGTGAGAGCATAGTATGTAGCTTAGAAACAACAACAACAACAACAACAACAACAACAACAACAACAACAACAACAACAACAGCAACAGCAGCAGCACAGCAGCGGTGGTGGCGGTTGTGGCAGCAGCAGCAGCAGCAGCAGCAGCAGCAGCAGCAGCAACAGCAACAACAACAACAAACAACAACAACAACAACAACAACAACAACAACAACAACAACAACAACAACAACACATTCATCAAAGCACTAGAAATCCAAAGGACTGTAACACATGACTTGAGAATGTATGACATTATTCTCCACAGACTCATTGTTCAAATCAGCAAAATGACACCTTGAACAACAACACGCCTCTGTGAGAACAAAAATGCATCATTAAGCAATGTCATTTGAGACGCCACGATGAATGATGATCATTTCACCAGAATGAGGTATTCTTACGCCATTGTCATTGGGCTAAATAGGCATAACTATCCTAGTTTTGTAGTTCTGGTGATGACATTACTTACGCATGACAGAAAAAGTGATGATGTCTCGGCGAGCGTTGTATTGCATACTTGTCAGGAGTAATTTCGCATAAAATTGCTTTGTTCTTGTGTGTCGCTAAGCTTCTATAATAAAAGAGCATCCTTATGAGAAGAATGAGTTTGAGTTTTTTTTAACGCCAATCCCGCCGAGCTTTTGATTAAAGTAGTAATACAGGCAATGCAGTTTTTGCATCTAGTTTTTATTTATTCATTTATTTAGAGTGAACTTAAATTGTTGTTTACCATCTTAGTTTCAAAGTTAACGTTTTTTTGTAATTAAAGTAAATACAACATATGCGCACGCACTGGCTAGGGTAGACTCTTATAATTATTACACGGAAAAATCAACATGGTCAACTCTGTTATATATAGCCAATTTTTCAGTTTTTTTTTATTAGACAATGAGCATTTCCATGTATGGTCTCATATAATTAGTACCATTTTGTGCTTGACAACGAAGGAATTAGTGAAAATATGGTATTTTGCATACCTCTAAGAAAAGCTGGTACTTGAGTCAGTACATTACATTAGAATGCTGATTCTTGCACCAGAGGATCCAGGGATGTGTTTCACATGCTTCACTGGCAGATCCGGGTATTTTTTCAAAAGTGGGTGACCCACAGATTTTTTGTCAATAAGGGGATGAGGCATACGCAGATTTTCAGAAGACAATATAGTGCCGTGCCATGGCGCAGATGTAATATCAACTGAACTTTGTAATGTAATGACTATACAACTCATAAATTACATTGATATTCTGACTATCAATACCTGTATCTGTGTGTTGTGCGTGTCTAAGTGAGCATGCATGCAGACATAAGTGCTGTAAAGTACTTTGGGTGCAACAATAATGCACATTAAAGCAACAAGTACACAACAGCAGCATTAATAGTATACTTTCATGTCACCCTCAAGTATATGCATTGCACGTATAAGTACGTTATCCCTCAGCTCATTAGTATAGGGCTTTTGTTGCAATATTTACAATGGATGGTCTCATTTACTTCTTTTATTTTATGTGTGAAAAGAGCAGCTTACTACTGTGCAGTCTAAAATATGGACCTTTTAACAGCTTAAGTAAGGATAAATCTATATTAAATTCATTTTAACAATTACAATCTATTTAATGATAAATATTTACTACTAACAGCAGCCTTGATCACGAAATGAGGCTGTCATAACAAACAGCCTCGCACCCAGGGAGTCCCGGTGGTGTCGCCCATTTCAATCACCTTGCTGGTGCCGGAGGCGTAGGAGAATATGACATTATTATGCTAAATATCTGACCGGTGTCTCAAATGAATAGTCATCACAGTAGCACCTATCCTATGATCTGACATTCCCGATGATTGCCTGAACTGTGGTACTGTAGTCAAATACTACATTTTATTCTAATCCGCTAACTTTCATAGTCACAGACGTGATACAGGGGGCACAATAACCTTTTTCCCCAAGTACAATAGAACCTCTCTATTAGGACCACCTTTGGAACCAGCTTTAGGCATTCTCAATAGAGAGGTGGTCTCTGTACGGAGGTTCAATTTGGTAGCTTTATTAGAAGTTTTGGACCGTGAAAAGTGGTCTTATTATAGAGATGATCTCAATACAGAGGTGGTCTTAATTGAAGGTTCATCATGTGATCTCGTATTGTAAATTGGCGGAGATTAAAATACGTGACTGTCAGACTCGGGCTTAAGAGTCCGTGATGTCTGTTCTCTTGAGATGAGCGCATAACGAGTTTGTTCGCTAATCCCCACTAATCCCCTGTACGTCTGGTGTTTACCACGTCCCAACAGTACACTTAAGTACACCTATGAGTTAAACCTGGTCGAGATATCATGATCTGACAACGCCATTTCTGTTTCCCAGACAGGTGGCCGTGCAGGTTTTCCAGAAAGGAAAATACCACGGGCTACGCGCTGCAGACGATTTTGGAATCGCACGTGGTCTCTTAAGCTTGCAACAATATACACGAATGTTCTCTATAAATTCTGGGGCTTATTTAAAGAGAGAAAAAAATCACGTGTCTTTCATTCTGTGTACAGTGTATTATGGTATTTTTAAAGACAAACGTTGATAGAGACTAAATTGTTTACTCGTTTACGTCATCACAGGGTCTGGTTGATGAGGACTAAGGGAACGATCATAAATAACGATGCCGATGGGGGTCGTCCATTTTTTGGGACTCGAAGAAAAGTTAACCGCCCCCCCCCCCCACCATCAACATTTTAAAAAGTTCATTATTTATGATAATTCCCTAATCACCTTGCAGCAGAATATGGTACTACGATCGTACCTTAATATTTCCATTAGAAAAAAATGTATAGAATACAAGGTGTTCAAGAGATTCTGGGCTTAAAAACTGTTATGACTGATCCAGTGTAGAAAGCTTAGAAACCATCGCCTGTGAATTTGACGCTTACAGCAACCACTTTTCACATGCACGTGACGCCTCTGGCTTGTGTTTGGCATTGGCTGATTGTATAATTATATTGACAAAATTCTTGTTATGCAAAATGATAATCCTATCACCATAAATTCTTGTAAGCAGCACTGAGCACGCGAAAGCACAATAATAAATGTCTGCTCATATCAAGGACACAACAAGAACGGGCACATTAGCATCTAATGGTCATAACCTCGTGCTAACAAGGCTAGCTCCCTGTCATAAGGTCCAGCCATTACCAGTTATAGCTCAAGATTCATTACCAACTTGTCTTTATCGACTAACACCTCTCATGGCTTATATCACATGGGGTCGTGACCTTGGTTTACAAGGTCACGGTCGAGTTATGGTTGCAATGACGTTTGAGATCGTTGGAATGTCACAATTTTAAAGTACGTTCATTTAGTCTGGTGGCGTGTCCAGTTGAAGTCCATTTAAGAAATTGCTGGCTTTAATGCAAAAGGTTACAAGGTTTAATGCTAGTATGAAGACTACTATTACCCAATGACTACTGACTTATGAGAAAATGAAAATGGACTTTTCATAAATGACCATTGATAAATGTTTACCATGTCCAAGCCCATTCTATTAGAACATAATTAGTTTGTTTACACCTTTGACAATAACAGTAAAGGATATACATAAATTAGATTTAGAGTTATCCAATCATTCCCAATATCTTATTTGTGAAAGACAAACATGATTTCTACACAGCATGTAAAACACCAGTCTGACAATCACGAATTTTAATCTACGATAATTTACTGTATAAATGTAATTAAATGCTTTGGTTCGTGTGTAACTGATGATTTGACACTTCATTTGTCGGGAACCTCTGACTTGTGCATGGCCCGTTCATGTATACTGAGTGAGAATCATTTGATTTATCGTCAAATCTATTTTGTGGGATGAGGGAGAGAAAAATCGAGCACAAACTGTGGGAATCATGGTTGTTGGCTTTAAGTGACATTGATTGCCATATCAAAAACCTCATTTGCTACTTTATTGAAGGAAATGTTGCATCAGAAGGCAATTTAGTGGGAAAGCAGCAATGTGAAAGCGCTTATTTGGTAGATTAGATAGTTGTGGGTTTGTGTGAAATATAGAATTCCCTGTGGGTGCAGGGTGTTTTCCTTTTGTCTTTGTGAAGAGAAGCAGATTCTATTATGTTGAATTTGGCAATGAATCGGAAAATGATACGTATTTAATTTATGTTTAATTCTTGTGTGTATGCAATGTCAATGGTTTATATCCTCATCTATTTTGGGGTCATTAATCAAATCACAAGTTTTTGAAAACATTGACACTGGATATATATTCTCGGTGTAAATAAATTCCCTTGGATGGACTTTGATGCGTTAAGATATATGAAATCAAACATTTACGACTGCCTCAATGTCACCCTCGAAATCAAAATCCTG
The DNA here is from genome assembly GCA_019095985.1 of Streblospio benedicti. Classification (NCBI taxonomy): domain Eukaryota; kingdom Metazoa; phylum Annelida; class Polychaeta; order Spionida; family Spionidae; genus Streblospio; species Streblospio benedicti. The sequence continues at coordinate 23,285,186 of CM032659.1, forward strand.
CATTCTGATTGGCTGAGAGCCGAAATTTTCTGGCATATATTTCTCCACATGTGCCCATTGTTCTCGACAACTTAGAGGCTTGTTGGGGATGGTCTACTACATGTAGATTAGTACAGTGTGTGTCATTACTGTGGGGTACCTTTTAAGACCTTGTGGTATATAGTGATGGGTCTAAATTCTTAGATTTTGTCAGTGCACGGCGTCACCTTATCACATATATATATGATGAACCTGCTGCTGCATTTTGTCAAACTCTTCTGCATTGTGTCAAACTTAAAAGGACCTTTAGAAAAGCCAAACAAAAGTACAGTCATGAATGACTGAATTGCGCTCAACACATGCACTTTTGTCATGAGTCAAAAAGCCAAGTAAATAAGGATAAAATGCAAAGGAAAACAACGCCCCAGAACCCAAAACACCCTGCAGCTGGAAGGCTCCACCCCCATATGCGACCCATAATGTGTTTCTGAGATGTGCCTGCCTGATGCAGCCGCCACCATCAATTGTGCCCACGTCACCCCGAGCTACACCCTCCCTGACCTTCATGGGAATCAATCTTCCCGCCGGCGGCGGCAGGACGGGCCGAGCTCGCGAGATCCATGTTTACTGGAGAAATTTGATTGAGGGACTTTTGCAGGGTCATAGTGTACTTGGGCGGGATGATCAGTTGTTCTTTACGCTTGAGTGAGCAGATGCAACAGAGATAAGAAGAGGTTACTTACGTGTGATAACGGGACTTATTTTTCAATCAATTTTCAAGCGAATGAGCGCACTTACAGGATTTCATTGGTTTCATACGCGCATCACAAATGCCAAAAACCACATATAGAAATTAAATTGGGGGGTGGGGTGAAAACCAGTGGGGCACCTTAAAACTGCTTCTGATCCAATATAAGAAGTGCAAGACTACCAGTTTCCATCTACAACACGCTATCAAACTGGGGTACTTTAACCAGCGGACTACATCATCCCATCTATCTCTCATAACAGCAATCACACAGCCACAGGCCAGCACTCTATCACCCACTCTGCCACACAGTGTCTGTTGACACACAGTCACAGAAGCTAATGTGGCCATTCTCACAGGTCCGTGTTCAAACACTCAGTGTTATCTCTTGGCCCATAGACTGCAGAATGATGGGTCATGTCTGTTGACTGGACGTAATGACAATGTTCTGTCCAAGGTCTCATCTGTAATGGTGATAGAAGTGAATACAGTTTTGTCGTCTGGTGAGATTGATTTTTTTCTATAGTTGGCCAATACAAAATGTGTGTGGTTTAAAAATTGTGTTTTCTATAGAGTCAGGGTAGTAGCTGTAGTTCGTGTTGAAACTTAGAATTGTTGTGGTTTGTTTGTTAAAGTAGAGTATGATCTTGTTGTAAATGAGTGAGATTTTTAGGTATCTGTGAAAGGTATCACTCAAGGCTGGTATAATTAACAAACACTTTTCAAATGATGACTACTTCGTGGTATAATGAATAGATATTTCTCAATGGATAGGAATGTTGGAGATTACACATTTGGATCCGAAATCACCCAACTGTTATGCTGAAGTCCAAACACCCTACAGCACCATGATATGGGTCATAAGGTGACTAGATAAGGAGTCGAGTAATGATCGACTGATACCCCTATCTATACAGTTGAACCCCTACAGCTCGAACACCAAAACGGTAAACTTTATTAAGAAATCTGATTTTCCTAAACTTCAAGCTGCAAGAATAACTTTGAACTTACATGTATAGTGCAATTTACACGAAAGGAAGTGATAGTCTACTCGAGTTCTACATGAAAAAGTCCTCCGATCAGAGTTCGAGCTTAATGGCTCCAACTGTTTGTACGCATTAAATTGAATTTGAGGTGTGCTATGTCTTTCCGGCGTGTTATTTGTTTACATTTACAAACGAACGAGAAAGTAATTTGGTTTGGACAGATTTGGTCAACTTAGACAAATTGAGTGGGGCATAAACATGGCATTTCTGACACGAAAGTAATGATAATGCGACCACAGGACGCTGGCTGCGTGGAATCTGAACATGATTATGCTTGGTGATATCACATAGAATTCTGAACATGACTATGTGGGGTGATGTTTCACAGAATGTGAGTATTCTAAATATAAACTGTGATAATCCACACGTTTCTAAGGGAGTGTGTTAAATGACTTTTAATGTGATTTTTTAATCGTGTTGAATTTCTCCTATACGTGTTCTGGTAAAAAATAACCTGATAAAAGCGTATGCATAGTCCAAAAATTCCTATCAGTAGTAGATCCAGGATTTTGCTTAATGCGGGCCCATCGCTTCAGAACGTGCATGTATTGCACGCACCACGCACACGCACGTGCCGTGTGACCCACATGATCTAGGAGATAGTCAAAATGAATTGGCTGTCGAAAGGGGGTAGGGAGGCCTCTACCTTGAAAATTATATATACACGCACCCTTTCCGCAAACCAAAAAAAGACCACCTTTCCTTTGAGACCACCTGAGGTCGGTCTCCTGAGTGATATTAAGAAGCTACCGTCTATCAATCTATCATGCCCCATGGATGTATGAAAATGACTAGGGGGTGGAGGATGAAAAACTCAACTGGATAGGATTTTTAGGGGGCGGTTGGTGGCTAGAAAATTCTAGGTTTCACTTGTATGGGGGGGGGGGTGCGGGTGACCCAGACAATTCATAGTAATTTTAAAGATGGGTGTATGTGAAATATTAAAAAATAAGGCGAAGTCTGAAAATCATATCATTAGTGGTTTCAACTTTTCATACCCCCTCCATGAGCATTAAATGATAGCTCCCTTAGGGAGTGGTTTACTCTATTTGATGAAAACAAAAACTAAAAACTTGTTTGATGTCAGATTCTTGTTAAACTGTATTCACAATGGCAGCGTTATCTATAATCAAGCCATTAATATACCCCGAAAACAGCTTCATGTCATTAAGATTGTGCATTGTGATATCTACGAAGTCGTGCAATGACTCGACTAACGTGGCTGAGGTCGCAACATTAGCACATACACTTCAACCCCTGCTTTCTCAAAGACGACGCTATGCATTTAGGATGTGACAAGTTTACATAGTTTTTAGAGCTGTCCCCAGGACTTTACATAGTGTTTGAAAGAGTAAATAGTAAAATAGGTATTAGACAATACAGTATAGCCTCTCAGCAAGAGACATTGCCTAAAGAATCTGCAATAGATAACTGGTCCCTGCATACAGTATAACGTGTCATTGTGGATACCCCCCCCTTCCTTAAACCACATATCCCCCATTTATGTTTTTCAGTTCTGCCTATCTCTATATATTATATATAAAGTCATCTCCCTTTTGTCCATTTATGGACACTTTTCACTTCTCCCAAAGATGGCCACATGATATAAGTTCCACTGAGTGACCTTTTACACAAAGCATGCATACGATCATTTAATTTGACATTATTTATCCATAATTCAATACGCTCAATGGCACATTATAACAATTTGAAAAACAACAGTAAGTACGTAAATACTAAATATGTTGTTTGTAAAGAATGAAAGGGGGAAAATATATCAAAACGGCTCAGAGAGCACAGTGTCGCGAGAACAACGTTGACTATTGGGCAATAAAGAGATTTACTTTGCAATCAAATCATTAAAGCAGAAAAAAGTCTTTTTTGATGCGTAACTCACCCTATCGATGTTTTGGCATTGGATTGAAGATGCTTTCTTCATGTGGCTAAAGTAAATATCTATCGCCCAGGAGTTGACATTAATATGGTGATGTTGCGCTCTCCGAGCACCTTTAATCTTATATAATCATTATGCCAATTTGATGGTCATGTTTCAAACAGAATTGAAACTATAGCGGAAATAAAAACGTTAATTGGCATAGTGCCACAATTGAACACAGTTGATGTTCAGTAGGCATGTAAGCATTGTACCAAGATTGAATGTTTTCTTACAAGCATGAGCAAAACTATAAATTTCAGAAAATGTTGAAAATGGACCAAACATGACCGTGTGGAAAACACATTTTAATTGGCAAAGTGCCCAAAATCAAATCACTTTGGTGACGCATCATACCACATAGTGATGGAAAGATTGAACAAAATCGGTTAACCGGTAAACGCTCTAGCTTGTCCAGAAACATAAATACATACTATAGTCAGTTAGTTAATGACATACAAACGAAGTGAACACAAGGCTTTGCCTCGGTTGCTGAAGCGACGCAATAACAATCCAAAGCCGACCATGCTACATACTTACATACATTGTCACTTGGTTGGTGACATCCTGGGGGTGACATACAAACAAAGTGAACACAGGGCTTTGCTTAGTTTGGCTGTTGAAGCGACGCAATAACAATCCAAAGCCTACTATACTACATCCACTGATGCAGTGGTAAAAACATTACAGCTCTCAAACGGCGTGTGGCTCGCATACAGTCCATTTAATGGGCGATGGTCTGGTGTGACGTAAGGCACTTGTGGGACCGCCTGCAACTTGTCAAATTAGTCGGTAATCTCTCGCAGACCACTTACGGACACCTTTGGACGCCATATTCTCAATCTTCGCTGCTCCCGTGTGCATTAGTTGCTGCGAAATGATTTAGCAGCAGCGATGGTAATGATAAAGCCGATATTATAGGGAGACTACGCGTATATTTGATGGTGAAATTGCTTGAGGCACCTCTACAGTGGCGATATTAAGGGATATTGGCTGCAGAGTTTGAAGTTGCAACTTTTAAAAAGTTGAGTTGTGTTTGATTTTAAGGATGATTTCAACTTGCATGGAATGATAATAACTTGAAATACACTGCTGTGTACACTTTCTTCGTGCGTTTTACAATGTCATACCATCCGTATTGATGCCTAATTCGCGGGTGCATCCATTGCATGTCTTAATAATTATGATAGTATAAAAAAAAAAAAGAACAAACTACCTTTAATACATACATAGTTAAAGCTTCAAGAAAAGCAGTCCATGCAATAAAACACAAATGACATGGAAGCTTTGTAACCACAGATTTTGAGCACATCTCAGCCGAGATCTCTTCTTTCCTCTGCCAGTAACCTAATTTGCAACAGCAACAGAATCACAGCCCTGTGTGTTGACTACACCCTTTGGCAGGATTCACATTTGTGAAAGGTCACTGATTGATATTGTTAGAAGGTGAGAGGGTAATTGTCAGGTGGATTGGAAGCCTGCTTGGCATGCCAAATACGCCCATCTAGTGCTTCAACGGCTATTTGTTTTATAAGAGAGGTGCTCTGGTCGTTTGAACAAAAACTGTGCCTGTATTAGATGATCAAGAGTTGATTCTGTTTGTTAAAATTTTAGATATTCTTTTAAAAATATATATGACTATATGCACATATCAAACAAGCTATATAGTGATGATCAGCAACTCTGAATAATGTTCTTAACTTTTTAATCCGTTCAAACAAAAACTGTCCTGTGAGCCTTTGAATTTGAGGTAGTCATTGCCTAAGAAATCATAGAGAGATCCGGGGGTGCAGGGGCATTTTTTAAACCCAAATATGTAATTTTCGTGGAGTTTTCGGCATCTCCGCGGGCCTTTGAGTGAAAGAAATCCATGATATCCCATGGATGCTTCCCACCACAACCCAATTTTCCGAAAACTGGATCTGGGTGCTTTACCATGACATTTTGTGTTTAATTTGTTCTGTGAAGAGATGATTTTTTATCAAATAAAAGGTGCATGATGGAATTCCGACGTTTAGGATGTAGGTATCCTTAATGCTTGCTTCGATATAGCACATAAAACTTTTATTTGACTGTCCTGGCGTGCGTTATTAGTCTCCACCAAATAGCCTCGTCTGATACTTGCAATAACGGCGCCACTGAGACGTATTTACGGAAAAAGCCGAATCAGCAATGGCACTCCTGGTTTTATGCAAGGATTACCTTAAGATATTAAATCACGTGCTTTGGTATGACTACTTAATAGGGGACAAAAATCCAACAATTGTTTATACGCAATTTAGTATGAAGCGTGTTCCTCTAATTTACAGGCACGTGTGTCAGGAAAATGTTGCTGATTAACCCATGATTGCCGCATTGGGGCGTGGGGAGGGCAAGAGGCCTACTCCCGAGGCAATTCGTTAGTACGGGTCAGACCCTTTGTTTCTGTAAGCAGATTGCATATGGCAGAGAAATACCGATCTTTCTCCTTTGTACATGATTATATAAGTGTTTATCACGATTTGTTCATGTTTTACCCATTTGTTATTTGACTGTAGTTTTTTAGGAATATGTAAAATATTTATGGAAATATAATCTTATTATGCAGTGGTATTATTGAATAAAGTTCTTGATATTTACTATCACGCATGGCATAATACACAATAAAGCCATGTACAACAACAAGAATACATTGCACTTCCCACACTATATGGCCATATTACAAGCAATAAGATCTAAAACAAAATCGTACTTAGAAATAAAAAGAAAATAGATTGCAATTTCCAGACTATATTACAAGCCTATATTACAAGCAATAACAATAGAAACAAAATCGTATACTTAGAAATAAAAGCCATGCATACTCCATAAAATGTGATAAACAAAAAACGAGCGCGGCAGGAAAAGCCTCTGTCAAGCGTTGTTATCATACATCATACGACCGACGACACCATCACAATAGCCCCATTGTAACGTCATAACGAACACGCCATTTCCCCCATTGGCACTATATTAGGCCCTGTTTCCAGTGTGTTGAGCATTTCATGAATGTCGTAGGAACTGCAATAATGGCAGTGTATTTGTCACCAATGCCACACCCGGGAAGTATAACATCAGCACGTTAATAGCTGGGAGGTGATAGGTACCGGGTGTTCGGAAATTAGGCTTGCAGCTGCTTGGCTAATGATAGATGGAGGGGTTAGTTGGGTGATGCTTAATTACGTGTGAGTATTATTTTTGCAGTGTCTGTAAGCAATTGGAGGCAGTTGCAGTTACGCATATTTCAGCTGTATGGCATGATTTTTGGACTATGTTGTACTGTAAGATGTTTTGGGTACAGGATTACAGAATGGACATTGCCTAACTAAGTTTATGCTTTCCATTGAGATGAATGTATATCATAAATCCTCTCCCCGTATCCCATACGCATTTCATACTGTCATATTGAGCTAAAATATGGAACATCTGGATCCCTACTGCATTATCTATCCTTTGATGCAGAAAATCACTTGGATTGCAGGGATCACAATTCTATACATAAACATTGGTATGAAACCATCAAAATCCAATTTTCAGACATTTGACTGTGTTAGAATCCGTTCCGTAGAATAGGTGCCGGGAAAAGGTTGTAGATTAATGACTTATTTGGGGGATGGAAAGTGCAAGAGGCCATCCCCCAGGGGCAATTCATTGGTCCGGGTCAGACCTTTCGTGAGATCCAGCAGATTGGTCTTGAGGGATAACGCTGTTATTCTTTCTTAAGTGATCCTTACTTTGAATCTTTCCCCCCAAAGCAATCATCTGATAGATATATGAAATTGATTGCTAATTAAAATCATCTTCAAATCAAATGCTAGTTCTATGCTCGAATCATAATCAAATACAGTAGAACCTACAATTAAGACCGCTTCTCTATTGAAACCATCTTTATTGTGAGACCCTTCATGCAGCCTCAAACATTCATTAAGAGACCACTAGTCCATAACGCAAGGGTTAAATGGAAATACATTTGAACCTTTTGAAGTGACCACCTCTCTGTTGAAACCACCCTAGGTCAGTCCAGCGGGTGGTCTTCATAGAGAAGTTCTGCCGTACTTTGGATGTTACAACAGGACGAGATGTCAAACTACTTAAGTCACAGGATAGATTCACTTAATAATGAGCCTTTCGGGAAAGGAAATGCTGGTTCTACACGAAAGGTGTGCAAAATAAGCATGGCATGCCTGGTGTAGTTTTACCATCTGAGATTACAGATAATTCTGCAGAGAAATGTCTTTTTTGCACATCCTACGCTGTGGTCTTTGGTGTTAAAGTTATCAAAGCTAATTGAAAGTAATGAATCTTAGATGAGCACGGAGAGTTTGAGTAAACTATCCAATGAAGGCGAGAGTTCTCGTGCTTCAGAAGGCAGAGGATAATGAAAAAAGAAAGGATCATCGAGGGACCACGCGTAACAGGTTTTCACATTTTCAAACAAAAACATAGAAAATTGCCTATGCTTGGTAAATAGTCCAAGGAGCACTTGTTTGAAATAATCAACTTCAAGTGTTTTGTTTTGTTTTGTTTTTGACGACGTTTGCTATATTTGCCACGATGTCAAAAGATATAGTTCAATGTGAAATTCCTACAGATAGTTTTCCCAGCACCGTTTCCTTCGCACCACCTGCACATACGATCAATGCGAATCTTGTTAGTCTCTTGTAAGCATAATATTTCTACTTCTACATCTTCCATAGATGTCAATTGCTGTCATTGACTGACATATTCCATCGCACTCAACTCAAACAAATTGAACGAGGGGAAACATCAAAGAAAACTTCCCACTTTGCAGTAGGTTTGGGCGTCTGCTAGCTCTTGACAATCACACCTCTGAGTGCTTCAAATTGGGGTGGATTTGTGACACGGCGCGCCAGTAATGACGCTCTGATTTGGTGCCATTATGCCAGACATTGGGGCGCCGGCTTAAAGATAAGTGAGGTGTCAATGGCGCGGCTTGCTTTTCTATGTTTAACATGTGCGTTTCAAATTGCAGGATTTATTGGATTTTGAGCAACATTGAATGTGTTGCACTGTTGTCTCTTTTCACATAACACTGACTTTTATATATCCATGGCCAATTGTTTTACAGAGAGCTCAGAATGTAACTGAAATAGTAACCCCTCAATCGAACTCATCGAATGTATCTCAACAATGCTGCATTATTTGCAGTAGACTGATTATTTCCCATTCTGTTCAACGCACTGTTCAACGCTCAAAACAAAAGTTAACATCCGTATACAAACACCTATAAAAATTGGCTACAAAATGGAACAACAATGTACCTCAGATCTGTATTTTATACTATCATGTTTTCTATTCCAAGATGTTGGCTAGCAAAAATGATCACCAGTTCAAACACACAACCAAACTCACAACCTACGCAACTTCTCAGAAGCGTGGACATTCTAATCTTCACCCTCATCTCCATTTTCAATCCACGCATACTTCAAGCTTATCCCTGGTACTATTCTCATCCGTAGGTACTGAAAACACCCGCGAGTACTGTGAGGATGAAGTATTCACGGCCACCTGTGCCCAGTCCGAGGCCATCTTTGTGCAGACAGCAACGTACGGGCGCATGCGCATAGGTCGCTGCATCACGAGCGACTACGGCAACATGGGCTGTTCGGCGAACGTGCTACACCAGCTAGACTCACGCTGTTCAGGCAGGCAGGTGAGAATAGAACAATTTTTGTATATCAAATGCCATTTTTGGTATGAATAAAGTAATTACTGGCCCCTACAATCACACTCGATCTTGAATAAGACCCGAAATAGATTGGAATGGGATGGTTTATGCAAACGTAATGTCATGCACAAATTTAAGGTTATTTTAGGCTTTATTTTAGACTGCTATAGTGGCACAATTTTTGTTACACTCTGTTTTATGTGAAGCTACAATTCTTGTTACAGTATAGACTCAAATGAAGAACACCTCTATAAAAAGACTACCTCTTTAGTCCGTTGGCCTACACATTCATAAAATGTACCCACACTCACCTCACCCCGTGAATCTCCGTAGAAACCAGCTTTTAATAGAAACCACTGCATGGTAGTCCCATGTTGGTCTTAATAGAGTGGTTCTTCTGTATTTGTGTCACTTCAAGATAGACATTCTCTCCTGTGACAGAAGTGTGAGTTCATGGTGTCCACCCTCCTGCACGGGGTCCCCGAGAACCCGTGCCCCCGGGACTTCCGCAGCTACCTCGAGGCCAGCTACGTCTGCTTACCCGGTAGGTTTCTCAGCATTTCTCCATAGTAGTTCAACATTGCTCTCAAGTCAAGGTTAATAGTGAAGATTGTGTATTTAATGTGACTGGAAAGTGAAAATTAAGACCAATCTGTCTGCTGCAGTATTTATTATTCATAGTGAGGAAGTGTTTCAAGATCAAGCGGTAGTTAGGCTGGTCATTACACTGTATTGCTGATGAATCATTCAACTGAGTGAACAGTCGTTCAAAAGGACAACAATTTACTAATGCTACAGACGAGAGTTGTCCAACCCTTGTGACAATGCGACGTGGGCGATGCGCGTGTCTGTATCGAGACTTCACTGTTGGTCGTATTTAGACATAATGCAAACATACACATCAGGACAGTAGCAGTTATATGTCTTATGTAGAACACAATGCACTAGCGAGGTTTACATCGGGACAGTCAGTTCTTTTCCCAAACTTCTATACAGCCGACGCCGCCGAGCAGCAGCAGCAGCAGCAGCAACAACAGCAGCAGCAGCAACAACAACAACAAAAACAACAACAAAAACAACAACGGTAGTTTTATGGTGGCTTAGTGTGTTTTTCTCTCTTGCAGTAGTGCAGAGTGGGGCGGACGGTTGTTACGGCAGAACTCCTGTACTGGTGACCGGACCAGTCGGCTACATCTCGAGCCAGGTAAAAGCACCAGATATACTGCTGTATAGTCATGTGCATTAAGGCTTAATATTGACAGAATTTGTCACGTCAAAATGTACAAACACTATTGTGCGACCCCACCATGTGTCCACAGCTTGATTCGGTTTTAATATTCGGCACCGTCTGACACCAGCTTACACTGGAATACACCAGGATGGCTGTAAAATACATTGCGTTGAAGACCACTGCAAGAAGTTTAAATATACTGTAAGAAACCTTTTATACATATATTATACACATAAATACGTTCATATTTCAATCAGAATATGATCAATATAATCCCTCTCCCACCCAAACATTTTTAACACAATGTATTCAACAATGGGCTAGAGTCCATAATCGCGATATTTTTCTTAAGATTTTATTATAATGTACCGTCTTGAAGCTTATGTGACAAATACACACATCACGCATGATCTTTCTTCTTCTTTTTTTCTCAAATACAAGTTCTTAATATTTGTTTCTATTGTGGTTATTTTATCGGACGGTAAACACTGGTTTGTCACATTGGGTGACGATTTTCATTGTATATGATAATGTAATAAATATGTGTATATATGTACTATGCCCACACATAACAAATGCCCATTGAAAACGCTCATAATATAGTTTAGTGTAGATAAAGTGAAACCTTTTTAACTGGTTAAATGTGATGCGATTATGTGGGAAATATTGAAAGTTCTACATTTGAAACTGAGTGGAAGTGAAGTGTGTACAAAGGGAAGATGTATGCCATATGTAAAAAGAACTCTCTTTAACATTATGGGTTGAACTTGAATTGTTACTTTTAAAGTTCTTCAAATGAAATAGTGTTTGTAGTTCAAACATTTGTAAAAATTACTACAAAAAATTAAAGAAATTTGCAAGTATGTTGTCAGCACATAAACTGTTCTGCTAAATGTAACTTTGAGCAACGTAATTCCAGCACTTGTTAATTTGGTTGCAGCAGCTCATTATAAATGTCCCAATGGTTATAATGTTCAATGTGGTGTTACTGAATTAAACATTAACACATTTTAAATTTAATTTCAATTTTTATTCTTGAGACTAAACATCTACTAAACATCTACATTACATCTGAAAAACATATATGCCAATGTTAAATAATACAGATTCAAATTCATAAAAAGTAATTACAGTTCAATCATAACTGTGCATATTTTTAGACAAAACATTCGTCATTTATCATTGACCTATACATTCTCTACTTATATCGGTTACTAATGACAACTAGAGCTTTTCACAATTGCAATATCATCTTTTTATGATATTCTTCTACATTGAGATTCTATGTGGAGATAAGCAGATCTATCTAAAATGCAAGTTGATAATGATAATTAGAACTTTTACTTTTCACAATTGCAATATCGTCTTTTGTATGACATTCTTCTACATTGAGATTCTTTGTGAAGCTAGGCCGATCTACCTAAATGCAAGTTGCCATTCTCATGAACAATTGAACAGAAAACAAATCGCTATACAAGTTTAAAACATGTGCCCATTGTAATTGGCTACTACTAAGTATTGTATGCTATAATGGCGCGAACCATCAGGGTGATACATCTACCTACCCGGTGATAGCAAACGTACGTTAGAGGACTTTTATAAACAGCATACCAGAGTTTGGGCGACTACAAAAGTTAAACTAAAACTAAACTACAATTTTCATTATTAATCTAAACTAAATTCACTGGGCAAATGTTATGACTAATCTAGACTCAACTAAATAATGGCAATTTGTGATTAAATAAACTAAACTAAACTGATTTTTCTTAAGTTTGTTGATTAAATAAAACTAGTCAATTTTGAACAAGAAGCTCTTACGTGATGAAATAGCATTTTCACCGGTGATAGCAAACGTACATTAGAGGACTTTTATAAACAGCATACCAGAGTTTGGGCGACTACAAAAGTTAAACTAAAACTAAACTACAATTTTCATTATTAATCTAAACTAAATTCACTGGGCAAATGTTATGACTAATCTAGACTCAACTAAATAATGGCAATTTGTGATTAAATAAACTAAACTAAACTGATTTTTCTTAAGTTTGTTGATTAAATAAAACTACATGTAGTCAATTTTGAACAAGAAGCTCTACATTTCTACAACACCAAACTACTTTCCTACTCTATAATGACCCTGATTACATCATAGTGATTTAGTGCTTACAATGATAAGGAGTTAGTGATAACTAATCTCACCCTAACTCTGCGGCAAACTATGGGTAAAAATATTTCCAACATATTCTTAATACATTTTGCATATAATGACATCATAAAATATTTATATTTCTCTCATAGATACCAATTACTACCAGTCAATAAATTATGCAGGTATCAACCAAAGGAAAATATCCAGCACAGAGCACTGTTCTTAGTATCTGTCCTATCTATGTGCGATGCTGTGATCCCCAAGTTCTTACAACGCGACAGGATGAAACC
>CM032659.1:23298368-23308883 GCA_019095985.1 Streblospio benedicti
ACTGCACATAAGCAGATAAGATTACTTCAAGGGGAATTATGTTGATGTGCACGATATTTCACCAGCATATCTCTAAACTGGTCAGCAGTGTAACTATGATAGAGATACGAGTAGCGCTGATGATCACTCCGCGCTGATAATGGTCACTAATATGCTATATATCTATAGTATAGAGTATAGTCTAACGAAAAATTATTACATGCAGACTATACCCTAATCTAGATCTCTTTAAATTTGCAAATCTAATGTGCCCGATATATAGCCTAGACTAGGTCTAGGTCTTAGTAGGCTTAGGTCTAGGACTAGTAGGCTTAGATCCTACCAGTTTCACTTTACCACAGTTCTTGGGAGAGTAGATATACGCTCATCCATAAAATAGACCAACAAACAGTAGAGACATTCGGAAAAATATGTGTACAGCAGTTATGAGCAAAAACAATGATAGAAAAAATTAAATGAAGCGGTCCTACGTAAAGTCTTGATTTGCTTTCTCACAAATTCACTCACTACAAATTTCCTTCATTTAACACAATGTAAACCTTCAAACCAAAGCATTTGCCCTATTGTAATAGACATCTTATTATATTTTAGAAAATTACCATATACTCAATATATATATCCATCATGTTCTCAGCAATTCAACAAACAAGCCACATCCAAAATATCCGCAAACAACATTGTTTTATCACTGTAAAAAGTGTATTTCACTGGCAGATCCAGGTAGTTCAGTGGATAAAGTTTCCACTTTGATTCCTCCCCAAAATTACACTTTATACAGACATTTTGCCATCACTGCATACCTTTGTGGATTCGGATCCCATGGAATGCATTCCTCAGTTGCGACACCCCCACCCACATTTTCTAAAAATAATTAGATGCTAGCTAGCATTTTCTACTCCCTATAACACTACATGAGCATTTCCACTCTGCATGTGCCTTATAGCATCAGTGTCCAGTTCAAAATAAGATGTCCTTGCATTGGGGTCATCCATCGCTCGCCGGTCAAACTTGGGACTCTCGTAGACATGCTCCACATATCTGTTGATATATAAAGATTAACACATTAGCATATACAGTACAACCTCTAATTTTAAAGGCCACCTCAAATTGAGAGTCTCAATTTGAGACCACCTCTGTAATAGGACCACTTTTCACAGTCCCAAACCTTCACAAAGGTATCACAAAATGATCCTCTGTATAGAGACCACCTCTCTATTGAGACCACCTAACACTGGTCCCAACGGTGGTCCTAAAAGAGAGGTTCTACTGTATGGTAATTACACATTAGAAGTGTCACATTGATTCAATATTGGGATATTTGTTATAGATTCATCAGAGAGTTTTATATCTATCGTTGTTAAACAAATTGCAATGGTTAGTTTTATAGATGACATAAAGATAGACCTATTTTTTGATATACAGTTCTAAGAAAGTGGAAGCAGGTGGCACCTTTCTGCGGGGTCGTCCCCATCACACGTGCAGCTGGTGGGCTCGTAGGGCGGGGGCGGCATCCCGTCACACCGCGGCGGGGGGGCTGGCCTGATAGGTAAACATGGTGGTTTATAGCCGTGATCCAAGTCTTGATCTCACCGCTTTACATTTTACACAACAATGGCAGATCCAGGTTTTTGGAAAAGGGGGCGTGTACTTAAGGGATATCATGGGTTTTGTACGCTCGATCGATGGCAAGCGATGGCGGACATGCCAAAAGCCCTACTAAAATGAAGTATTTTGGTGGGAAAAGGGGAGGCGTGCAGCCCCCTGCGCACCCCCCAGGATCTGGCAATGCACAATGTCATTGGCACCTTGTAAATGCTGTGTTTTTAACAAGGAAGGAAATGTACAAAAGCTTGTATTTCTTTCCCTACTTGCATATAAAGTCAAGACGACGCCCACTCTACACAACAAACTCCCCCAATATACGACATGGTCAAAAGCACCCGAATTACATTCCAAAAAAGCACACACCACGCAGTGTAAAACTGTTCAGGGATGAGTTTGCCTCTGAGGAGTTTGCTCAACTCACGACCTTTTGGTCACCAGTCCAACTGCCTATCCAATACGCCACAGAATCACACTAGCGATGTGGGAAATAAAGCCCCAAAAATTAGGGGTGTGGAATTTCTTGACCCCTGATAACCCCCTCCCTCTGGTACCTGTGCATTTTGTGTTGTCCGTGCTGAGTAGGCTGCCACGTGCGGTAGTAGTCGTTGTTGCCGCCACCGTACGCCGGGTCCATGGTCTTGTAGTTGGTGTCCAGGTCCGGCCCTGGGAACATCTCTTTCCGAGCCAGCTCTGACTGGTGGCTCTGTCGCCGGTGGTATCTGTAAACCCCCAGTCTGACAATTACGAACGTAATGCACTATGATTTTGGTATGTATTTAGAATTTTAAGTACTTGAACTTGAATAACATTAATGCAAAATACTATAAATTGAAAAACAGTAACAGACAAGTACTAAATACTGTTACTAATCTTCAATTTATAGTATTTCACATTTATATTATTCATGTTCATTGTTAGTAATTATTATGAAGGTTGAAAAGGAGCCTATTGGCTTGAAACTAGTTTTAAGAAAAATAATAATATTTAAAAGAATGTGTACTATTTATATGATATTGCATGGTATGGAGAAATATATATAAAATGAGACCATATGCAGTTTTAACCGTTTAAACTCTGCATTAAGTACAGCCACAATTAAAAAAACAAAACAAAAATAAAAAATAAAAAAAACAAACAAAAAACACCACCCAAACGACGCGCCTACCTCCTTAAGCAGACGACTCCGGCCACGAGCACGGCCACGCCCACCATGAGGGCCACCAGCACCACGATGACCACGGAGAGCCCGCCGGCCCCGCCGCCGGCCCCCGTCGCGCCGCGCTCGCTCGCCCCCAGTACAGGCCCAGACGACAACGCGTCTGCAACATAATGCACCCCTCTGGTTTCCATATTCACTTACATCAGAAACCGATAAGTACTCTCTTGGGTTTCTGCTTACATGTAGCTGCCGTATTTGGTGGAATTTGACGATCATCTTCGATTTGAGGGGTGATGTAAGTTGTGTCTTTGGAAGCAGGTTATTTTTTTTTTATCCCAAAGTGCCAAAGGAAAACGTTGTACATTAGGAGCTCCAATTAACACTACCTCTATCATAAGACCACTTTTCACCTCCCAAAGCTTCATAAAGCTACCAAAACGATCCTCAGTGTAGAGAACACCTCTTCATTGATACCACCGAACACTGGTCACAAAGGTGGTCCTAATAAAGAGGTTCTACGTACTGTACTATGAACATTTAAGATCGGTGGAACGGTTAAGCCCCACTGTGACTGTCACGTCGGAATGTATACTATACACCCATTCTTTATCACTGTGTCGTACACTGTAGCAGGCGATAATTAATTAACACACAGGAAAAAAAATAGAGTTTACAACATAAAATACGCATATAGCAAAACAATTTACCACAATGGCTGCAATACCACGACTGGTTGGGTTTCAAGATCGGGACTGTCGCAAATTTAAAGCACGGGATTCGCCTGCTCTTGTGAACTGGGTACTAGTGTCACGCACTTGCTCGAATATAGTTCTCGGTGAACTAGGGGACGTCTATTTAATCTCATGACCATATCAATTGAATTATATTATCGAATACGCTGAGATAATATTAGGGCTAAATTGTTGTTAGTATAAAGAGGGCTGTTGATAGATGAGTATGAACTATAAAATACTGTGACTCTCATATAGTTTTAAGCCACTAATGAGAAATTATTGCTGTCAGTTTTAGTTTTCATAATTATTCAATATAACAGCGCACGCTGAATTGAATTTTCGATGAACTGTAACAACGATGCAAATGTGTATAGGTTGATAGTTTGCATAATGTATAAGGAAACTAATATCTTTGTAATGGAGTCATTTAAATACAACTTATCATGTTGAACACATGCTTCTACAAAGATACACACTGATTGTTTACCCATTCCCATTTCATTACTCGGTCTTCTCAGTTCATCAAGACCGAATAATTGAATTGTTTAAATAATATAAAATAATAACAAATATGAAGTTGCGCAATTTCTATACTTTTTATTTCTTCTATAGCATATGTAATTTGGATATGGTTGATTTGTTATTGCAAATTCAAATAATACAAAAAGAATTTTTTTAAAGAATATACACAAAAATACAAGTAACTACACAGGACTAAGTTTCAGTGCTGCTTGGCGGGGTGTGCACATGCATTGCACCCCTCACACCACTGTGTGGTTCTCCTGCAGTCAGAAGGACGGAAGCACCTTTTACGTCAAGCTTTTCTTCAAAATCACAAGCACGGGATTCACCATGATCTATTCGGTCACTTGTGGATTCGTCAATCTAAAAATAGTCGTAACCAGATTGTGTTAAAATACATATCCATGAATGGTGTGCTACTTAGATTAACTGATACAATTTATTGAATTGTTCACATGTAATGTTTTGTTTTTCGTTTTTGCTGTTGGTGTAGGTATTTATTCTTCAGTGATAGCGTACTACTCTTATTCTGATACATCATATACCATGCATAGTAATATGTATTAATAACAAATGACATTTAATTAGTATTACAATTACACGTAGATTGTTAGCAGTTCTAGCATATTGTGTAATGTAAATGTTCACACTCAAATAAAAGAAATGTACATGGTACCTTCATCTTGTTAAGGTGCACAATCTTCTCTCTCATGAACTGGATTTCTTTGTACATGGCCTTCTTATCTCTGGCACTGTCACACAGTTTCCCATGTAGAATATTTCGTTCATCTTGTACGCTGCACACTAGCTTATCCTTATTGGCAATCTCTTTTTCTAGATTTGAGATCTTGATACGCAATATGGTGTTGTCATCTTCAGACCTTTTTAATTTCATGCTTAGTTCTTTATTCGTAGATTGATATGCTTTAGCAATTTTCATTCTGAGAATGTCATCTTTCGCCTGAATTTTTTCAATCATTGCTTTGGTGTTTTCCTCGGTTTCAGCTGACATGCGCTTCATCTTCATTGTCAGATCCTCGTTCTTTTCTTTGTATGCTTTTACAAGTTTCATCCGAATCATTTCGTCTTTTACTGCCATGTCTTTTATTTTCATGTTTGTTTCGTCTACTGTTTGTTGTAATTGGGCATTCTTTTTATCTTTGATCAAATTTTGTTCTTCTAATTCCTCTATGCGTCTTCCCATAGATTGTATCAATTTACCCACTTCCCTCAAACCATAATTACTTTTAGTTTCATCTTCTAACCAATTCTCTCCAATCTTTCTTAAATAATCTAGAGCAATTTGCAACTCGCTCTTATTGCAATTCGCCATTGTTCTTATATGTACGTCTCAACAACACGATTTTGCCAAGTTTTTGAAATTTTCTTCTAAAAATAATTCTTGAACAATATTAATCTAGCTGTGCGTAACCAACACGTGACTCGCAATTACAAAGTACGTAACACGTAGCTAGGAAACCGTAAAGCGCCTGATAAAAACGTGCTACGTAGCAAAAACGTTATAGACAATAAAGGTATTGATTCAATCTCCAAGCAGTAAAGCATATCGTCTTCTTGCAGCGGAAGTGAGCCCCGATTGGAGGTTGAGGGAGATTCTCCACTCCAGCTGGCGGCCTATATAATACTATGGGGGTACCAACGAGTCATACCAACGTTTTTAGCAATAATCACCGTGAGAACAGTTGGCGTAGGCGCCGCTCCACCTGCCGGTGACCGTGTCGCACACGACCCGCGCGGCCTCCGTGCCGTCCTCGCAGCTCACCACGGCTCCCACGTCAGTGCCCGCCGAGCCCTCGCGCCGCAGCAGCGTGCTCTTGGAGAGGGGAGGGTCGGCGCAGCCCGTGGCTGCAACAACAGCAGTCGTGATTTGAGATTCTCAGTTATCTATCTATGGAAATACATTATAGAGTAGGCTACCTACTCAGGTTGAGATGATGATTGGCCAACTGCAATGTAAAGTAGAATCTCTCTATTAGGCCCACCTTTGGGACCAGTGTTAGTTGGTCTTAATAAAGAGGTGGTCTCTATACAGAGGTACATTCAATTACTTTATGAGGGTTTGGGACCGTGAAAAGTGGTCTGATTATAGTGGTGGTCTTAATGGAGGCTCTACTGTAGGCCTGTATATGTAGACAACGTTTAGGCAGAAGACCTACAGCAACGGCCTGCCGCCGTACGGCCGCCGAACGGCAAACCTGCCGTACGGCTCATATAAACCCACAGTGTATTATAATATTAGTTACCGTACGTCATTTTTAAAGCTCTGCATGATACCTATTTGATACCTGTTTTATACATATGTGTTAGTATCTGGTTTGCCTAATAGAAAACTATCAAGTGAATGACACGTTGCCACACGGCGCTGTACGGCACGCGTGTCAATTGCCACCGAAGGAGGGTTTTTAACAGCTGAAGAGCTTAAATGAGTTATACCAAGTTTTGACGTGTTTTGAGGAACAGCAGCATATCATAGACAAGAATAAAAACCAAGAACAAATTCCAGTACCTTCATACTTGAGCAGAAACATGGACGCCGCGTGCTGCCCCCTTTTGGTGACGACGCGCACCTCCACCTGACTGCTCTGACTGCGGTACACGTGACTGACACGTGCGCGTCCGCCACACAACGTCTGCGTGTGGGAAGCACCTGTCTCCTTGATGATGGCGTACACGGAGCACACCTGTACAGTATAACGTCCGAGTAAAACTCCTCTGTAATTCTTCTACTGGCAGATCCAGGGGGTTTGTGAAAGGAGAGGTGGGGGCAGGGCGCACTTCAGGTATCTCATGTGTTTCGAAGGCGCAATCGATGGCCAAAATCTAATAAAAATGAAGTATTTTGGTGAGAAAAGGCAGTGGGGATGCCCCCTCATTGATTACTTTTACACAACTGTGCTAACATCATAGGCAGATCCAGGTGTGTGTGTGTGTGTGTGTGTGTGTGTGTGTGTGTGTGTGTGTGTGTGTGTGTGTGTGTGTGTGTGTGTGTGTGTGTGTGTGTGTGTGTGTGTGTGTGTGTGTGTGTGTGTGTGTGTGTGTGTGTGTGTGTGTGTGTGTGTGTGTGTGTGTGTGTGTGTGTGTGTGTGTGTGTGTGTGTGTGTGTGTGTGTGTGTGTGCGCGCGCGCGCGCACAGGGGCTCCCTTTCCCCACAAAAATACCTTATTTTCAAATGGCGTTTGGCATGTTATTGACCATGGATCGCGCGTACGAAATCCAGGAGATGAGATATCTTAAATGTGCCCCCTTTTCTGAAAATTTGCATCTGCCAGAGAACACCTCAGTCTTCTCATCTCCGTGCACTTAACTTCTACCGGCATCGTCTCTGTCTCACCAACTCTAAATACATTCACATATTTTCAAAAGGGTTGGACAATTCAAGGACAATCTGAGATAGATACATTGCTGTTTAAAACCTGACGGGTAATTTTCCCAACCAAACTAGTTTTAAAATGATCTTGAGCATATACCTCTGCTGATGGACTGGCAATGGGTGGACTTGAACCTCTGATCTTGTCGTACATAGCCAGGGAGAAGTCCAGGAGGGTGAGGGCGATAGTCTGGCCCGGCTGGACCCGCAGAGTCCAGGGATTATCGATTGATCCACATCCGGTGTCCTTTGTCACCTGAAGAGATTTATTGATTTTTCATGATTTTCCCCCTCAAAATTATGCATGTTATTGACTGGAATTTCAACTTCTTACTACTGTCACTAAATATTATACAGTGGAACCTGTCCATGTGGACACATCCGTTTAGTGGACACCTGCCTTATGTGGACATTTTTCATTACCCCCGTTTCAATTTTCCTATGTAACATATATAAAGTGAGCCTCTGCGTATTGGACACCTGTCTTATGTGGACAGTGGACACTACATTTGCTCCGAAATACATAGATACTTCTTTATAGTGGACGTTTAAAAATTTCCCACTGTATTAGAACAAAGCAATAATTACTGGTGAAGCCTCCTGTGCAAACATAGATTAAAGGTTTTGTGACCTTAACTATCTGGGTGGATTTAATATGTGTTTGCTTAGCAGTTAGGGCAAGCGGCCAAAGATTGTGCTTATGTTTACAGAGCAGTAATCAATACATGTATGTTCTTACTAGTTCCCGTATGGTCATAACCCTTTAGGGGGTGAAATTAATTAAAATGTGACACGAGCAGAAATTTTCACAAAATATGGAATGCTTGTGCTATTATACATATGTACTGTGCTTCCGTGGCCGAGAGGATAGGGAGTTGGACTTGTGACCCGGAGAAGGTCTTGGGTTTGATTCCCGGTCGAGTCTGATATGGTGGGTGGGTGTTTGAGCAAAGCTACCTCTAACAGGTTGCACACTGTTCCGTCGTACCTACACGTTAAATAGGTACAGGTCAAGCGAGAGAACGCTAATATGAGTGATCAGCACGTCTGCGCTACGGTAGCGATGTGTTGTATGCTCCCTGGGGAGTTGAGAAGTACATAGTGTGACACGGATGCCAATGACCCGGTGTACACATGTAAAGTCGCTAGAGCACGATAACAGTGAATTGCGACTATAAATTATCACATTTACATTTTATTTATATGTTTGAATTTGCATATCCTTGTTCTCTCTTCTCCATGCAAATTAGCCAATATTTAAGTACATATATCTAATTACAGTTTATATCACTTCTTATCCAACTAGTGGATTATTAAACTATTATTTTTGTCCCCAGTTTTTTTCTAAAGGCCATATTTTTTAGAACTATGACTATCACATTGGACTTGAACTTAGCAATGGTGACCATTCTGCACACAAATTTCGTATCGACCATATAGCCCCAAATTTGGCTCTAATTATGGTCCATGACTCGTTACCATCTACAAATCACACCATTACAAGTTATGAATGGTGAATAATCGGATTGTTTCATCAGTGACGTCGCACGCACTTTGATAGTTGTCCCACAGATTAGTTAAACTAATTTATTAAACTAGTTAAACTAATCTGTGGTGGTCCGACGAAATGAGCGCCGTAGGCTTAGTCCCCCCTCCCCCGAAAAAAAGGAATTTGCAACACAACTGGTGCAATTTAATTGCGAGCTTTTAAAAAAACAACAAACAAACAAACAAACAAACAAAAAAACAATTTTATGTAACTAGAATACGATCATTTAGAAGTTATTTATGATTTATACAATTGATGTATTAGAGGCTTGCCTGTACATGGCCTTAGTAGAGCAAAAATGAAGCAGGGATTCGTAGCTACATTATGATGTATGACGCTTGCGTGGTGATTTAGGTTCATAACACCTAACTCGCTGCTTCTCCTCAATAGTTTTTTTTTCTAGAAAAGATCAAATTGGCTTTCTTTTCTTAAGTTTTGTATAGTTTCAATTGTAATTTGTAAGGGAGCAACCATCATTAGTTGTACAGGGGCGGGGGGGGGGTGCTAAACTTTCTTTGATCACAGAAGGGAGGGCGCTCTATTTTAATTCAAAAAGAGAGGGAGGGCACTCAATTCACAAACTGAAAAGGTAATATTTCACACACTTTTGTTGCGAATTGATACATTCCTGCAAAATGCATGTTTTTGGATTTAACTCAGTTTTTTAATGCTCACATGGGGAGGGCATTCAATTTCAACGAAGGTCCATATCTTAATCTATTAGTTCATAGACAATATAATAGTTAAGTCAGTGTAAATTCTGCGTAGTTATGTACATATCACATGAAGCAATAACTTGTAAGTTAAACTGAACAACCTATCTCACCCAGGGGGCTCAAATAAGCAGCTCATATACCATGTTTGTTAAATTGAGAGTTGCGTCCAGAGGCACTGACCAGTTATCTATCAGCAAAAATCTCCCGAGAGGTGTAAGCATGTCTCAAATATATATGTATAATGGTATTGATCATTTTAAGGTACCATTCAGAAAGAATCTAGGAAATTTTAGATGTAGACTAATTAAGAGTGACACTATTTTTGTTTCATTTGTTTCATTTTGTTTTATTCTTGTCATTGTTTAATGTGGAGAAAATATTTTTTTTAATATGCTATCTTCAGTATTCCTTTTTACAGTCTAAATTGCCCATATTTTATGTGATTATAATACACTACGTACTTTTAGTACGAAATAAAACAAACATATAAAACTATACCTCCTGTCACAAGATTGGGGAGTGTTCAAAGGATTTTTGCCGCTAATTACCATAAGAGAAGGCAGTCCGGTCAGTACCCGTTAGAACGTACTCGTGTCTATTTGGAGTAGACATCAAACAGATTACTGGTGGCTAATTAACTGACGAGCGCTAACCGACGTTTAATTGAAAAGGAACCAGTGTTTCGAAAATGGTTTCACAATAAATTTTTGATTGAATTAAAATTAAATCGTATATGTTCATTTTTATTGCATGGTGAAAGAAACTGAAACAACATGGAATTTATTACGTTATTACGTAATTACGCAATAAGTTCTTGAAAAAAGTGGTCAAGACAAATGTCG
>CM032659.1:23308983-23332482 GCA_019095985.1 Streblospio benedicti
CTTTCCCGTCAATTTCGAGATAAATACTTGTCATATTTCGACCAAACTTGTTGTTCAGTAAGGCTATTCATCTACGAACCATTAGAACACCTTAAAAACATATTCAATGATATATAGGGGATAGGTTTCGACGAGTTTCGATCTTACGTGAATGCCCACTCAATTTTATGAACAGCACCAAGGGAATGCTTACCCGTAATGGACTACGGTAGATTTCATGTGGGAAGACCTAGGTCTTATTGATACGTCGCATCTTAAATGAGGCGAAGCAAATAACAAAATGCTCAAATTTACAATCAGTAGGAAGACCTTCGTCGTCGCTACGAAATTGCTTCTTCCATAAAAGCTCCTATCACCGTGCCCTATCTTGTGAAATTACTCACCAGCTATTGAGCAGCAGCTATTGAGCTACCCTTTTAAAGTTAAAGATGCCAAAGAGTCCTACTATCTCTAGGTGAAAAGTTTAAGAGGCAAAATTGCAGTCATGGTGGAAAGCAAGTGTGGTGCTTTTGAATCTGTTAAACATTTTATTTTATATTGCCGTTAATGGTCGGTAAATATACTAAGCTGATGTTATTATGGTTTATGCATTACCCGTAACAAAGGGTATTTGTAAATCAATTCATAAATGCTGTTCAATCTTAACCAAAGTCAGCCAAGTCTCCAAAGAAGGCGAAGTCAGGCGAAAATGGCGGTCGCAGCCAAGCCCAAGAAAAGAAAAGCTTCTGCACAGGAAGGCAACGAAGGAACCAGCAAAGCAGCTGTGAATAAGGCATGGAAGGACTAAACCGTGGGTGGCATGGGTGAATAACACTCTCTTGTGTCTTGCCGCCATTACTGTTCCATGACAAGTTCTGTGTTTGTAGCAACCCACACGACCCCCCAATGTTTTGATAAACAAGCCACAACTTTGCATTACTTTCCTGTTAAGCAGTGTTAGAAAGAACACCTTATGAACATATCATCATGGCCTAGATCGGCTGCAAAACCAGCATGTAACTGTTTACACTTTGCGTTGCTACAAAATACAACCCAAAGCATTGCTAAGGTGACGTGCGCCCTACAACCCGGAGTTGGGCAGACGGGCTTTCTTTTCACAGTCGGGTTGGGTCTATATGCTCAGCACAAAGATCCTGGACTTTGATTATGACACAATATCTAAGACTTCCTATTTCTTCCAGGACCAGATTGACGGCCTCCACGCGGGGAGGACTTCGCACTGGTGCTGGCAGCGACGGCTTCAGATCGTGGCACACGCCAAGTTTGTGGCCTAAAAAGGTCAGCAAACTCACAACACGTATGCACGAGGGGTTGTTCACCTAATTAGGCCGTGAGTCTAACAAGAGAAGTGCGAGCGCGGGACGTACGGGCCATCACGGTGCGGGGTCCAATTAGGGGTTAATTGACTAGCTCAATGGTGACAATGCTACAGTTGCCCCAGCCCGCACCTCTAACTAACTTTTGCTCACACATACATTTTTTTTTGTCTTTTTGGCTATGTAATGGTACCAAGTTTTATTCAATGAATTTGTTAACTATGCTATAAGCAAACTGAAGCATGATGATATA
The DNA here is from genome assembly GCA_019095985.1 of Streblospio benedicti. Taxonomy (NCBI): domain Eukaryota; kingdom Metazoa; phylum Annelida; class Polychaeta; order Spionida; family Spionidae; genus Streblospio; species Streblospio benedicti. The sequence continues at coordinate 23,310,553 of CM032659.1, forward strand.
TTGTTGTTACCTTCAAGTTTCATATAGATTCAATGTATTACTTTAAACACCAATATTTGAGAACCCCTATTCATTCTGAACAGTGCGGGGAGCACACCCACCCAAAACAGGCGCTAGTTTGCCCGCCCCCAACCTCCAACCCACCCACGGGAGTGAGATTTTCACTACACGTTCAATAACATAGGCCGTTCAGTTAGACCAGGGTTAGACCAATGGGTGAATTCCCAGCTCTCCCAAACACCTCGACGCACGCTGATTGGTTGACCGCAGCCAGGCACTCCTGTCTTCTACAGCCTTTAAAACACCAAACGCAGGCAGATTCTGAAATTTCTTCAGTTGCAGTAGCACATGTAACACGAAAAACTTTACTGTGAAATGAACTAAGGAGAGAAATTAAAGCAACAATTGGACTTAGCAATATTTTCACCAACACCACCACCACCACTGGAATAAAATAAAATTCTCGTTTGGACTAGTGTGCATGTGTGACTTCAGAGGAGTCAGTGGACGTACGTTAACTGTAACCATGGATAAAACAAAATTGAGTGACGAGTTGAATGACAAACTGCAGGATGATCCCAACGCAGTGTATCACAGACTTTCCAAAAGCAATTATGTGACCGTGCCGCTCACTGAACGCCCGGAACCGATGGCCGGTTGCAAAGCTTTAATGGCTGCGGGCTACAACATAGTCGGCGACATGCACCTACGACGCCTCTGCCGCCGACCTTTAATACATTGAGCAGCCACAACAATATGACCAGTGCCAGCCTCATCAATATGACCAGTCCCAGCCCAAGCAACACAAACAGTCCCAGCAAAATCAATATGACAAGTGCTAGCAACACCAATGAGCACATTAAGCGTCCACTGAACAAATTCTTCGTGTATTCCCAGCAACACCGAAGCCAGGTCGCAGCGGAGAATCCCTCAATGAATCACAGGGATGTGTCGAAAATCCTTGGCGAGAATTGGAGGAAGCTGTCCGGCCCCGAACAGGCAATTTACGCTGAGGAGGCAGACAGACTTGCCAAGCTCCACACGCGGACCACCCGGACTACAAGTACAAGCCGAGACCAAGGAAGAATAGGAAGGGTAACGTGAAGGTGGTCAACAAGGCGGTGCCAATGTCCACCCTTACAAGTCAGTTGACACCTCCAGCCACGGTGCCGTCCAGTCCCTATATGGATCCGCTCAATCCGGATAACTCCAGTCAAACCACCGGCAAGTCAGACTGCCTCACGCCTACTGCCAGTCCCAACAGTAAGGACTTGTTTTTTGCCTTACCTGGCAAATTGGACACGGTGCCGCCCACTGCCTATATGGATCCGCTCAGTCTGCGTAACACCAGCCAAATTACAGTACCTCAGCAGCAGCAGCAGCAGCAGCAGACGACGACGACCACCACCATGAGCCTCCACCTCAGCCAACTCACACCCATTGACAGCCCTCACTCTGCCGGCCCCGCCTCGTCCCTATCCTCCCAGGGCAGTCCAGCGGCAACCACGGTCGAGACGTACAACCTCACTTCTTCTGCCACATCTTACACCGTAGAAGACGTAAGCATCTTCGACTTTGACGTAAGCATCTTCGACGATGTCCCCAATGATCCCCAGTGCAGAAAAAAAGACGACCAAGCAGTCATCCCCAACGAAATTGCCCCACGGGATATAACAAAGTGTAACAAAGACGACCAGGTTGCCATCCCCAACTGGGATAAAGGATTCGACATCAACTCTATGATTGACACTTACCTGGTACCATTGGGAAATGTCGATCTTTTTTAACCTTGCTCAAACAACAACCCCAGCAATTTTAACAATTATCCCCTTTAGGATCCAGTGTGTGGGTTGTGTGTGTGTGTGTGTGGGGGGGGGGGTATGTGTGTGTTTGCCCCTTTGTCTAGTCTCGTGACCATTGCGCGTTGCTCAACTCAGAGAGACAGTGTGTCCAGTCCGTTGTATGTGTACTAGCGAGAAGACCCCCATACAGGCTGGGGATCTTGACAGTTTTGTTGATAAGGAATGATGGACTTGATTTCTTGTCAGTGGATATCAGGACTACGTAACACTGACGTGATGGCAGTAAAAAATATCCACACCAAGTGGAATAACTACATGCTCATTGTTCGCGCATATGTTAAGCTCAGGTTAGTGTGAACACATAATTCTCATAACTCCACTTTGTATCACATTGTTTACAAAGACTGTCTGCATCTGCTATCAATGTAATGGACACTTTTAAGATGTGTGAATGATTGGTAAAAGTGGACCATTTTAGAAAACTAACACAATTTCTAAAATGTTGTATACAGGGTAGTTTTGTACATGTGACTGCATATTGGTTTGAATGCAAATTTTATTACATGAAGGATAGTATATTGATAAAAAAAGTATCATTGATAACATTAAAAAAAAGGATTGCAATGGCAGACCACGTTGGTATGCAACGGAAAGCTATATCAAGTAAGAAATTATTCAGACGAAGTGATTCTCTGAAATCACAAATAGTAACCGGTGAGAAACCAAATGATAGTAGTGAATAGTCATTGTTTGTGATTAGCCATTGTGTTTAACATGTGTTTAATCACTGTATCTTTGTAACTTGTAACTAACCTGCATATGTATTTCCACCTCCAGTCTTTAAATAAATTTTGTCGAAAAAAAAAACACACAAACTTTTTATTTATTCTTGTTTATCTTTTGATGGGGGTGGGGAGGGATTAAAATCAATGGGGTGCACCTATAGGGGTTGCCCGTAAAATTGGTTGCAATTGTAAGGAGGGTGGGGGGCTTTAATAAACCAGTCTTCAATAGAATAACATTCTGTTACATTTACTGATCAATTACCTGGTCCTTAAACTTTATATCGTTAAATCTCCATACTTGTATATTGTTTGTCATAATCTGTTATAATAATGTGTTTTAATCTTTTAATTAGGTACTTCATATATTGTTTAACTGGTAATCTTGCACTGTATATTCAACTGTCATTTCGTTTCTTTTGGTGTTGTCATTTGAAAAGGAGCCTTTAGGATAATAAAGTCGAAATTTAAGTTTTTAAAAAACAAATTTCATTTGATCAAGATTACAGCTGAAAATAAAATTATACGCTATAGATAATGAGAACTAGCAACGTGGGCCAAATATATAGGATATTTCATGTAATAGTGAATATGTTCTGTGATTGATAACAGCAAAACTTCTGGACCTGATCGATTACAGTCTTGGATTAAAGTAGGTTAGTGCAGCATAAGTGGCTAGGGAGCAGCCGTCGATGTCAATGAACATCACCATTAGTTTGTTGTCGCCGTATATTATACATGTATATCAAAAACGTCTTCAATCTTCAATCTTGCATCCAAATGGAAAAACGTCAATAGTAACTGTAAGCAGCCAATGAGTTTCAAAATAAAAGGGGGTAGGAGAATATGTATACAGTTACAGCGAAAATTTTCTAAATCCGTTTTCCAGTGAATGCTAACAAAAGGAAGTGCAGAAATAGCTAGTAAAAGTAATGATCGGTTGAGGGTATGGGCCATTAGGCCACAAAGCGCAAAGCGTGAAACACCCTAGGGAAGTGACTGCAGGCGAATTTTCTAAAGTTAAAAAACACCATAATCCCATGCAATTACAATTTGAATATTTCCACCAATATTCCATAGCTTTATTCTTCTGTAAGTTAACCAGGAAGTTGTTTTGAAAGGCAGAATTAACATTAGAGTTGAATGGCCAATTATTATTTGCATACCATAAAGTCTATGTCAAACTTTGTTTAGTATTTGTGAAAACAATTTCCCGATTGACTTACTGCAGAACAGAACTATGGAATATTGGTGGAAATATTTAAATTGTAATTGCATAGGACTGTGTCAGCTTATTTCAATGATGTGAAGTTATAAAGTATAAACTAGAGCATAAATCAAGCCTAAAACGGATGCCCTGGCTACCATGGTATCTGTGCCTATGTTACCTTTTCTATATAATAGTAGTAATGTGTATGATATGGTGTTTGTAATCATAGAAGTACACATACCACTCACCCTCCCATGAAGCTGGGATCTATGGATTTATTCAGCTCGGAGAGTCTGACACTTTATGCATTTTTTGTACTTGTGTAGTCAGTGAGGATGTAGCACTCCCCGTTTATAATCACATGGTACTATATATTTATTATTCTATCTATTTTATTGTAATGTTTTAATGTACGATATCATTATAAATAAAGGCTGGCTTGTCATGAGGGAGGGAGTGAGGAAGCGATTGCACAAGCAGTCCAAGGGAATCGGAGCTGCCGGCAGCTTCTTGCTCGGCGATCAAACCCAAAGAGGCGAATAAGGCAACGGCAGCGAAGAAACCGTAAGCCGCAGGCAAAGAGCCGAAAGGAGAAAAGGGTGGAAAGAGAAGAAAAGCCTGAGCTTACAGAAAGGAAATCCGCCGCAAAAAAAGCAGCTGCCGAAGTCACCGAAAAAGGGAGGTCGCACAAGAGAGCTGCAGCAGCCAATAGTCGCTGAGATGGTGACATAAAATGTACTTTTGAGTACTCAAGGTTTATGGGTTGTTTCTATTTTCTATTTAAAATTGTCTGCCGGATTCAAATATGCTGGTCCCAAAAGTCAAAGCCTGTATGTTATTCCGCAAATTAAGGTTTTGTCACAGGTTTCTCCCCATTTTTTGAAACTCACTTCTCCACTATTATCTCATTGGAAATAGCTTTTAAACATTATTAAATGTATTTTAATGCATAGGTTTGACATGTTAAAGGTCAGAGCATGCGAGAACATGCATTTTGTCAAGATAATTATAATCACTGGATGCTGTATTGCCCGAAAAGGGAAAAAATATAGGTCTGAGACTTTGAGCAAGTGCAGAAAGTTATATATTACAAATTCTATACGGCAGATATGATCAAATACGTTATTGTATTGGATAACCAGTCTAATTACCTACACTATGACATATCACATGAGTAAATTGGGTGAGTAGTTGTGATTTCATGGCCTAATACCTACCACTACCCCTAATCTACTGAACGTAGTTAAAAATATGCATGAGAGCACAATCATTTCTATTCAATAACTTTTGAGAGTAGAATATTTGAATCCTGCAAACAGTTTTACATAGGAGATAATTCGTATCCTTTACTACTGCTACTACTTACTGTCCACAAGCCCTTAAGGGACGGTGCAATATTCATCAGGAAGGGGGACCGGTGCATTTGGTAGGGGGACAGGTACTTTTTTAAAGGTGCAAAGTAGGGGAACCGGATGATTTTTCATTCTCGTTGGGCATGGGACATGTACTTTTTTTCAGCTGCTGAAATCCCACCTCGACGTGAGCAAATCAGTACAAATTAATCACGCGAATATTCATGGGAGGTGACGCGGACTTTTTTTATGAATAGAGGTTATGGGACATAAGTCTTTTTTCATCACATCAGCAGGGGACAAGACCTTTTCTCAGACAAGTTTTTTGATATGCACCGGTCCCCCCGCCTGTTAAATATTGCACCGTCCCTAAGGGAGCGACCATCATTAGTTGTACAGGGGTGGGGGGGTCATTTGGTGGTGGTGGGGGGGGGGGTTACTCAACTTTCTTTGGTCACAGAAGGGAGGGCGCTCTATCTTAATTCAAAGAGAGAGGGAGGGCACTCAATTCACAAACTGAAAAGTTAATATTTTACGCACTTTTGTCGCGATTTGATACATTCCTACAAAATATATGGTTTTGGATTTAACTCAGATTTTTTTTTTTTTTGAAAGATGCTCACATGGGGAGGGCATTCAATTTCAACGAAGGTCCATATCTTAATCTATTAGTTCATAGACAATATAATAGTTACGTCAGTGCAAATTCTGCGTAGTTATGTAATATCATATGAAGCAATTACTTGTAAGTTAAACTGAACAACCTATCTCACCCAGGGGGCTTAAATAAGCAGCTCATATACCATGTTTGTTAAATTGAGAGTTGCGTCCAGAGGCACTGACTAGTTATCTATCAGCAAAAATCTCCCCAGAGGTGTAAGCATATGTCTCAAATATATATGTATCTTGGTATTGATCATTTTAAGGTACCATTCAGAAAGAATCTAGGAAATTTTAGATGTAGACTAATTAAGAGTGACAATATTTTTGTTTCTCACATTGTTCAAAGCAAATATTTCAAGTTTTATTCTAGTCATTGTGTAATGTGGAGAAAATATTTGTTTCAATATGCTATGTTCAGTATTCCTTTTTACAGTCTAAATTGCCCATATTTTATGTGATTATAATACACTATGTACTTTTAGTACGAAATAAAACAAACATACAAAACTATTTTTGCGGCTAATTACCATAAGAGAAGGCAGTCCGGTCAGTACCTGTTAGAACGTACTCGTGTCTATTTGGAGTAGACATCAAACAGATTACTGGTGGCTAATTAACTGACGAGCGCTAACCGACGTTTACTAGTAATTGAAAAGGAACCCGTGTTTCGAAAAATGGTTTCACAATAAATTTTTGATTGAATTAAAATTAAATCGTATATGTTTATTTTTGTTGCATGGTGAAAGAAACTGAAACAACATGGAATTTATTACGTTATTACGTAATTACGCAATAAGTTCTTGAAAAAAAATGTTAAGACAAATGTCGGAGTGTCGGAGCAGGGTACGATGGCCCTGAATTCATATTGACCACAATGGTTCTTTTTTGGTTCTATTTTGGTTATTTTATCTGATCGTGAACACTGGTTTGTCACCTTGTGTGACGCTTTTCATTTCATATGATAATGTAATAAATATGTGTAAATATAATACTAACAATTTATTTGTATCACAAGTAGTCTACTAGTTACTTTTTCTCCAAGTGCTTATGTCAAAGCAACTTGGTTTTGAAATATTTGGTAACATTTAACATTCTCCATGTTATAGACACAACCATTTGAACAAAATAGTAACGCCAAAGTCGCGCAAAACTTCCAATTTCTCGCTCGTGCTGGCTGATTTCCTTCCAAGCTATACTAATACGTGGGAGAAAAAAAGTCATAATATTCGTGTGTGTGCTACGCTCACTTGTACGTTTACAGCCCACACTTGGTTTGAGATTGTCTGATGTCTTACATACGCTCATATAGCAATTTTTAATATATTCCAACATTAACTCGTGATTGCAAATATATGCACTACAGGTGCCGAAAACGGTGGCTGCTGCTCTATAGATATATATGAAGAAATTATAACTCATAACATCACAATACACGTTACATTTAGGCGACCACTTAAATCACTATCTATAGTCACGGTATAGTTTTCTTTTTCGGCTGTATTATTGATAAAACGAACATTTGTTTTAAAATTTAAATTTGATTTTATTCATTAACGTTTTCGAGCTCCTATTAAAAAGGCTCCTTATCAAATTAAAACGCCAAAAGAAATAAAGTACAAGAAATAATATATAAGACACTATTGATAATGAGCCCTAGCCGAAATTTATCATCTTTCAAGAATACAGCCTGAATAAATGAGCCTGATTGAAATGTGTATTATGCTATACAGTTTAAAACAATGTCTTGCTGAAAGGATTGTATTCATATCCGCTGATATTAGTTTTATAACATGCATACAATGTAAACGCTACTATGTGTAGACTCCATGAGATTAGATATATACGTGTAGACTAATTTTAATCAAATTAAAATGAAATTTGCATAATTTACTTAGTATTGATATTTTGTATTTATTTTCACCGGAAGTGAAACATTTATTGGTTGTTTATTTTAAGTTTACTTGGTGTGTCCTGTCAAAAGTCATTCATTTTTCTTCTGTTTATTGTTTATTTTGATTCAACTCATTGGTACAGTACGCAATTTGGCAATCAATACAAAACGCTACTTAATTGTTAGTACAAACTAACACCCATCTTCAGTCCGCTAGTTCAGGACAAGTGAGATCAGATTAGGATATTTCAAAGGGCTGTTTACGAACTGCCAGTTTGACCATTAACGCCGCCCCACGGTTAGTTCTATTGTCGGCCACTTAAGACGTGCTGTGTTAGACGCAGGTCACTCGTAAGAACAATGCCAACATTGACGTTGTTAGCATAACTTTTAATTACACCTTGTGCTCTGCCCCGAGGCTCCGCCCTCACACCGTTCTTGGGGCTACAGGACAGAGCCTCAGTGTATAAAAGCGGGTTTCTAAATCTCCACCCACATCAGTTTCAGTAGTTCGCTATCACAGATAACACATAACAGAATTTTACTTCGGATATATTCTATCTACCATATTTTAAAAACATTAGATCATATCAACAGAACAAGAGGATTGTATGAACAGTTATTTACAGAACACAGTAAAACGTCATATTTGAATTCAGCGTGCACGCAAAAGTCGTGTATTGTTAAAGTTTGAGAAGATGGAACCCAGCGAACTAACCCAGAAGGAACTAAGAGAACTTAGAGCAATGGGCCTGGGGCTTAGGTGTCGCAGGGCTGCAGTCGTCGATTATACAGAAGATCTCGAGGAGGAGGTCTTCGGAGAGGAGAAGAAGGTCCGGGGGGGCGTCAAGCGACGTCGCCCCAGCTCCGGGGAGAGGAGACCAAGGAGAAAGGGCGCATCAAGTCCAGCCCGTAAGAAGTCAAAAGTTGACGTAAGTGCTGTTAAATCCTATAGCATATACTAGTCTTTTTATATGATAAAGTATTTCTAAAATGTTGATATAGTCTCGAATTTGACACAATCTTTAGGTATTTGTCAATCATGTGCATACAAACTTTTGTTTCCGGCTATTAGATAAAGTGCACCGTATATACTATGTATGTATGGAACACTCAAGTCAAAGTAAAAAAAAAAATGTTTATTATACTGAGAAAGTAGATCTGCAGTAATTAATACAATATATACAAACAAGCACAGGTCTACTAAACGTTGGTGTAAACACCATTTTATTATACAATATACACTAGACAGTGTGACAGAATTCATGAAACGTCTGTGTCGACATTTTCATCTATTTTGTGTGTAGAGTTCAATTAACAGGTTATTAAAATTAACTTTGAAATATACACAGTGTCGAATTTAAGAGACCCCCGACAGCGTTGCTGCTCAATCTTGAAATTTTATATAGTATCTACACACCTGTCATATATGTCAAACTAATTTAGGACTATAACCATTCAATTGATGAGGACCTGTTGCATAAAACGATTTTCTGGAGCCTATCGTGGAAATTCACACGATAATAGTCGGCAATACGTAAGATGAAACTCGTTGAAACTTACCCCGAATATACGTTTTATATTGAAAACCTCTTTTCTTGTCATCAGTGTATATGTGGAAATATTGCAATGAACAATAATCACAAATGGGTTATTTATGCTCGTTTATTATAACGGTCATTATTTCGGTTGATTCGGATCGAAACTAAAACAGTGTGCAAATCCCACTTGGCTTTGGAATACGTACACACATTTTGTATGTGTCTACCCAGACATATATGAAATTAAAATAAGTTTGGTTATATTTATTTGTAATCAGAATGAGTTGAGTATAATTATTTTATTCAGGAGAACTTGCCTCCCATCTCAGCACCCTTTGATATATTGCCGCTAATTGCATTTGAAAGCAAAACTGAAGCTCTTACAAAGCTTTAATTTTGAATTGATACACTAAAGATAAAAAATATCCATATATTGGATGAATGATAGACGTTATTCAGCAATATAATATTAAAAGCATATAAATAATGTTTATTTTTATCGGACACAGCTAAATGGCGCGGACTCGTATGGCATTTTGGTTACATATTGAGTTTGACAATTAATTTTGGGATAAGTACTTGTCATATTTCAACCAAACTTGTTGTTAAGTAAAGTTACTCATATATGAACCATTGGAACACCTTAAAAGCATATTCAAGTAGATAAATGTGGTGAGGTTCGACGAGTTTCCATCTTCAGTTTTCAGCGATCATGTTTCCACGATAAATTGTGACGATAGACCTTTACCATTACTGTTGTGACTGTTGTGGAATTCACAGTTTCGGGTATTCTTGGGGCTATATATATATGACAACAATGTAAATCAAAGCACCTCCCGAAGATGAGCGCTTATCTTAGTTATATGTGTGATTCAGACTCCGTATCGTACGTAATCATCCGTATTCATCCGTAACCCAATACGCAGGGTCCGCAGAAATATGATGATCTGTCTCTTTACTGTAAATTCAGGTAGACAACTGGAATCCTGGGTCTCTTTGCTGAGTATTTTTATCATATTTTCGTATTTTCATCATGCAAGCATCCGCAGGTCCGTATCATGCCGTAAGTGGCCGTGTGACTGTAGCACATATACAAATATACATTTGCCACTAAATTGCGGATTCCACTAAGTGTGTCACCACACTATGCACATTACAATATATTATTATTTGTACATATCAATACACGGACACATAAGGTGCTCCGCTGAACATAAACTGACAATCATTCATACTTGTATCATTTCTTAATCAGGTATGTAAAAACGTGCCTTCGTGGTTGTAGTTGTCATGGCTGTTTGTGGCCTCTTTTTCTCCCCAGGCTTCCGACCACATTTTTTTTTTTTTTTTTTTTTTTTTTTTTTTTTTTTTGTGTGTGTGGGGGGCACTTTCCCGTCAATTTCGAGAGAAATACTAGTCATATTTCAACCAAACTGGTTGTTCAGTAAGGCTACTCATCTACGAACCCGTAGAACACCTTGGAAGCATATTCAGTGATAGTTACGGGGTGAGTTTCGATCCTACGTATTGCCCGTTTAGACTTTCTGCACGCATTCTCACCCCCATTCTACACACAAGAAAGGGTGCTGGTGAACGGTGTAGTAATACAACGCACAAAAAAGAACCTCACAAATCATTAGAAGAGCCTCTAGTAGGCCTACAGAGATTACGGTGCTGTCGATCAGTTCGATGAACTGAGACGATGGGTACTGGCGTGCGGCCGATTTGCTTTATGCCACGGGTTAAAGCAAACGTTATCGTACATCGTACCGTCGACAATGATCGTAAAAATAGCATGGTTATCGTGTGATCTTTATGCAACAGGGCCCTGACTGAAATCATCTGTTATGTGTGTGTTTATTCTCTTAGCTATTTTTATTATATAGTTTCGTGTCTTAGACACATCTTCAACAAATGACAAACGTATATGTAATAGGGTAGTACTTCGAATTCATAATACTATGTACGCGTACAGTATAAACACGTGCAATTACTTGCATTGGGAATAAAATATGAAATTGTCTTTTCATTTTTTTTCTTAATTTTTGAAACTGTATTTTACAGAAGCCTGAGAGACATGAGCAAGAAGTGGCAGTTACAAAAGCTTCAGAGACAACAGCTAATACGGAAATAGTGACAACAGCCGCAGCAGCAACAGTGGTCGCAGAAGCCACAACAGCACCAAAAGCTTTTGTCAAAGTGGCGCAGTTACCGGAAGAAGAAATTAAAGCAGCTGTAGCAGCTGCAACGACAAAGTACGAAGCGAAGCTTTACAAGCTGTTTACAAAAATCCACAACTGCCGTGACGAGCATAAAATCCTCGAAGTTTTGTTTGTAGTAGCCATGTGTGGCAAGTTCGAAATGCCGGAGAAGGGAGCAGTTGAATTCTCGTTGGGCGATATGTGCAGATCATGCATCAAAAGAATAAAAAAGATAATGAAATATTAATTGGTGAGGAAATCGCTCTTGCATCTGGTAGTGGAAGATGTAAAATGACTTACTGACTGAGTAAACCTCACAAAAGTATAAGATTTGTTATATGGGAACAGTTAATAGAAGTATAAAAACAAGTACCGAACCAAGATGGAGCGTTTAGTATCTGTTCAATTACAAGAACAGGTTTCATCCTGTCGCGTTGTTAGAACTTGGGGATAACAGCATCGCACATGATAGGACACGTACTAAGAACGGGGCTCTGTGCTGGATACTTTCCTTTGGTTGATACATGCATAACTTATTGGCTGGTAGTAATGGGTATCTTTGAAAGAAATATAAATATTTTGTGATGTCATTATAGGCAAAATGTATTAAAAAAATATGTTGGAAATATTTTTACCCATAGTTTGCCGTAGAGTTAGGGTGAGATTAATTATCACTAACTCCTTATCATTGTAAGCACTAAATCACTGTGATGTAGTCTGGGTCATTATAGAGTAGGAAAGTAGTTTGGTGTTGTAGAAACGTAGGTTGGTGTTTGACTTTATTTCTATAGAGGTTAGTCAATTTCCTGTGAGTTTCATTTCCGAAAAATGCTATTTCATCACGTAAGTCCTTCTTGTCCAAAATTGACTAGTTCTATTTAATCAACAAACTTAAGAAAAATTAGTTTAGTTTATTTAATCACAAATTGCCATTATTTAGTTGAGTCTAGATTAATCATAACATTTGCTCGGTGAATTTAGTTTAGATTAATAATGACAATAGTAGTTTAGTTTAGTTTTAGTTTGATTTTTTTAGTCGCCCCAACTTTGGTATGCTGTTAGGCGTCTAACATACGTTTGCTGGTTCGCGTCATTATAGCATGTAATGGAGTAGTAGCCAATTGTGATGGCCACATGTTTATAACTGGTCAAGCGATTTGTTTTCTATGTTCAATTGTTCATGCTTCACAACGAATCTCAATGTAGAAGAATATCATACAAAAGATGATGCAAAGTATTGCAATTGTGAAAAGTAAAAGTTCTAGTTACCATTATCAACTTGCATTTTAGATAGATCTGCCTAGCTTCACAAAGAATCTCAATGTAGAAAAATATCATAAAAAAGATGATATTGCAATTGTGAAAAGTAAAAGCTCTAGTTGTCATTAGTAACCGATATAAGTAGAGAATGTATAGGTCAATGATAAATGACGAATGTTTTGTCTATAAATATGCACAGTTATGATTGAACTGTAATTATTTTTTATGAATTTGAATCTGTATTATTTAACATTGGCATATATGTTTTTCAAATATATTAGATATACAATGTAGATGTTTAGTAGATGTTTAGTCTCAAGAATAAAAATTGAAATTAAATTTAAAATGTGTTAATGTTTATTTCAGTAATACCACATTGAACATTATAACCATTGGGACATTTATAATGAGCTGCTGCAAACAAATTAACAAGTGCTGGAATTACTTTGCTTAGAAAATTAGAAAAACAATCTAAAAATGATTATTAGTATGAACAACATTTAGCAGAACAGTTTATGTGCTGACAACATACTTTCAGATTTTTGTAGTAATTTTTACAAATGTTTGAACTACAAACACTATTTCATTTGAAGAACTTTAAAAGTAACAATACAAGCAGGCACCATCTCTCAAGTTTACTCACCGACAGATACTCTCAAGCCCCACCCGCATTCTCTCAATCTCTGATGAAAATATATAATGTAAATGTCTGGTTTATAGTCTTGATCCAAGTTTTGATCTCACGACTTTACAATTTACACCATGTCATTGGCCCACTTATTGATCTTCAATTGATCATTTCTCATATGCTTGCATCGGCAGCACATTCAGCGCACAATGCTAATCACTCACACAATCACTCACTCACTCTTTCAACCCAATGACCTGTACCTAATTAACGTGTAGGTGCCACGGAGCAGTGTGCAACTGTTTAGGGATGCGTTTGCTCAACACCCACCACCAGACCCGACTGGGAATCGAACCCATGACGTTCTGGTCACGAGTCCAACTCCCTAACCACTCGGCCACGGAAGCACCAATGATTAATTTGTATTTTGAAATTGTTGTTCTTACATGTATTTTGTTATCTTTATATAACTACCCTTTCGAGTCTCCGTCCGCAGGTCCCTGCCATGCAAAAATTTCAAGCACCGCCCCCTTCAAATCCTGGATCCATCGCTGCACCAGTCATAAGATCACAGAACACGTGCTGTAAACAATTAGTGGTGGCAGATGAATCACGGAGACCTATCTGTAAAGTTTACAATAAGACACATTCAAGCACCGCCAAAAATCAACGATTTTCAATAGGCGGTCTAAGGATTATCGGCTAAAATTGAACAGTCTTATTTTTCGCCAAAATCTGTTCCAGGGGGTCAGGGGAGGCTCCAGTCATGTTTGCACATTACGCGCAGCTTAGATTTGATGGAACCTATTCAATTACAATTCCTTGGGATTGGTGAAAGACAATGAAATGTATTGGTGACTGGTGATTTAAGAAAAAATGTTGGTGAATGGATTTTCATCAAGGCTATACCCTCTCTATTCTATTAGGGATGGTGTACATTTTGTCACGCTCCGCAAAAGTGGAACAGTGTTCTCCTTTTTCTTTACCCCCTCCCTCCAAAAGTGGAAACATCAGATGTGTGACGTAATTAAAGAATATCTACACAGTGTTTTGCGATATTTATTCAAATATTACTTATATATGCCATAAAATAATATTTATTATATATCAGGAATGTAAATCATAATATTAATGAATGTGTGAAATCTGTTGTGTATATTTTTTAATGCCACATTTAAATAATAAAGAGTGGAATTCTGGTATGATAAGTTTTAGCGCGAGAGATAAAATTTTACACCCACAAAAAGTGGAACATCCAAAACTTGACCGAACCTCCCCCCCTCCCCCTAATTGGAACACTGTTCCACTTTTGCGGAGCATGACAAAATGTACATCATCCCTTATTACTAAATGATAATGTAATAATTTAATGGGCCATCGATTTTTTTTTCATTCACAACATACGGTAAGTTATATCCTTATGTGTGGAGTGTTCATTATGTACTGAGGGACGCTGGCAAACCAGGTTTTCAGAAAAGGGGTGGGGGCGCACTTGAGGGATCTCGTCGGTTTCGCATACGCTAATGATAGCAAAAATGCCAAAAACCACGTCCTCCTTGCCTCCAGGGGATGGGTCAGTACAATTGAGGGGAAGACATAAAAGGTTTCACCTACCGCGGTATGTAAATGGTGAGGATATGGAAAGTTTTGTCTATACCTACGGTGAGCATAAGAAGTTTTATGGTAGTAAGGAAACAGATTTCTTTTATAGAATATGCGGTAACCATCAATCTATTGTGCATTTATATACCATGCCCTTAACTACATGCTACACACTACATATGATATTATAGACATGTATTTCACTGGGAATATTCACATTTAAGGAGATACGTTACAACATATGGCATGTGTGCCCGGCATGTGTTTTTGCTCCCTTTTCTAAAAGAAAGGGCCAGTCAACTATGATCTCTCAAATATATATTTTTATAAGTACTTTAATACATTATGTATGGACCATGTAATGATGGCACAAACATGTTGATTGTTATAATTGCCCTACAACACCCCCGGAATCTGAGCACAAATGTTGGCTGTAGCTGACTGCTTCAGATTCTATATTTTTTTCTCCTTTATCTACTTCCGTTGTCTATATTAAATGTTTGAACAGTAGAGACAATGCGAACATTTATTACAGTTTGAATCAAATTTATTTCAATATGGAATATGATATATTTGCACACAAAAATAAATTTCTTTTGGTTCTTTAAATGTATATTCATATATACAAAGCGGGTGATTAGTTTAGCCCAATTGGCTTTATATCAGCTCTTGGAAAAGAGATTGTGCTTCAATAAATAAGGGACCCATAGGTATCCCCATGGCTTTACACAAAAACCTGGGTATCAAACAACATTGAATAAAGGATAAATCATTACGATTATTAATAGTAGGTAGTTAATATTCTAATATTTTCTAAATATAGTGTCACAAAGTGAGGCTGGTGCAAGATTTACTGTAAACCCTATAATGTGCACTCATATAGTCCTGGTTAACCACAAAATTAGCTTTCGTGCCTATTTACATTTTCATCATATGTCCAATTCTCTGATTCAAACAAATAAAAGGTAACTTGAATGCCTCAAACATTTGGAATTTTACACGGTAGCTACCGTTATGTACAATTTAGGCTACTCTTCTCTTCTCTTACAACCTCTTTTCTATTATCCATGAAAACTGCTACTGAACATGCCACGGATATTTTCCCATGAGAATTCCCTTACAAAAATCCTGGATCGGCGTCTCCACTCCTCTCACCCACAGTGTCATAGCCACACGATCCTCCAGCCATATCCTCCAGCCGCAGACTTTCTAGCTCACTCTCCAACTCCGCTGTCAGTAGTAGTTCCTCTTCTTGTCGCCTTTGTCGTTGTCTCAAGATAACTACTAAGATACAGACACCAATCAGTCCACAAACAATACCGAGACCAACATAAAGTCCAACATTTGGTGGAGTGCTCTTGGCTGCTGGCTCTTCATCAGCATTATCATTCTCTATCTGCTGGCTGGTGTAAGTTACATGATGGTTAAATTGTCGGGAGGAAACCACCCTTACGTCTTCCTGATACACTTTGAAGATGAATGTGTAGTTTTCGTTATTGTTCAGCGATAGTGCAAGGGAAGTAGCCCCCTTTTCTAGATGTTCTGTTTCACATTGATTATTCTCGTTGCAATACATAAGTGAGATGGAGTCATGATCACCAGCAATCTCTTCCCAAGTCAGAGCCACAGTTTGGTCACCATTCTTGATTGAGATTTCTCCTGGCACAAGTGGAACTCCTCTTGTCTTTGCTTGAACAATTTCAGATTTTGTCAAGTTATCTTCAATGACAACTTCATAGGAGGTATCAGGCTGTAGTCCATCGACCATCACTTGGCCTTCCTCGCCAAGCCTAGGAGCCGTCAAGTTCTTCTGCAACATTAGCCATTGTGACTGTCCGAGAATCCTGTAGACTACTATGAATGGCTGCTCAGTAAACAGGGGTGGCATCCAGTGGAGCATCATATTGTATGCTGTAACCTTGGAGATGAAGACAGACCAGTCAGGGTTGCGGTCTTCACAAGTCTCCCCGACATAGCCAAGTGCACAGCTACAAACAATTCTGCCTTTTGAGCCTTTTGAGGATTTTAGACATGAGCCTCCATTGTTACAGCTCCCATGGACACATTCATGGTTGGTTTCACAGTTAGAACCGGTGTAGCCGGGAGCACAGACACATGACAGCAAGTTTTCAATGCAAGTGCCACCATAGAGACAAGTTATTACCTCGCACATATCTTTTTCCATGCAGAGATCTTGTCCGGAATCTGGAATGCAGTGTTCACAGTATTTTCCGGTGGAATGTTCATTACATTGGCAGTTGTACTCGAGAAGTCGGTCTTCACAAGTGGCATTGTTCTGGCATACATTGTTGATACATTCATCAATCTCTAATTCACAATACTGTCCAGTGTAGCCGGCTGGACATTTACACTCATATTGGTCAACTAAATTCACACAGGTCGATACAGATGAACACGGATCACTATCACACTCATCGATTTCAGTCTCACAATGTTTTGCCCGTGTAGCCATATGGGCAATAGCAAATGTAGGGATATATCTTATTCAAGTCGTAGTTATTTCCACAAGAGGCATTGTTTCTACATGGAAAGTGAATGCAAGCATCGAATTCTGTTTCGCAATGCTTCCCTGTATAACCTCCAGAGCAGATGCACACTTCGTCTTCGTTTACGCTGTCACTACAGACACCATATTCACATTTACATATTTCTGAGTCGACATTGCATCTTTCGCATGGTTTTCTTCCATAGACTTTTAGAACCGGCATTTGCAAAGATGCATGTGCATTCCTTAGAATGGCCATTACATATTTCCCAAAAGTAGAGAAATTACATGACACACTGAATTCGTCAGCGAGACCACCCCGGGCGAGACCATTTACTAATGACGCTACTGGATATTCTTTAGGGTATGTACAAGCCATGCCACCTGTTGGGTGCAAATAATCTCTCCAGTACTTCAATACTGTAAACTCCAGAAAAGGCCCATCCGTATGGTTGAACACAAAGTTCGGTTTGATCGCCCATGATATCAACAATTCTTCTACATAAAACTCATCACCGAGATCAGTGAGGAACCATGGTTCCCATACTGCAGGAGTGCTGTTTACTATTAAACCATTAGAGTCAATTTGCGCCTTTTCAGGTCCATTCTCACTCAAAAACCAAGGCTCTCCAGTCAAAATGTTCGCACCACTTGAGCAAAACCATTCCTTCTCCACCATGATGTCTTCACTAGGGTAGGTCATTGTTCCATTAGGTGCACAGCTTGCATAATGATAGTGTTCTGCTGACGAGTTAGATAGTTTTTGAAAGCTTTGTTTTCTTGGACATATGTAGGTTGCGGTGCCGTTGTGGACAGAGAGCAGCACACTGTCTTCATACAGTGGATAGAAACGACAATATCTGTCCCAGAACACAGTTGAGTGCACGAAACGTGACGGCAGCAACAGGAACATTGCAAGCCGCACCAGAAATGCTGCAGTCGTTTTAGACCCCATCATGATTCGGCTTAAGTAAAGTATTACCATGTAGATATCTGAACATATATAATACTAATACGGACTAATCAAAAACAGTAATCATACTAGATCATGTAAGAATATAAGAATAAATTTAATTTTGTTTACAGTAGTACTAGTACTAGTACTAGTAAAATAGACAACGCCTCTGGTACTGCATTGTAGTGACGTCAAAGATATTGATTTTCGTAAATCGATACGACAAACCTTCCTTTACCCCCTATTACACTTAGTCCGGAATTGGGAAGCCTCGGGCCGGTTCCACCCTTTTTATTCTCTCCCCGGAATATGTTCATTCCGTCCTGCTATGTATCCGGAATTTAATAATCTTGTGTTTCCCAGTGCTTGCGGATAGATTTTTACACTTCTCTCTCACGTCTTTTTAGCAAGCATATTTCTACCAACATAGATATAGCTGAAGACAGGATTTACAACCCTAACCCCCCCATTTTATTACCGAACATCCGGCCGGAATCTCAAAAAATCCCTCGAAAAATGGCAAAGTCCGAATCCGTGGACCATTACAGCTGTCGAATTTCAGGTTCCGGGCATTGAAAATGAGACTGCAAAATCCACTTCTTGGGAGCAGTCATTTTTCGTATGCCGGCCGGAAAGCGAAATATTGATCAGTGTTAATCCCCTCCGGATGAGGCTACGGGCCGGAATAAATGCTCCGTTTTGGTTCCGTTTGGTTCCGTTGCAGCTCCGGCCCGTAGTAAAAACCTCCGGATTGATTTCCGGATCATACCCGCGAGCCCAACATTTTTTGCTCTACGACCGGCGTACTTTTGCTCCGGATCGGCTCCGGATAGGCTCCGGCCGTAGTGATTAAAAGTCCAATTTGTGCTGGTTTTCTTAAATTACCGTCGTTCGACACTACGGGCAGACTATTAGACTACGGACAGCGGGTACAGCCAAACTTCCATTTTATAATGATTTTTAATGAGGTACAATCTGGCCGGCATGGTTTTTACGCCGTACGGAGTAAATTATGAGGACGGCGTCGCTATGATCAGTGCCGGCCTGAGAGTTTTCAATCCGTTTGGCATTGATCCATCAGAAATGTCTCCGTAACGTCACGGATGTTGGGGACGGCAGTTTGTGCACGCCTCCTGGAGCTCCCGTGCTCCAGGACAGGGATAGATGAAAATCTACCTACTTCTGTATGGTTTTAAGCTGTATATATACCCACTGACTAGGCTTGACTGAAGGCTCAGCTGAAGATGAAGATCACAACCTTGTTCCCGGTTCCTGGCGACAGAACGCCAATCTTCAACCTCTGGATGGCAGGCATCGTGACAAAGATACAGCGGCAGACTTTGGTGGCATATACTTCAACTCCCCTGCAGGTGCGGTACCTTGGCAAGAAGAGCGCATAAGAGCACGTATGCAAGTACATCTTGCAGATGAGCAAAATGATGTTCCAGCTGATGAAGAAATGGAAACTGAACAAGCCTCTCAAGTTGAACAGCAAGTTGTGTGATAAAGTTCTTCGTACTGTTGTGGACTAAATGCTGAAGTGTATTTGACATTCTGTATTTGTGAAAACCTGTGATATGTTTTTGTAAATGATGTTCATTTTATGAACAAAAACATTGTGATTTGGATTGTATCTTATAAGTAATTTAAATATGTTGCACATCTTGAAACCGAAGTTGAATTAATGACAAAATCATGTAAATATGTATGCAAAATCTAATAATTCTGATATGAAAACAAATAAATGTTTTTGCTGGTTGCCGCCAATCCGGCCGTTATATAGCGGCCGGCACACAAACCTGCCAGAGCCGGTTTACAAACCAGCCGGAGGCTGTTTTACGACGGTAGCAGCATGACAGAGTCGTTTTACGCCGGGCGCCATGTTATTTGGCCTATCTCGCACATTCCGGCCGGAGGATTTTCATGTCGTCGCCGTATTATTTCATGACGGCGCAGTAGTTTGACTCGTTGAACTGGTTTGACGAAGCTCCGTTACAGCCTCCGGTTGCATGTGAATGTCATATTTTTACTCCGGCGATGGAGCCTTTGGGCTCCGTTTCTCGCTAATGTTTACAAAGATTATCAAATGCCGGGTACATAGGGGATGAAAGTTACGAGAACAGGAACTACCGTTACAACTAGACTAAACTCAACTGGATTATGGACCGAGCGATGATACCGGATGTCGTAATGTTATGCTTATGGGAGAAATTGCGCAATACATTTTGAACGCACACAGCTCAATAAAACTTTAGACTTCAGCATTCTCACTTACACACATCACAGATAATATAGGTTCCTTTCGTCCCATAGTAAAATTACCTATAAACAATCACATTTAGTATGTTTAATACAAGTTGAAACGGTGACATCGTTGTGTGACCCTAAAAAGTCTACTGACAATATCAGCAGGCGACGACAGGTGTAATGACAATGAAAAACACCACACATATATTGGATCATATCTCTGTTGTACATTGTCGTATTAATATATAATTTTGATGGAAGCTTTACTGCAGTAATATGCGATTCCATTCGTATACATAAGTCTATGTAATTGTTTTAACTAAATAGTTTAATTTGACCATTAATCACATGCATCGCCATATCTAACACTCAGCGTTCCGACGTTAGCTGTCAAATGCGGCGTCTACTAAAAACATGGGACGGAACGGGGGGGACGGGACGGGAAGGAACGTCACCGGGACAGAGACGGGACGGGACGGCTGACGGAACGCTGACAATCAACGTAATTGCTGCAAGTTCAACGTTTCTCAGATAGGAGATGCATGGGTGGGGAATTAGTTCAATGGGTTATACAATAATAGTATACATAATATCTTTCAGTGCAAAGCTTGTGGCATTTGTCTTAGCAGTGAAATTGGCTTTGAAATTAGAATTGAATGATGACATAATCATTGACTGCTGCATGGCAGTATGCAATAGTCAGTGTCCCACTATTAGTGGCATGCAGTCTTGCTTGAGCGTCTGTTCAAGGAGAGCAGAACCCCTGCAAGGTCCAGGTGTTCAAATAATGAACACGGATCCATTTTTATATGCCACGGGACGCCCCGGGACGGCACGGGAGGTTATGTCTGATGGTCAGAGCCCATGAAAACACGAAACACTATATCTACCATAGAAAACAATGGATATCATCTTTAAGTAACTCACGGGACGCCCCGGGACTCCACGGGACGTTATGTACGTTATGTACGATGTGTACCGTCCCGTGTTCCGTTCCGTCCCGTGTTTTAGTATTAGGCGTCAAATGCATAGGGTATTACACGATTTTGTCCAAATCGGACTCACTGCTATATATTTTATTATTTATTATGGTGAAAATAAGAAACTAGACAGTCTTCAGAATATGTACTGTTAGTGTGAAAACGTTCGGAGATGAATATCATATGAGCTACTAAAGGATTATTGTTTTATGTCAACAATGGAAAACTCCGAATCGACTGACTAGACTCACGCCATTTTCTGGTCGGACGCACATGTTTCGTACCATATCCACTGACAGCTACATTCTCG
>CM032659.1:23346170-23379668 GCA_019095985.1 Streblospio benedicti
TGTCAATTTTATAACACCACCTATTTTGTGATTCCTGATAAGCTTGTACATTGGGAAGCTAGTCTTAATTTTAAGATCAAATTTCCGTTAACTCAAAACAATGAATTTATATGTTACTACATACAATAGTGTACCTGATAAAATGAGGAACTTAAAAAATATGGATTTTATGAAAAAAATAAAGCTTTTCAGTATCTACATATCACTTGAGGAGTATCACGTTCACTATCACTATTTTTGTTGCATCAACTATCACCTCTGAATGACAAAAGTATAAGTAATCCATGCGTAATCATTACCATAATTTTGGACTGCGCTAATTCTAACAAAGCAATAAAACATTTCGATTACTCGCTATCCATGGCGGTGCTGATTTCTCAGGATATTTTTCTGCTTTGTGAACAGCCTAAAATTTATCCATGATAATGAACAGATATTTCAATGTATTTTGTATCAATGAATTTCAGTATACAAATGCAGAAGACAAGGTAATCCACGGTCACCAAAAAATCAAATCAAGACACAAGTCAAATCAAAGATACATGTACCTGTACCTGTAACCTCGTAATTGTGAAATTTCAAATGTTTGAGGAACATTCAAAGTTCCATTGAACACAATGATTCAGCCAATATCAAACATTCACTTGCAGTTTCTCACTTGATCACTGACTAAAACAGTTATACTCCTTTACACTTGACTCTGGTTAACCTACATCAATTTCACTTTCATTGGTATCAGAATCTATGCCATCCCAATCGTCAAAAATATCATCAAGGTCAAAGTCTAACGGGGAGACGCGATCCTTCTCAGCCTCCATCTTCTGTTGGCGAATGTCATGGCAGTTGATGCACAGCTGCGGTTTTCCTTGAATGATCAAATTCCCAGAACGAACAAGTATCCGATTTAAAGCAAACATCTTTTCACAACCACTACATTGAAAGCGATTCGCAAATTGCTGCATGACCAGCCGCCTTTGGCGATCTTGACTTGTCACTTTCATAGGCTTCATTTTCGATATGTCTTTTAGTGTAACAAATTTTTTTGCAGTCATGCTCTTAGCGGTATTGGCTGATTTCTGCTGTTTTGCAGTGGACTTTGATAATCCTGATGATAATGCATTTCCAGTTGTGAACGACAACTTCATCTCTCCTGTCGATGTTCCGATCACTTTGACTGGTTTACTGCTCTGTTCAAACGAAGACAAATCACTTTCAGAAGATGAGCTTTTACTATCACAGATGGCAGCATTCAGCTCACTAAGTGTCATGGTGGCGGACGGACCTTTCGCATTCTTCACAGGTGCTTTATACCCATTCGTTACATTTGATTTGCCTTTCCCCGATTGCAATGGACCCGGCTTCTGGACATGATTTATATTACCAACAAACTTCACTACTTTGTATCCCCGCAAATTATCTGGAAGCGTCACGACCGGATTGGTGATGTACGGTGGGGCAGGCTTCACAAATGGTCCATCGTGAGTAGCGTCGCTGTTTGGGGATGGTTGGATGCATGCTGAACTGATGGCAGTGGCAGACGACACCGGCAGAGTGACGGTTTCTGTTGTACTTTGTACAACAAAAACTTTAGCGTTTGCATTTCCATTTACTGTCTGATTTTCGACTTTCACAATTTTTGGTTTCGGTGGAGACGTGATTATATCACGCAGAATGGAAGTTCTCTTTCCAGCATTACTTTGAGGTACGCTTTTAACTGCACCCAAAATCTGACCATTTTGTACAGCATGAACTGGCGCCTCTGTTTTTATTCCATTTAATGGCTTAAGATTACTTACGACGTTGGCATTTGTAAAAAGTTGTCCATTTGCTTTGAAAGTGAAAATAGAGTTCTGAGAAGGTACCCCATTAGTTTTAATAGCATAAATTGTGTTTGGCTTTATCCCATTTTGTTTAAGAGCAAAAGTTTGAGACTTCAAAATATTTGGTTTGAGATTCACTACAGGTGGTTGCTGCTTGATGTTTACTGCATGTGGCTGTTGGTGCGTTGTTGTAAATAAGCTGAGTGGTTCGTTCTTGATTTTGATATTGTTAGCGATTGTGTACATAGGGGCTAAAGACGTGCTGTTAATCACATATTGAGTATCACCTGAAATAAAACACATAATTTATAGTCCCATTTGACATACATTGTTTCATTAAAATGTAGAATTATAAATCGTAAACCACATTAAATTCAAGTCTATAAATAGTCAGGCACACCAGTCTATTCTAAAATAATACTGGACCTATGGATACATCTAAATAGAATATATCTAAATACAATAAATCACGCAATGCAATGTAATTGTAAGATATTGAGGTAATGAAGTAAAACCTCACCAGGAAACATGAAAAGAAAAAAATGTAATACCTTTTGATTGATCACAGATAAATGATTGTTGTGGCACAGGCAGACTTTGGACACCTGCTGACATAGCAGGCAGAGACAGGTACAAAATGTTGGGAGAGGACACAACATTTCCGGTTTGAGGTTGGTGGCTTTTCGCTTCTTGAACCATCACTGGAGTCGAGCCTGGCAACACGTGCAAACATTGTTTGCATTAAAATGGTAACGAAAGTAATCAATATAAAAGTTACAGAATAAAATTTACGGTTAAATACTGTTTACTTAATAAATGTGTCTTTCAATGCATGATGGGATACGTTTTTTGTACTGCAGTTGTTAGTTTAAACATATTTTATTTCAAAAATGAAAAAGGATTCGGCATGGCAAAATGCGACTTGAGCTGTCTCCATACATACACACAAACACTTTCACACAAGAACATGAAACAGAGTGAAAAATCAAACATGCTTAGACTAGATAATATAAACACAAAATGGAACACAATTAAACTTACTGGTGTAAGGATTTAGAACAGAAATGTACTTGGGGGCCACTGTTTCAACCTGGACTTGCTCTGCATGTATCATGGGTACTGCAGTTGTGATGGCAATGTAGGATAATTATTGTGTATATATTTAAGATTTGCAGATTATGTGCAAATTATATTAGTGGTGGTCAACAATTAAACTTAATGGCGTAAGGATTTAGAACAGAAATGCCAGTTGACTGTTCTTGTATATTATATAAGGTTTATTATGGTTTAGCAGGCTAATTGAAACAATTGTTTACGTTTTGACAGAGGCAACCTGGGCTAGCGCTAGACCCATCTCAAATTTAGCCAATTGGCTAAACGAAGACATATTTTTTTAGCCAATTGATTTTTTTTTAGCCAATTGGCTAAAGAACTAAATTATTCTTTCGCCAATTGAATTTCTTTTTAGCCAAGTAAAAACCTATGTAAATTAATTAACATGATAATGATAACACAAACATCATTACTTTTAGTTACTTTGACAATATTTCTACATTAAACATCTTAATGACATCTGATCAAATTGTGTTTAATTTTCCGACGCTCCGGCTAGAATGATGAAGGTTATATTACTTTCAAAACTTGAGGAAAAGACCCTTCTGATGACTGCTTTACATCAACCAATGAAGTACATTGGCCTATAATGGATACAAACTTTTGATAACACATATACACTATATTTTCTCAATTTTAAATCAATTTTTTCTGAGGGTGGGACTGGACGAAGGAGACCTATGCACGTCTCCTTTCGAAACCTCTCAGCGCTCCGCCATCAGGCCGCCCGCGTTGACAGGTGTCATGCAGGGGTAATGGTGAGGGGGCGTGGGGGAAATACTTGCATTTTCGTTCATATCTTATCATTACATTGTGAGATTGAAACAGCTGCACTTATTATTAAAATCTAACCTAGTCTACCAGCCTTAATTCTTTCTTATTAAGGAACACTAACGGACGTTTAATCCATGGAATTTGCAATGCCTAAAAACATGTGCTTGAGAGTTGCTAGATGTGAAACTATATTATACCAATGCATCGCTGAATCATGTTTTATTTACTATCGATCAAAGCGTCGATATGGCAGTCTATGGCACGATACTTTCATGATACATCTGATCATATATTACTATGCAAACTATCGGTTTAATTCAAGTAAATCGATTGCATTTTCACGTTTATGGGCGCCGCCATCTTTGTTGTCATTACGCGAACGGCGTTCCGAAATGTTGTCAACTAGAATGATGGCGAACAGCGTTCTAGATTTTAGTCTCGATTTACCGGACAAAATTCGTTTTTTACGAATTTTTCTTGAATAAAAATTATTCGCCACATTGGCGAAAGAGTAGGCAAAATCTCTCGCCCATGGCGATAAAACGAACCAACGCGCGAGCCCAGGCAACTGAGGAATAAAACTAATGAATGGCAATAAAAGTTGCTGCTTATCTAAATTCTACAATAACCTGATAACCAGTCTAGTAGGGTTATTTCAGTAGGAAAAAATAATAACAATAACACAACTAACATAAAGTGACATAAACATTTGACATGCCCATATTGTCTGACGACTTTCAACCACCCACATTTAAAGTTCAATACTTATCTATACCTTCTATTTTGGGGGCCACTGTTGCGGCTTGCTCTGCATGTATCATGGGTACATCCTCCACATAGGAAGACGACGTGGAAAGCCCCAGAGCCTGCAGGTACTGCTCTTCCGAGGCTATTCCACCCTCAATTACTAGCTCATTGGACGAGGCATTGTTGTTTACTTCCTCAATCAATACAGTCTCCTAAAACACAAATTGCTATGCAGTCTCCTAAAACACAAATTGCTTAGTGGAAATAACCATACAAATTGCTAGCATTGTATACAAGCACCCAATGTTACGACGGACTCCAAACTTTTGGACAACATCAAAATCAAGACAAATGAAATTCAAATGTAAATACACATGCATGTAAAAGTGCACACCTACCTAAAATACATGGTCATTAAAAAAAAAGCGGATGATGCATGAGCATATGGAACTATCATTGAACTTTTAACACATTTTGTTGTTTATTTTGATGATCCTAATAATCAAAGGATTTCAAGTTTCTACATCATACCTTTAAAACAACATGTATTAAACAGACTGTGTTAGTTTTTTAAAAACGCATGAAACATGCATGACACAGTTATCTTTTCTTTGTTTAGTCTTTCAAAAAAAATACGTAATACGGTTTAAATTTAGTAGTTCTAGCTAATATTCTATTTTAGCTAATATCTTAGACTCATCTTTATCATTCATATCATGATTATGATATATATTCTATATTTTTATTGTAAACATAGATTTAGATTATGACTTCCATTGATTAACAATATTATCAATACTTGGTATAATTACAACTAGAAATCAGTTTATGGTCCATTTTATGTTTGATATTATGACCAATGTCAAATTACAGAATCAAAGATGTTTTTTTATAATATTAAGGTTATTTAACATTACAGTGTTGACACAAATCAAAGATACCAGGTCATATCACATTGTATATACTTGTGACTAGAAAACAGTTCACGGTATAGTTAATGTCTATTTTTATGACCCTCTGGTCACAGCACTTGACTTCAATTAGGTAACGTAATCAAAGTTTTTTTTTTTTTTTTGTTTTTTAAATATTAATATTACATAACAGTATCAAATTATTAGTGTCTAGTGTTGACACATCTCAAAGATACTATGTCATATCATGTTTTCAAAGGTAATGATAACTATTACATAAGTTTTTATCATTGAATTTCATCAGCTTTTTGTGATATTGGAAACATTTTCCGTTTGTCCAAAACAAAATAAAATTTAATAGCATTCACTTAAATTCTAATACAACAAATGTTATTAGATACAAACATCAATGTGTATGCATTTATATATACCCACATACACCGTATATGTATTTATACATACACACATACACTGTACATACACATATATATAGTATTTGTTGGAATACCAACTACATACATACATACATTAGGCGATCATAACTTGATCTTATGGATGACGATTCCGACGATGTGCTAAAAAACACCCCGATATAAAATAAAATCACATACTTCCTTCTTTTTTAAATACCCCGACGATCTACAACCACAAATGTCACATTTTTTTAATATTTCATCTTCCAACGATTAGTTCCGCCATCTTACCTGTAAAAAATCACACCTGTGCCCGCTATAATGAAGTCAGCAAACAAGTACAAAAACCGAATATGCCAAATAAAAGAAATGCGTGGTGCATTACTTTGGTAACAGAACTGCAGAAGCCAGAGCGGTTTAGTAATTCAAATGCGCCACTCGGCTGTTGCCGGCTGATTCCGTGATTGACAGGTGAGACAATATGGCGGATATAATACAATTAGATAAGTTTTCTTGCTATTTTTCATCAATTACGTCGTTATTTATAGGTGTCAGTGTTTTATAATCAGTGATAAATCCTCTTTGCGCGGGAATTGGGCATTAGTACTGTTGCACATGCCGGACATACTGACAAACAAAAATATTAGAGGTAAAATGGCTCATAACAATGCTACTGCCACTGCAAATATGATAACTTTTTTTTTTTTTTACTTTTTTTTTATTTCCCCTGCCATGGCATATTTGTGAAATATTTATTTTTTATTTTATTTTCCCCCTGCTGGGTTTAGTGTTGAACTTTTTTTTAAATATCTGTACCCCTCCTATGCATATTTTTTAGCCCCAAAAAGTGGTCATCCATAAGATCAAGTTTGGATGGCCTTACATAGATATATTATATAGTAAATAAATACTTGGAGGCAAAAAAGAGACAGAATTTTTTTCTTTTTTTTAAAAAAAAGCATTGCAAAATCGAATTTAGCGCCCCCTGGTCAGGTTGCTTTGGATACTAACATTCAGAAAACAAAACAAAAAGAGACTTGTACGTAGAAAATGGAATATTATGGAATATAAAATGAAATTTTTAAAGGAAGTCTACTAAATCATACATTACTTGCATCAACAATTCATGATCAAAATACTCAAATTATCAAATATACCTTTTGTGATTCACATAGAGTGACGCCATCTGTGGTGGGATCTGTGCAATAGGCAGGTTCTGCTTCAAGTACTCTGCAATTTTAAACTATGATACAGTCACATGGTCATGATACGGATCTGCAGATGCTTGCATGTTTTATTAGTGAAAATACATAAAAACTAGAAAGGATAATAAAAATACACAGGAGAGAGGCAGGTGGATTGTGTGTCCGCTTACGGATGATACGTATCCTTGCAGATGAGAATACACATTTGAAGTTCTAGCCGAACGATGTACATGTTTTTGGTCCGTAGAACAATTTTGAGATTTTAAATTCTACAAGCTGCAATTGGGTTTTGGATAGACACGTATGCTTACTATGTTGCACATGAATCGGCAATAACTCAGTTTAGGACTCGCTGGATACTGAAATACCGAACTTTGAATCACAACTTTTACAGTCGCATCAAACTAGAATGTAAAAGCGTGCATGGTATTGCTCCAATTCTGTCAAATACTGTCATTTCTTATGACGAGTATTGAAATTCATAATATTAACATAAATAATAGATGGTATTTATTACTATTTAAGCTTTGCAAAATGAAATGATTTTATCTTGCCGGTCCAACAGACACATGCGTTTGTTAATAAATAGTAACTTTGTTATTCTTTTGGTCGATTTATGCGTGCGCCGTCATAAAATGCGCAAAAGTATACAATGACAAACTGTCTAATTCCGATATTCAAACACCTTATCTTTTTTGATAGTTTAACTATATATTTTGGTTACAATTTGACTTAGATTCGTTAATACATTTATTGAGAGCACACAGAATGCTCATGAAGGATACCAATTCTTGCAGATACTCACTGATTTTTTATCTGCGACTATCACAATTGGCCATGTGACTCTAGCATTAATTTTATGAACCCTTTAATTTCGGGTTAGTCATAGATATTGTTAGAGCTCATTCATATCTTCCTTGAATGTGTTCATCTTGTTGGAATACATATAGATATACAAAGTTCAACTTTTCACAGTGCAACAGTTCTTACTTTGTAAACAGTTGCGGCAACTACTGCTGCCATTTTCAAAACATCTCTGGTAGGTCTCCTCATCTCTGAGCTTGTATCTTTATCGCCTCCTTGATGGTTCTTGTTCCCCAATCACTTTCTCAGTCCACTACACACACTGCCTCCCAGTCTATCTCTTGGTTTTCATTATTCACATGATCTGTGATCGCACTCTTGTTAATTTGCGTAAGAGATTCAATTCTTGCTACTTTTGTGAAAGATCCCTTAGTGTTCTGAGCTACGTGCTTCATATCTTCTTTCACACGCGTACAAAGTTTCCTTTCCTTTATTGCACTAGTATAACTTCCATCATTACAAACTTTCACTCAAAGTGCACAAAATCTCATCTCATACATTAAGAAACATAATATTAGAAAGAACTGAACTTACTCGTTGTTTGTACCAACAACAACTTCTTCGTTCTGCTGCTGTGTTGCACTACAGCTGTCTCCCTCAAGCAGCTGGGGTTGGAGAGACTTACCATCAGATGACACCACATACACCATCTATTTACAAAATTGAAAATCAATCCATCATTTTAATCCACATTTACATGTATACTATAGTATTCAGACCAAATCAAGATGAAAAAGACTAACAGTGGTATCTTCGCCAGAAGTGCTTACACTTCTGAACCCTTTAGGCATCTTCCAAAATTAAATACACATCAGAAAGGTAAGAAAGTTTGCAATCTAAGATGAATATATACATATATGTTCATTTTTTAAATGGACGGTGAGGTAAGGAATATGAGAGATTTACCAATCATCTCTGAATTAAAAAGGGCCTAAATATGGCAGAATTGCAAATGTAAAAGGTAGCAAGGCTACTTAAAGAAAAGTTTTACAGAGTACTCCGTTAAAATAGTTTCTTTCCCTAAACAAAGAAAATCTAACTTATAGGATTATTGCTGGGCTGGGCCTCCAGCATGTGCATGTATAATATTCACATAACCATATTAAGATATGAGGAAAATATTATATCATCATATAAAAAACTTATTACTCAGTCAAAAACTGTATTAGATTATATATATTGGAGATATATGTTACAAACAGCAAACTAGATTATTTTCTTACTTTATTCTTATATCTATGTTCACCATTTTCTTCTACTTCTATGATATCCTGAAAAAAAACACAATCACAAAGACTTTAAAATGCCTTATTTTTCTCAGTACATATCATTCATCACATGCAATAATAGACACAATTCTCTGACAGAAAGAAATTGGAACTAACCTCGAAAGTATTATGAAAAATTGGCTCAGGAGGAGGAATGAAAGTTTCATCGCAAAATAAAGCCTCCAAGCTATCTTGCTTCACCAGACCAGGCTGTAATTATAAAATATTAAAAACATTGATTACTCATATCCTAAAATACTTTGAGGTTAAAATTCACCAATATGATTCACCGGTCTATGAATTGACAGGTTACAAGAGTTATCACAAAATAATGGGATTTTTAATTTTATTGTTACAAAAATACATTATCTGTGAAATATTTTTTAAAATATATTGAATACTGATCTCTAAAAATTTAACACTTTGTATAACTCTTTTGTAAAGAAATCATAATATATCATATAGCATTTAAAATTATTCTTGAGTACTAACTTGCTGGTCTGGCATGTGCCACATGGTCCACCACCACCACCAAATGCAAAAAACTGCAACAACATAACAAAATGACACAATTAAATGTGAAACCCTGGGTACAGGCAGGGACTCTGTAATATATATTATATTCTAGGTTTTCGAAAAATAGGGGCTGCAGAGAAGTAGATAAAAGTACAAGTAACAGCGAGAGAGAAGAAAAGCAGATGAGCTGGGAGACAAAGCCTTACAAAAACAAACAAGGCAGCTCCTTGGAGCAGGGAGTGGGCGCCTAGAGACAGAACAACTCTGGCAGGAGGGTAGATAAAAAAGCACTTCATATATACAATTAAAATAGTGTCAAACTTGTTAGGTATTATTGCTAACCTGGATAGATCAATCTCCAAAATGACATTCAAGGGTCTAGTCCTAAAAATAATAGCAGTCACACGTGTTTTTGTTTGTAAACAATGTTACTAAGGGTTCAGTATAGTTCCTTTAAACTTAGAAATATTGACTATATATGGTGTATGGTGGTTGATTGAGTAGTTATCGGGGACGTACTTGAGAGAGGGTGCACTTGTGTACCTGCTTGCAAATTTTGAAGCTGATTCATCAGAGTTTAGTTTCGAGAGTTGGGTGTGAGTGACTGATGGTGTTTGTTGGGCTTTCTGCAGGTGACGAAATATAGGTACTTTTTGTTGCAAATCAATTTAAAAGAGATCCACACACGCAATGTTGTCAATCTTTTCACATATGTTGGACACAGTCGTTAGCTGCCTTGTGAATATATGCTAGTGTGTATTGTAACGATATATATTAAAGATTTGAGGCGAAATGAGGCCAGTTTTGTTGTTTGGGGTGTAAATTTTGTGATCATAATATTAAATCACCTCCAGTCAGATTTCCATGGCAACAGAGTGTGATGTGGACTAAAAATGCATGTTTTGCATGGAATTTAATTGAATCTGCGTCTCCGAATAAAAACACATATAGCTTCTGTATGTTTATCAAAAACTGGATGTGACATGAGAAATTTAAAAAGGGCAAATTTTGGTAGCTGCACACAGAAATGGAAAATCAGAAAATCTCCAATCAATTTAGGACTAGAACCCTCATTGTAAATTTGAACAAGAACATATCTAACTACTAAGGTCTAAAGAATCTGTAGACAGAAGAGAACATCATATGCTGTATGCTATTATTGTGGGTGCAAGCTTGGTAAGTGTTTTTTTAAACAATACACGGCCGCATGAAAAAACGCATTTTTGTCGTTTATGACAGATGCTTCACGTATTGCTGAAAAACTTGGATTTTTCAGGCGTGAGTATATACTCTGAGTGACAGGCCTTATAATAAGATGTCGTTGATGTTATTACGAATAATTACTGTGGAGTGATCAAAGCCTAACCGTAAAAAAAACTAGATCAAGATAAAATTATTCCCCAAACAACTGATAAGATTGGACTGTGTTTACTCATACAACAATATACGAAAAAATGATGATTTCTGTCAGTTTTCATTATTTTATGTGAGCGATAATACAGGACACAGATAATTGTTGATTAAATACACTGCAAATGATGTGGGGATACGAATGAACCTGTATTTATTTATCACTAAATATTAATTATGATGCACAATTGCCATTTACCATATGTTAATCCATTGGATCAAATACAATAACCGCAATTTAATTTAAAAATTGCCTCGTGCACACAGGCAAAACATTTGACAGAATACCCGTATTAACGCCATAGAAACAATATTTTCCTCAAACCCTTACGTTGTAAATACTTGGCATAAGATCGATCCCAAGCTTCTTGCCATGCGATGGTTGGGTGTGCTATAAAACAGACTTTCCATACCATTACCACTTCTAGTACTCTTCTTCCTACCGGACACCTTTTTAGTCGGTCTTAGGAATATAGTTATTTTCTCTCCCACCAGCATTGAGAATATAAAACACTGTACAATATATCTCTTCATGAACTTATATATTTATATTGTGAGCATGCAGTCTCTAGCTCTAGCTAGGTTATTAGCTTTGATATATTCATATGCAATTATACGTGCAAAAGAAAAACTTTTTGCTCTTCTTCTCTACTATAGAAGTCAATGAATCGTAACACCGGCTGGGTCCTAACCTAAGATCACCTAACTGCACGAAAAACGCCACTGCGGTATTTGCTGTACAATTGCAGAGGGGCTAGAATGCACGTGTTTATTGGCAATATGCAAACTTTTGTCTATCTCTTAAGGTACCATGTACATTTTGCGTAATAATACAACTGGAGACGGCGGACCAAACAATCTGAGTGAATGCACATTTATTTAGTCAATGCTAATGGTTTTTGATGGTGCCAATTAAGTCAAAGGCTTAATTAACCATATGATTGTCCACGTTATGACGGAGTATTTGTTAACTTCATCAATTTACATTCTTTCTTTAATAAGGGAATGATCATATATAACGATACTGGGTGGGGGTGGGTGGCGAGTGTCGTCCATTTTTTGGGGCTCAAAGAAAAAGTTAACAAACCCCCCCCCATCAACACTTTAAAAAGTTGAGTAACCCCCCCCACCCGCTAAAGAAAAACGTCCTCTATATAGTCATTGCATTTCTAAAGGAAAATATTTGAAAAAATATCAATAGTGTGATAAAAAAAGTTCAGCGACCCCCCCAAAAGGAATCAGAAAAGTTGGACGACCCCCCCCGGTATCATTATTTATGATCGTTCCCTAAATTGTGTCCATGTCTGTGAAACATGATAATAGTAACTCGTTTTCAAACTACTCGAGAAAACATTAACTTCTTAATAATCACAATTATATACACTGCTTGAGCAGTAGCAACATTCAATAACACCAGTAACTCTGTCAGATTCCTCTGAGCTTGGATTTAATTATTAGTCTTAGATCTGAGGTTCTGCTCTCTTTGTTTAATATTGGTAACACTTTAAAAGTATTACCTACATTTAATAAATAAAAATAGCTTTAAATTAAATCAATCAAATGTGTAGCACACCATATTCACTAAAATGGAGTAATTTTTATACTAAAAATGAGCAGTCATTCTCACAATTCAGCAATATAGTTTGTTTATATACATAAAGTAATCCACAACTATGCATGTTGTAATAGAGAAGGGAAGTCAAACAGCTACTACTGCTATGGAGTGCAACAAGATGAATTGTAATATTACAAAAAAAAAAGTGAACACAATTTCATTACCTTGCTATATTTATTCAATGGTCTATACATCCACATTTCCGTCATCTAGATTAGAAGTTACAATTTAAGGCAAATCGTATGCACATGTGTTATAATCTATCCCAGTGAGATGCTTCCAGGTGTAAAGAATTCCATCACTAGATAACGAACATTAACAATTGATCGGTAGAAACTTTGAAGTTATCAGTCTTCATTAAAATAGGTCAATATAGTTAACTTTGGATTCATTACAGTTTCTATCATACACATGTACACTAATATATACTGGTCCAACTTTAATATTCCTAAAAATAGGCAAATATGAATTATTTTGTAAACAATAGGAATTTCAAAGTAATTAATTTCTTTGTTCTGTAATAGGGGAAAATATAAAGACTTCAAAACATGGGGAAAAAAGGAACTTAACATCCTGTAAATTTTCATATTTGTATTCCAACATGTAGATATATTTAGAGAAGTACTAGTTTTTATGTTGTTATACCAGTAGTTGTAGTGTAAAAAGGCACCTATGAAGTGTGCAAAATATCATTCTTAAGATTTAAAATTTGATATTCTGAAAATATTTGAACAACAAAAATGATAGAAAATAAAATAAAAATGAAACATGTTCCTAAGATTTTGATTTAATGTATCAAATGATAAATCCCATGTTACCAAATTTTTGTATCAACTGAGTAATAGCTAAGAAAACACACAAAAACATTAAACATATTAGTTCAATTAATGAGCTCACAGCAAGTTCAAGGAATAACTAATGAATGTTCTGTTAATCAGGTATGCAGTATATGGAATCATTGTTTGTATATATTTGTCTACTGCTTGAAAAATCCAAAAGTTAAAAAGTACATAAATATATTAATTTTAATTTCGAAGCAATAGCTTCCTGATCACAAGTAACAACTATAAAAACAACTATATAAACTTTTTATAGTTGTTACTTGTGATCAGGAAGCTATTGCTTTGAAATTAAAATTAATATATTTATGTACTTTTTAACTTTTGGATTTTTCAAGCAGTAGACAAATATATACAAACAATCAAGGAATAACATTTTCTATCATAACTAAAAAATGGTAACATGGTAATGAATATCACCAATAACAATCATAGGAATGAAACGCTATTATTTTTGCCAGATCTACTCTAGTGTTCCAAATTGCGGTAGTCAGACATTTTCAACAAGCAGAAATTGGGGAAGGTACTGTCTCATAGAGATAAAAACAAATGCGATTTTCATGTAAGTGCTCAGTATAGGTACAATGTAGATCCAGCTAAAAATAGCACTTCATTCCTATAATTTCTATTTTGATATTCATTACCATTTTTAGTTAGGATAGAAAATGTTAGTCCATGAACTTGCTAACACTTAATTGTCATGTTTTAGTGTGTTTTCCAAGCTTACAAAAATTGTGAAACAATGCTGTACTTGAAAAATGTGTTGTGTAAAGATAGAATTTATGCAAGTGCTATAGACTCTGCAGATACTTCACCAATAACGCTGCAATAAATCTAAAAAAGTAAAGCAAAACCATGTGCAACAATCAAATTACATCTTTAAAGTCACTAGTAGATGTCACTTATATTGATAGGATATTCTATAGGAATTAAGAAAATTATTTTATCACAGTAGACTCTCCAATCAGTATCATTTCTATAAGGAGAGCACCTCGGCATGACCATTTTCAATGCGTTTCCAAACCTTTGTAGAAACCACCTTCAACACAGAGATCTTGCATCACCTAACTGATCATAACAATATTTTTAACTTAACAGTAAATATACCAAATATATATTAAAATGT
The DNA here is from genome assembly GCA_019095985.1 of Streblospio benedicti. NCBI lineage: Eukaryota > Metazoa > Annelida > Polychaeta > Spionida > Spionidae > Streblospio > Streblospio benedicti. Next base: position 23,360,792 of record CM032659.1, read on the forward strand.
TTTTCTCTTAATCTAATTACATGTAATGTTTCTATTAACAGAAGGGAACACCTCATCTAATCTTTTTTACCTGTATTCAATCAAGACAACATTGTCATGCACACAAAGTGTTACTGAACATACTGATTATAATCAAATCCTAGGCGTCAGTTTTCATGCATCCTGTTCCTTATCTTGTTGCACATGGAATCGAAGATTTCAATTTTGTATAGGAGGATTACCCTGAACAACTGATAGACCATCATTGATCTCTTCTTTTATATCATTTACAGTGATTAAAAAACTATCTTGATTCATGTTAGAATCAGAGTCATTTAAATTGTGTTCATCGAAACTTGTATTTTTACATGCAATTTCATTGCTCAGCTGATTTCCAACATTAACTGTTGTCGATATACTCTCGTTTTTTACAAGGGTTATAGGAGTGGCATTCATTTCTCCTGCACTGTGTATATTCTCCACTAAGTGAACAGGTTTCACATTTTCCCCTTGCGGAGTCTCACTACACTTTAGAACCAAAGTTTCAGCACTGTCTTTAACAGAAGTGGTATCTGAACCATCGGTAACCAATGTGCTTTTAACATCTAATCCTGGTGATGAAAGATCTTTTTTCAGATTTGTCTCTTCATCAAGTTGAATAACATCATCCCCGTCATCATCACTATCATCTAACTCAATCACTTCCATTTTAACAGGAATCGTGATTGTGGATGCAGGGGTGTAAGCGGACACAGGATGACTTCCCAATTCACGTACCGTGATTCCTTGTGATGCCAGCTTCATCATGGAGAATGTCACACTAGTTGCTGATGATAATGCATGACTCTGAGCGTGTTCTAGAGTCTTATAGTTTCCTTTTGTTAATTGCTTACATAGTTTACAGACGAAAAGTAACTTCTGCTCATTGTGCAAGAAAAAATGTGATTCTAGAGCACTTTTTGTAAGATGCGTTTTTCCGCAAATACAGGTCAACTCAGGTGTAGTTCTCTTCTGGTAATGACTGTACAGATGCTCCTTCAAACTCGCCCTATAGAAACATATCTTTTCGCAGTCGCCACAAGCATACAGTGACTTCTCTTCTGCCGTTGCCCCCTTTTTATCATTCAAATAGAGTACTTCTCTTTCCTTAGTGTCTTCCCTGTTTTCCACATACTCTTGGTAGGAGTGATTATACGAAGAATTTGCCTGACCAAGACCCTTGTGAACAAATGTATGCCCGCCTTTGTTTGCAGTCAAAGCAGACTGCAAGGAAAGGCGGGCAACCTTTAATCTATTCTTTACACTTTTTGGCATTGGTCTGTTGATGTTCTTAGCCAGTTGTAGTCTCTGTTTTTCACTTTTTGGCATTGGTTTATTATATGATATCGGCGGCTTTCCAAGATATTCTCTGACAGTTTTGGATGGGAACTCAAGCTCCATTTTCTTTAGCACTACTTCTCCTTGAGGGCCATGCTTTTTCAAATGGCTACGGAGGTATTCCAACCCCTGCAAAATATCACAGCAGATGTCACAGACGAATTTTTCGCCACCAGTCTTATGGCGCCAATTGACATGGTCCACCAACATTGAGAGGGATGTATAGTCCTTTCCACATATCTTACATGGGTACCTTTTAGTTCTTCTCGTAGTCATATTGACATCAGAACTCAATTCAGGCATGGCGTCTTCAGTACTTTCTGATTCATTACTTGGTTCTACTTTGAAGTCTATATTGGAAACTGTCAACTCACTTTCAGCTTGCGGTAAACTTGATATTTGTCCACCGGATATTCTTACAGAGTAGCCTTCATGCATTCCCTTAGCAACCGGACTTTTGTGAGGTGTGCTTTCATCATCTGATGTAGGTTCTGTTTTTATAATCAATTCCTTTAGTTTCGGCGGCGATTCAACTGTCTCTGGAATTGATTCCAACTTCCTGATTTTTACAACAGGCTCTTTACCATCAGTCCACGTCTCATCTGAAGACCTTTTGAAACCCTTGGCCTTAATTCTAATTTTCTCCAGCTCCTTCATTTTTCGTGGTACAGCTTGGAATGTCTAAAAGTGAATGAATAGGCAAACATTAAGTGGCAAGAAAAATAGTTCACCAAGCAAACGAGAATACTTGATACAATATGCTTCTTAAACTTATCTAAAAAAACTAAACAATTCTAATATAACTTTAACAGTTGGCAAAATACTGGAGTTGATTTTTTTTCCTGTTTTATGAAGATTTAGTCATTTTAAAGCACGTCTTTTGGAAGGTGTGAGGTTCCCGTTTGAGCCATGGAAAGCTTTAAAAGGATTAGATTATCAATAGGAAAAGGTTTTAAACCTGATGTCCAGAAGAGCAGTTCACATGGAGAACTGAGAGAACCTGCAGCTGCTGGAAAGCATTCTCAACTTCAGCCAAAATCTCTTCTCTCACTATCACCTAAAATTGTAAAAATCATTTCAATCAAACTTATAACGCATACTCATCAGTGCTGAAGCACCCAATCACGAAAATTTACACAATTTGATCAAATGTACTTCTTCGATGAGTACCAGGGTTACTGATACCGTATTCTGGGCTTTTTAAGTGTGTATTTCCATTAGAATTTCATTATATACTTTTATCATGGAGTAAGCCCTTCAATGGATGTTTGCAAGAGATTGCATACTGTAAAACTAGAAATATTTGCACACAATTTAATTTGCGAATTTCATGGGTAGGTGCAAAAACTTACATAGTCAGCACACATAAATAGCCTATGTAAAGTAGGTCCAGGATGGACCAAAATCGCAAAATTAAATAGTCACAAAATAATCTACAGATGAAAATCGCAAACTCTAATAGCCACGAAATATTCTAGTTTTTCAATACCTTCCCAGTGTAAGCAAAGTTGACAATGATCTCCGCCACTTCAAATGTGAACGCCGACCGTAGTTCATAATGCGGGGACTTAGCAGCAGACTTGTTACGCCGCCATTTGCCCTTCCACGTCTCCAGCACGCGGGGGTAGGCCGCCTCCAGCACCGCGATGTGGGCCCTCACCTGGAAAACACAGCATAGATTAGACATTTCTGAATATCGATGCTTTCTTTTATGGAATCGTAGGCAATGTTAATTCGCACATTGACTATCTCCAGATGAGTGATAAATAGACAAAACCGGGTGAGTTTGTAATATGAATTATGTTATCAGGTGAGTTCTTGGGGCGTATCACGCCGAGCCTGATGCGCCACAAGAACGAATCCTGATAAAATAATTTATGTTACACAACGAACCTGTTTTTTTATTTATCATTCTTTTCCAAACAATTACAAACTGTTTTATTTATGTGAAAAAGTAGTCCGGCTGAGTACAAACATGATAACCATGGTATCACCCCTCTTCGAAGAGGGCTGATAACCCTCTCTGGGTTATCGGATACTTCTGAATTCATGATAACCAATGAAATGACATGAAAAAGAATGATAAACGAAGTAGGAGGATCTCTTTTGCTACATGTATTTTTTGATCGACATCACAGGAACAATTCAGGGATAACCATGATTTGTGTCAGAGTGACGCTGTCAACATCACACAGTCGTAGAGAATCTTAAAATCAGTTCTTTGAATCATCTTAAAAGTCATGATGAAACTTTTAATGCTATAGGGCCTAAAAATGTAAAAGAATAAAATTCAAGTGGCAAGAATCAAGGTATAAATATCCTGAAACATTGACCCATATGGATTAGATAATGCTACCCTATAGCGGCAATCATTAAAAACAATGACTTTGCAATTGCTTGGAAAATAACTTCATCTCTTTGTTGTTGCTACAACGATGACATTGCAATGAAGTTACCTGTTTTTTACTAATGGTAGGGCAAGGGACGTTACATCTGTTCCCCCATGCTAGGACAAAGATGCCACCTATTTGCTGCTGCTAACATAATCACGTTACCTGCAGCGGAAATGGCTGCCTGCCCGGTGGCCCGAGGCTGGCAAGTTTACTATTGGGCCTGCAAGTCTTCAGACTTACCTGCCCGGTTGTCTGGCACCTTTATGACCCCATATTTTAACGTACTTTTGTCATAATATCAAATATATTCTCAAAGTCCACCAAATGGCTCCTTTTTTTAAGTATTTTTTTTCTATTTTTTTTTTTACATATATTACATAAAAAAAATTCCATGGTCGAATGGCACAGAACCCCTGTAGATATTGAGTGCCGTTGGCAGGGCTGGTAAGATTTCACTAGGGCCTGTAAGTTTTCAACTTGCCAGCCCTGGTGTCTAGTACCTATTTTGGAGAAGTTTCCCCCACTGTTACCTGTTTGCCGTTGCTAGCGATAATGACGGCATCACAGAGTGTGCTGCGCTGCTGCATGGTGAGCAGTTTGTGTAACATCTCGGACGACCACGCCTGCTGCTTGGACGACGTGATCTCAGCAAGGTTACTGCCCTCTGCAGGGGGACAAGGAGAAATGTAATATTGAGCAACTCTATCTACTTACAAAACAAAGTATGACTAAATATAACCATCCATGGGTTTGGGAGTTGAAAATTGTCCATTTAGGGATGGGCTTTTAAATGAATGTGTAACATTTGGACCATATCAAAATTCGAGCAAGCCACTGAAATTTCAGTATCCGAACTCCTAAATTGAAAACTTGTAAAAACAGCCAATGGGCATTTGGCTGGACATTGATTTGCTTTGAACAGTGTAACAACAGGCAACAACGGGTGTACAAACCTGATCATATTTTTTTAAAGGTAAACAAATTACTTCACATGCTGATATAGATTAACAAAATAAAATTAAATTAATCAGTTTCAAACTCTATGTTTGAATCTTACTTTCAAAGTATTAATAAGTTTTCAATGCATAATTTCTTCATTGATGGTTATTAGATTTTACAAGTGAATTGACAAAATTGACAAAAATTACAAAATTAACATACATGTATAGTAGCTCCATCTGGAAACTAACCAGGTGTAGCTCTTGCATTTAGGGCACCATTATTCAGCTCAAAGTAGTAGTGTAAGCATTTACAGGGTTCCCACATGTTTTCCGACAGTGAATTCCCCTACTTTTCCCCCACTGAACGAGTTTTCAAGGTAGTTTTTGTTTCCACTATTTGAATTAAAACTGTACTAAATAAAAGTTATTCAAAAGAAATAACACAAATTGTTTCATAAAATGGTATCTTATTACGCAGTAACTACAAAACTCAACCTACATGAGGTAGAAATAAAAAGCAGCTAGAACTCCCCTAAAAATAGCCTAGCCACTAGGCTATGAACTACTATACACGTCATGATTCATGACACACTAAACCAGCCTTTCACTGACCACCCACATCCCTCTACTCACCGTCATCGGCCGCGGGTTCCCCAATGACGAGGGTCACTTCGAGTTTCGAGTGCTTGATGACGTTGAGGACGAGTCTGTGCGAGACGTCCCGCACAGCCACACCATTAACGGACAGCACGCGGTCGCCCACATGCAAGTCGGAATGCTCTGCCGCCGCCGTCCCCTCGCGGATAGCACCTGTTACACCAGACTGCTCGGTTAAAACCACACTCTGAGTATCAGATTTTACGTCTGCAAATTGACCTCTGAAATGTTTCGCCCTAGAGTGGATTAACATAATTTATGTGACCTGTTGAAATACTGCAACCTGATTGGTTGAACCTGCCACACCCATCTGATACTCAGCTGGGATTGGTCACTTGACCTCATTTATATTCATCAACAGCCTGTGATGATTATAGATTAACAGCCTGTGATTGGTCAGAATTTTTAATGAGAATAGTTGTGTCACAGGTCTCTTCAGGACATGTGATACTCAGTGTTAAAACCATGGCTTCTTATCAAAATTTATATTTGTTTTAATTGACGAAAAGACAAACTATTTAAAGATTGAGAGCGGTATCTACATGTAAGATTTCTATGGATTTGTTTGTATTTGTTGTTTTGTTACCTGTACATGTACTTATTTATGTTGTATTGGAATGGTGACATTATTAGCCTATTGGGCTGGGCCATTATAACATATGTTTACAGTGTCACAATAATAAAACTTACTAAAACCTATAAAGGACAAAAACTGAAATTCTGACAGGAAATATAAATAAGAAAATTGGCTATATTGCTACCTTGGTTAACCACCTACCGATTTTGCAGATATTCGAAGAGTCATCAGAGTACACAGCAAATCCAAACTCCTCATCCTCAGAATTCCTGCCGGCAGCAGAAATATGTCATGTTAACTTAGGCTGACTTTTACAAGAAGTTGAGAGTACCTTATTTCAACGGTTTGACACCAAGTTATCAATTTGTTTACACATACATGTAGCTTGATTATTCAGATGGATTAGAATTAATTGACTTGAGTGCAACTGTTGATGTTAGAGGATTCTTTATCCAAGTCTATAGGGCTATATCAAATGGCCCCTGCCAGGATTTGAACCCGCAGCAACTATCACTGTGGCACTTAAACCAATCCAGCTAATCGCAACAGTCATATTAACAAACCTAAAAGTCTGCCATTCCAGCTTAGGGTGTAGTACACAACCAATCTGTCAGCTGGGAGTATGGGGGCTTGGAATTCCCGAAAAAATTCTTGTAGCTAAACTTATAATGGTACCTTAGAGTCTACTTCGAAAGAAAAAAATATGACAAGTTTCAAAATTATTGGCAAGGCCACCACCTTTAGTCACCTTCAGTCTTCTTGTGGCTGTGTTTAGTGCTTGGGTGGTATATTTAAAGGTAGCACAGTGATCGCGGCCATAGGTTGGGCTGCTATGTGATATAGCTCTATAAGACTAGGAGAGAATCCTCTGTCAATCGTGAATTAGTCCGTGGCATAGACGCTATGAGCTCACCTGGTGATGGTCACGGAGTAGGGGTATGTCTGCTTCCTCTTGCGGATCAAGCCTTGCTCTGCCATATCTGCAATGAGAAAGAACTTAAAGTTACATACACTGAATTTTATCCTCCTCAGACCAGTATTCCCAAAACAAGAACCCACATAAAAAAAGTTTCAAAGCCGCAGAAGTGTGACAAGTGACAATTCAGCCCGCAAATTTGAGGGTAAAGACGCAGACCAGACGCAGGGCTCCTGTACGGAGGTTTGGTGCGTTCAGGATAAGTACCAGGGACAACATGAAAATATTTCATTATTAATACGTTAACAAGATTGTATTGCTTAGTAGAACCAGTAGTATTCACAACTACTGATTTTCTCGTTACGATTTAAAAGCCAATTTTAGTAGCAAAAGTGAAAAACGAACAAACACGTAATACAGTAATTTATTGTTTTAACATAGTATGAACAACATTAAAAGAAAAATATAACATTGAACCATCTTTGCATATTCTTACAGCTTCGAACATCTGACTGAAAAAACAAACATTTTCTATCAATTCATTATCACTAAGAAAAGTAAATTATCTTTAATTGAATAATTACTAAATTGACTAGATATCATTAATACATTTAGTATTTGCCAACATTTAACCAACAAATTAAGTACGAAACTAAACAGAAAATAAATGCAACATCAACAAAATTCTACTGAATTTGACATTCCAATGCAACAATGACATTCCAAGCCACCCCCAATGAATAACCCTAATAATTAATTAAGGTTAAGTTTGATGAAGGTCCATCCCTCTATATTGTACACATTTACAAATTTATTTTGTGAGTTTCAAAATATAAATGTAAACTTTCAGCCAATATGGAATAATATATAGATATAGAGGTCGAGAAGAGCCATCAAGACTGCATGGGATATGCAAATAACTGGTAGTTGAGGAACTGGTAGACCCAAGATTTTATGGAAGCAGGTGACAGAGCGGGATAGGAAGGACTGGAGTCTCTCAACAATTGATCCTCTTGAGAGAAACATATTGAGATCTGGTGTACGAGCAGCCATGCGTGCAGCTAGCCAGCTATCTGGAAGGGCGTCCTCTGGTGTGGACGTTAACCCTGCACCTGCACGTTAATCAAAACACCGATGATGATGATGATGATATCACACAAAAACTTAATAAGTTTCTCTGTTTTCACTTTGCAATTATCTATGCCTGCTAACAAATTCAATGCGATCTTGTCAGTTTACTTTTCAAATGGTCCCAAATCCTCTTTGGCAACAACAACAGTGAGTTTCATGAAAATCCCACGTGTCAAATCATCTCCTTTCTAGTTCAATTCATATATCTCAGCTGCAATGCAAATATTCTATCATTGAACGTGACTTGTTCAGAGTGACTCAATTTATACTCGCTATATTGAATTCATACTTGGCAAGTTAGTTGCAAACGCAAGTTATGCTGTTGGATTCAAGTACACTGCATAAGCAACGAAAAAAATTGTTGTATTGTGAAATCAACAATAACATGTACGACTGATAACTCAATCAGCACAAAGAAATTTCTCCAATCACCACTAGCATTAAAGGCAAGGGAATTAGTCATTCAAGCCCTAAACCTAAGAAATATAGACGTACCGTCGACTGACTGAGGTATGGGTGAATTCACCACCTCACCAGGCTCTTGTGTCTCACCGTAATAGGGATTTGTTAGCTCCTCATAATTCTCACTCACGTCAACAGACTAAAAACATAATATAATTATAAATAACATGTTGAACTGTTCCATCTTATCATTTGTTAAATAATATTTTACAAGCTATGAGACAAGACACACATACCTGTTGACTGTTCTCACTGTCATCTAGCACTATTTTTGATTGCTCCGTCTTCAACGATTCTAGTGCTGCTGTCGCATGGAATCGTGTGAGGTTCTCTGCATCTGCAAAAGGATGTCATAAACATTGAAACGGAAATGCAACCAACAAAAACCGGTGGGTTTTGTTTTTGGTATGGATCTGGAAGAGGTGCAATTGTGCACTGTGTTGAACAGCCACTCGACAGAAATCGCAAAAAATATCGTAAGAACCATATTTCTTTCATTATTAATAAAAAAGTATTGTACCTGGTAATGAATTTAAGTGCTTCCTCGAAAAGAATTTTAGTTTGTCCTTGGACGGTCTCATTATGGTGGGTACAGCGCCTTTTCTAAGCGTAAGGTGCTCACTCAAACTAGCTCGCCAAAAAGGATAGTTAGTCATGTTAGTTACGTCAAAGTGGAGAGCACATATTTGGAAGTTTCTCAGACCATCATCTTCTGTACCTCTCCTTGAATTTTTCACAAATGTCTTCCATTTTCTTAGTGTCTACAACATACAAATGAAGTCAATGTCCTGTCTATTGAGAAGCATTTAGCATAGGCAAAGCATCAATAAAACTAACCATATAACTTTAAATGAAATATTCACATATTCAAAGATTCTTGATTGTTATGGGGTCGCTAATGATTTGCCGGTTATCATCTCGTATCCAAGCAACATGGATGAAATAGACAGTGAGCTTTAATTATTTTATGTGTAAATATTTAACACATTTACCAGTAGATCAGTAACTGGATAATCAAACAGGGTGACTCCATCTTTTGGGCCAGTTTTACAGCCTCCCACAATGCATGTCTTTGCAATAGTTTTCCTAGAATGATTATGACATTTTTAACTAAGTCCACGTTTCTTTTATAAATATTTGAATCTGTACTAAATATCAAAGAATAATACAAGCAAAAACGAAAAAAAATAGCAAAAAAAACAAAACAAAAAATACATTCAATTATACAAACAAATGAAAGTTGCCAAGGCCAGTTAAGAATTTACCAATTGAAACTGAAAAATCAGTGCGATTCTTACTTTTTTACAAGTTTTCTCTGAATCATGTCATAAACATATTCCACATCTTCCTCCTCCTCCTCCTCCTCCTCTTCCATATCACTGGGTTCATATCTCTCTGGATTGCTACCTTCTTTAAAGTGATTGGTGACATCGACATTTGGTACATCAATAAAATTAACTGGATCAGGTAAAATTGCCTGTGCATCAAACTGTTCAGCTGAACGGACTTTCTTCTGTTCGGCTGCCTGGACTTTCTGAACTACTCGGTCAGAATTTTTCATCCTCCCTTTAGAAGTGGCGTGATCATTTTCATTCAAGCGATTTTCTTTTGCATATTTGATATGATTGATTGCCATTTTGAGAATATTCTTTCTTGACACTTTGCTGTCGTTGGAGCCGCAAGCATCTCTAAGCTCCTCAAAAAATTGGGTCATCTCATTCCTGCGTTGGCGCTCCAGCCTGAAAAACAAGGAGCAATAATCAACTAACTTCTGTTGATTTATTCAAGAAATCGTTAAAATTATGCCTATTCTCAAGAAAACCCTCACTTCTGTTTCGGTGATAGCAAATGCACGTGTGCCCTATTGACGTAAACAAGAAAACGCCTGGAACGTGTAGCGTATTTCTTAACAATGGAAAAGAAGCGTTTGACGTGCAGTGATACACGTGTCGCATTGTGATTGTTTGGGAAGGTATTTCAACCAGTACACATTACGCTGTAGTAACGTCAGCCCCAGGATACTTTTATTAGCATCCTCTGCTCCAAAAGATCTTCAGTATGTTATACAATTACAAGTATGAAATGTGTTTTAATCCACAACTAAGAAAATATAGCAATTTTAAGGTCAGAATTATAACGTCAAAAACGGCCACTTTCCCATACATTTATTTGGTCACGTGTCAATGTTATCACCTCACAGGTGGGTCATCACATGACTATTAACGCTGGGGTTTGCTTGAGAATAGCTTTAGGTTTAGAACATGTGATATGCAAAATTAAAATAGTAACAGCAATATTTACAACTGAAGTACACCAAAGTAAGTATAGACATGTAAAATGTAAAATATTTCCTTTAACTTATTTACTACAAGTACATTGCTTTTGGAATAAAACAGAGCACAGCTAATTTATGAGGCAGTGAGTGGTTCAGCTAAGTAAATAACAACAACGTGCTAAGTCTGCACTTCTGCAGATTTACATTATTGACAGACCATTAGACGGATCTATCCTTTGTAGAAACAGGTATGAATGTAAGTCTCACCAGTTATGTTTGTCTCTTTTAACATTATTATCTGTTTTAACATTATCATCACTGATCACGGAATCAACATCCACTTCCTCTGCATCGTCCACACTCACAAGCTGCATGTCCTAAAATAGTACGTCTATTTTAATAGAATTTAAAATGTTGACAATACAAGATCTATGCTTGTCAGAAGAGCGACATTTCAGGTTTTGTTATCCCTGCTTCAGGCAGTGGCAGAGTAGCCCTATCATGTCATTTTTTACTTTTTTTAATATACCGTAAATCTTCGCCTATAGGTCTACTTCACGAATAAGTCGAGGACCCTTGTTTTGGACCCTAAATTGGGTATTTTAGAAAAAATACAAGACTTTCTAAACATATTTTTTGGCCTCTATCGCATACACAAAATGACCATGTGTGTTTAGAATGTACAAACCTCGAAAATTTAAATACATAACGTTTAGAAAATAATTAATATCTTGCTCATTTTTTATTGGATTTTTATGTTTAATACATGTATCTAACGAGGAAGAGGTATAGAATACGAACATATTTATTTCATATCAAACCACTTGATTATCGCTCTAAGTCCAAAAAACGTTTCATGGAAATTTTAAAGAGGCTGTCATTATTTTTGAAAAACGATCTGTTGTTACACGTGGAATGAGCATAAAATAAGCTTTCAAATGACACCAAAATTGTCTTTTTAGCTATAATATTAAGCGAGTCATCAGTACTATTCAATCGTGCACTGACAGCCTTCTTACGATTGACTCATTTGACTGTCACAACGCACCCATTATAGCTACTACGATCTCAAATCGTTCACCATTAATGGTTGACATTGAGGTGAATTTTAAAAAAATGTTTTAGAATATTTTCTTAAATACTCAATACAGAAATGGATACACTCTTGATTATTGCTGATACATGTATATACTTTTTTAAGCTATAGGGAAAGTCATGTAGCTGACATAATGTCTATAGAATGTCAGACAGATGAGAATTGCTCATTTTTGACAGACTTGACAAACTGTCAAATGTCAGTGACTGACTCAACCTGCCAAAATTGATCTCCCGGGTACAAGCCGACTAACCCTCTTTCAAATGGATTTTTAGGCACTAAAAATTCGATCTTTAGGCGAAGATAAACGGTATCGTATACGTTTTTCATTTAAAGTGCACCCATCTAACATTAAGTGTGCCTGCTCAGCCTGCTGTTTGTATTACGGCAAATGGGCCAGTGACTAAACACAAATTTCAGGACAAATTTATCATTTTAAAAATTTGTAAATCGTTTTTGCACCTAACCATCCAATTCGCAAATTAAATCGTGCGCAAACATTTCTAGTATTACAGTAGTAGTTGACTGGCATGTAGCTGCAATCACATTACAAAATGATATTTAATATGGATTAGTTACCGACTAGTACTTCAGTTTAGTTTATCACAGGGAGTAAGCGGGTGAGTTAAAATTTGAACTACTGAGCATGCGAGAAAGAAACATGTTCATTTTTTCTGTGCATAAATAATTAAGTCATTTCTATTTTGCGGCAATGATTCTTAGGAGATTGTTAGGATAAGATGACTAAAGGATTACGGTACAGGGTTCCAAGTGATTTTGGGGAGTGAAATTTCTTCTAGTAAATAAATACCCAAAGCCACATTAACAATATTAAACAATAAAAGAACTTACTATATTAAGCCATGACTTAATCAATCAAGAAAAGAAATTTGGGTTGATAGACAATGCTTTGTACAAAATGGAGCACATACAAGGATATTTCACACATCAAGACTTGAATTCTAACTGGGTACATCTCAAATTTAGCAAAATAATTCCCAATTTCATTTTATTTTATGAAAGTTTATCGTTTCTTACCCCAGTTAGCGATACTGGAATCCACTCAGGATCCATCTCTGAAAAAAAAGAAGAGAATTCTTTAACTGAAAACTGATAATAAATACATTTTAATAAATTCTCAGTTCCTGCAGCACTTTGAGCCCTTTATGTGGTAGGAAAATAGCCTATATTAAAACATTGTTGTTATCATTATCATTACTCAATTCATCAAAACAAATATTAAAACAAAAAGTTCATGACCACGCCGGCCATTTTGACAGATTTTCGGTTCATTGGGTGTCTGTACGTCCCCGCACTTTTTGACCAATCGGCGCTGTTGCTGTGGCGAAAATAAACGAAACAACTGAAGAAATCCAAATATTCATGAGTAAGAAAGTATCAGACAGACGCCAATATGCAGAAGCATGCAAAAATGTTCTGATTTATATGTTTTTTTTTCTCTATTTAGATAATTGTAAGTATCGTAGTTTCAGAAATTGAGCAGTTCCAACAAAACTGTGATAGCCATAACTTGTGTTTCAAATGTTTAAGTTTTATTGCGCCAATTCCTCTAATTTTGTAACGGTTGTGTATTCTTTTGATGTAGTTAGTACCAGGGTTGGTACGGTAGGAGTTCGATTTTTAATAAGAAATACATAGGGAAGTCGCCGATTTTACTATTGTGGTGGGTGTGGGAAGAAGAGGTTAGAACAGTGGTGACAGTTTCCTTGCTTGGTGTACATGTACCTATAGCTAATCTATGAAAATTTACAATTCGACTGATAACTGTCTTCACTTTGATATCATAGATCCATCCACTTCAATTCTGCACCAATAGTACTCACCATAATGTAGGCCTACTACTTTCTTCAATATCCAAATTCATCCGCTTTTATATTCTATCTACAACTTTAGCCTATATAAACAATCAAATCATCAAACAAATCACAATTTTTTTAGTTGTAGGCCCTACATGATTCCTCAATTTGAGTGTGTTGCCTGTCTGCCCTGTCTACTTCACAACCGTTCCCTCTACCTTTTTAGACGTGCTCGATATAGTTGCACAATTGGTTCCCAATTATGCTTTAGTCTTCCCTTGCCTTTCTCTCCCTTCATCTCATGCTTTCCCACTTTACTGAGCCATCGAGAAAGGTTCTGTACATGACCTAGCCCAGTCTGCTTTTTAACGATTCTAAAAATTAGCATTTGACATTTAGAATATTGATACATTGGGTTTAAAATATGGAGTGCCTTGAAAAAAAATACACATCTCATAGATGGATACTTTTTGATAAATGTAATTTGAACATATAGATGTTAATCTTGAAAAAAAATAGCCCACCTGTTTGACTGCACGAGAAACTACATATATCCTTACAAATATTTCAGTTATCGTGAGCTATGCTGAGGTGTCCAAACCGAGAAGCAACAAAATGACGGACGAAATTCTTGTGAACGCATTCAGTAGTTTGTTCTTGCTTCAGTGCAACTTGTGTATCAAATATCCTTAATTTGATTTATATAATCAATTCTGAAAAGTGTTTGCAAAACACAGCATTATCCTTTTTTAAATATTCCTTCTCAGATGTTGAAACAAAAATTGTTCCAATTGAATTGTATTCAACGTTACAAAGCGGAAAAATATCTTTTACATAGGGCATTGGTACTCTATAATTACCCAAAATAAATTGGGTGAATTTATAAAGCGTGGCTTTAAAAGTACTTGGTAAATACAACTGGTGCAATATCAAAGTGGACATGATATAATTTAACCATTTTGTAGCATAAAAGTATCAATCGTACACATACATTGACGCATAATTCATACAGAATACCATGTGAGTGCAAATACGTTGTACTTGTAAACAGCGATCGCATATCCTGTCGGACTCAGATATGATAAATGCATGAGCCATATACCAGCTGCCATATACAAATACGACACATTCAGCACAAATGTGGTATTTAATATATCATATATATACGTTTCACAACATTATTATTTGCATTTTATTTAATGAATAAATGCACAAATCTATATTGCTTACATTGAGCACGTTCACAATTCCAACATTTACTCAGTACCTGCTTGTTGTTTGAACACGATGAATGATAAATAAAAATTTAAATACCACATTCGTACTGAATTTGTCGTACTTGTTTAAAGGTCACGCATTTATCTTTTCTGACTCTTCCTCACAGGACTGCATTAAAGGTTATGCTCAGTGACCGAACAAGTATGCTTGTGTCAAAGCAATATGATGTATTTTGTGCATGCTGAAAGTTTCTTTCGTTTAAACAACATATCTAAGCACTTAGAGCAATTTAAATACCACACCATAAATAGCTGGCTCTATGGCCATCAAAACACTTGAACTGGCAAAACGTAAACTGAATGATTTTCATCAGACGCATGGTTTCACAATGCATGTATTAAAGAGCCCGCATATCTCTCCCATATTAATTGTGACGTCTTCCGTTGGAAATCCACGGTACGTCTAGCGAATATCATCCTATTATGCAATATCAAATGACCTTGTGTTTAAGCTAACAAGACATCATTGTAGTAACTTGTACTAGGGGTGTGACGGTTACAAAATTTAGTAACCGCGGGTGAAAGGGTTAAAAACCGAACCGTGATCGGGTAATCATTAACACTAATGTTCATATATAAATTGCTGTTTATAATTGCTGTTGTTACTGCTTTAACATGTCAATGCAAAATATCATTCCATAGGAAGGTGCCTATACTACTATTAATTTATAAAACCAAATAAAACACTTCTATTTTCGTATGAAAAACATTATCAACATCACTTTCGGTTTCACAATGTACTTACCGTGCTTGAGTTTAGTTTAGTAAGGTGGGTGTAGTATGGTTTGTTTCTGGTAGGAACTAATTATACTGACTTTGAGAATTATTCAAGTATTCTGACCACCTGCCAAAATTATAGTTAGTCTAAAGTCAAAATGTCGTCATCAGAATACTGAATAAATCTCAAATCTGTGTAGAGGAGAGCCACACCTCTGCACGTAAAAGAACTCACCTAGTTTGAAAACTATAGCTAGTGTGATCCCCCACCCCTGAGGCTCAGTTGGCTACCTAGCCTGCCTCTGGAGAGGTACATGTACAAACACCACGTGGCCTCCCATTCACGCGTTGCCTCATAAGAGGAGGCCAGTCTCTCATGAGACTGGCTTACTTGTGAATTACATATCCAGATCCAGATCCAGATCAAAGTCAGTATAATTAGTTCCATACTTACATAATACTACTTACGTAACACGTGTCACTCAGTGTTAACTGCACTGCTGAAACTACATCTAAAACGTTAGATCTGTCGGGAGGATGCCATATATTGATTAGTATCTGTCTGCTTAGGCTTATCGATCTGCTTTTTTTGTAACGAGGGAAAACCGCTCTAACGGCTGTCATTATGAAATACGAATATGTCAATATGGCGAACGTGGTTAAAGTAGAAATCCATTGTAAGTTTTGAAATTATTCACAAATTCCGCATCATAGCTTGATATATATGAATGACAACTCGGTTACCGGTTAGTTGACTTTGTAACCGACCATAACATGAAACCTACCCGTCACGGTTTATCCATCTACCCGTCACACCCCTAACTTGTACCACCAACCAGACGCGCGGACTTCCGAAGCATTAGAAGGAAACATGTGGCCTGTTAACCACTAGATGTAAAAAAAGTTAAAAAAAACTAGCCTTGACTCTTGCAAATAGTGCGAGCCAAAATTACCTTAATTGGTTACAGAATTTACCAAATAAGCCTTTGGAAGCTCATATACGAACATAACATGGCTTCCTTAAGCGAAAATCATAAAAATCCATAACTACAAAATATCCTCACAAGACACGTTGATCACGTGGGGCACCATGTGTCTCGCGATACGATAGGGACTTCGCATTACACACAAAACCATTTAGATACCTAGTTGTGCACACACAATATCATTTGGCAAAGTCTAAGTACATAAATTGTAAGCAGATAGTTACTTTATGCTATTCCATATAGAACGGATGGCTGTGATTTCCGTGGATTCCTAATATGAATTTTATAGAACCAGAACATCACGTGATTCACGGACACATGTCAACAAACAAGACCAACATGTCTTGCGGCAAATTATATCTATATGGGTGACTAACCTGTTTATTTTATACAGCAGTCTTCGAGCGTATGTAATATACCGTGTTATTAAGTGTATTTGGCACTATCAACGGCATCAAAAATATATCAAAAATGAGTTTATGTTACTATTTCCGCGCAACAAATATATCCACCATTTTGGATGGGTTCCGTCGATTTCGGCTGCTGTATTTTTAGGAGCTTTGTGTTGATGGCCTCTGCTGTTTCCCGCCATAACGTGCGCACGTGAGTTTCTATGCGCAGCTCAGACATGTCTTCATGTATTCAATCTTTATTCATTTATGTACATATAAATACACTTTTGTACTATATATGCTAAGGAAGCGTGAATTGTGTACAAGGTAACAAACAGAGATTAATCTAACTATCAATCTGTTAACTTCTTATTTCGGGAGGGTTAACCAGAGAAGCCACCAGATATTAAAATTGTAATTGGTGTAATTGTAATTAATTACACCTTTCTTCATACTGTAATAGCAATTGTAGTCGACTTTTTCATAAGCTGTTTAATTGTGATTTCAATTAACTTTTCTACATATTTTGTATTTGGAACCCTAATCATAGTCTATTACAGTAGTTTGAATTGACTTCTAATGTACTGTTAATTTTTACCCATGGCAGGAAATGTGTTATAGAGTGATAAATGACAACCTTGTACAGATCATTATATGATATTAGCAAGGATAGTATACCTTGGTATTAGCTAAAAACTGGGAGTTCTCAGGGAATCTTACATCTGACGATTTGGTGAGATTTTAGGTTATCATATACTAGTCCAATATATACTACCCCAATATATTACAAAATGAAAGTCCGACCGCCACCCACCCCCCCCCCAGTAATTGAGAAATGAGAAGTATGACCCCCCCCCCCCAAATCCGTTCAAGTGAAAGTCAATGAAGTTCATTTTTTTTTTCAAGATCCTGGAAGTCATTGAATTTTGTAGTCATTGAAAAAATGAAATTAGTAAAACGTCATTGAAATTTGGTTACACTGGTAATTTAAATACTGTTTGACTAGAAATAAAATTCTGTTATATTTGGCACCTTGATATCTTCCAAAGTATAATTTTTGCGCGCTTTGTGAGAGATCCACACACAGCATAATTTGGTAAAATTTCTATTTCTGTAGATGTGTGCAAAAGAAGAATAAAACTCAATTATTTACATACTATTGTCATCTTTAATCTTTACATAGGCCCTATTGACATGAAACTAGTTTACTACATTGTACCTGTAGAAAAATTTCTTTGAATATTTAGAATTTTAAATAAAGTCTTGAAAAGTCATTGAATTTTCCTGCGATTCATGAATGTGAATTTTGGGATGCATGTAACTGTATTTCAGATTCTCATTCAGATTCAGAGTCTGAGATTCTATCATATCTACCACTTACCATTTTTCATCATTATCATACTCTTTTTTATAATACTTCAAATATTCACCCTGCAGGTAGTCTGCCATATAGTCCATTATTAAACATTTAGATTTGTGTTCGATTATAGTTGTCTCAAAGGCACAAAATAGTGCTGGAATATCAATTTAGGTTATTACTTCAAATTATATACGTCAAAGCATTACTTGTACGATGGCGTCGCTAGGATTGCAAAAATTCAGAGGCATAATATGTTGAACAAAGAGGTGCAGAGCTTTTCTAAGGGGGTGGGGGTGGGGTTGAGGGCATCCTCCTTCAGGAAAACTTTTGAATTTAGACCCTTTTTCAAAGCGTCTGAGGCTATTTCAAACAGAAAAATAACCTTATAGCTCAGTTTCATTCACGGTTTGACTGACGAATATATACTAGCCCAATATATTACAAAATGAAAGTCCGACCGCCATCCCCCCAGTAATTGAGAAATAAAAAAAAGTATGACCCCCCCCAAATCCGTTCAAGTGAAA
>CM032659.1:23394384-23406577 GCA_019095985.1 Streblospio benedicti
ACTGTGTTTCCCTTTGGTCTGGATATCTGGATTGTGGGTCTCTCTGGTCTTGGAATCTGTCTCTGGACACAGATGAGAAGCGTCGCTGCTGGTCCCAGTCAATGGGGGGCTCGACTGGTGGGGGAATCATACATTACATGTAGTTCAAGTATTCTTGTTCGGGAGTGATACAATAGTGTTACATGTAGTTCAAGTATTCTTATTGGGAAATGACACAAAAGTGTATTCTAGCTGATAATAAACGTACAAGTGTGTCTAAACATGAAATCTTTTTTTTTTGTGAAGTGCAGATGTAAGAGTCAATAAGTGGTTACAAACCTGTTCATAGTGCGGCGTTGAATGGCCCCGGGGTCCTGCTGCTGTCGTCGGGTGGTACCTGGGCCCCCCATGTTCAGGCTGTTGCTGCTGCTGCTGCTGCTGCTGCTGCTGCTGCTGCTGCTGCTGCTGCTGCTGCAGATTTCGCAGCTGGGCATTAAGCAGAGCTTGGCCCCCGGGCTGATCAAACGGCTTTATGTCAGGCCTGAAAATATATCACAATTCTGTCCAATATACTGCCTGTTTATTAGGTAAAATAGATTAAAAAAAAAAAACATTTTAAAAGAAAATTACGCAAGCTATACATCTGTATTTACATTTGAAAACTGTATCAGTTCTAATTTCTAGTTTGACCTACATTGAAAGGAGTCCATAATACATTTGAGTTATTTGTATCAGAAAAGAATCGTGATAAGAGATAAGACAGTTATATAAACTTGCATGCAGAAATATTCAGCCCATTATACGTGTATGCTTGTGCTTTTTATTTTTGATGAGACAATAGTGAATACAGAACTGCTTGTTTCTCAAATTAACCATTTTTTTCAAGATGATTATCATCATCATGATACTGGCACATTATCATTGAACCTTCTCATGTGCTCTTCACAAGAAGTCATAAATGACACACATTAAACACTGCAGGTAAAAAATCCATGTAAAAAAAGGTACCGGTACATCATTTATTACTACAATATTATGCAAGTAGTCAAGTTTCACTGCACTGAATGACTACATTCAGTTTTGTACACTGTACCTTTAAAGAAAAATGAAAATGTAAATGTGCTTATTTAGTGTCGTAATTCACTGTTATCGTGCTTGAATGAATTAACATACATGTAAACATACATACATGTACCACCTTATTTACATACTTGCCACACTTAACTGTCATTCTCTACTACCTGGTAGCATTTACCACATGCTTCCATAGTGCATATAGTTTTCATCACTCACATCAGCATCAGCAAGCTGTGTGCAACCTGTTACGGATGAGTTTGCTCAACACCCAGCACCAGGCCTGACAAAGGATTATTGGTCAACTCCTAATGCCTCAAGCATGAGCGCACACATTTTTTTCTCTTTTTATTTTCATTCATTCGTAAATGCTTGAACATTTCATAGGACACACTGAATTGTACAAGCAATAACCAAATAAATCATTGCACCTTTCACAAATGCACTCCACACGACTGTTTATCATGAGAAAGTCAACATTGACATGACATGAGAAGATCATGCCACATCGAAACCACAACTGTCAAGTGGCAGACGTCATCATCACATGACACAAACCATGCACGTGATCAACAATTCTCTCGTAGCCTCACATCTCCCGGAGAGAGGCCATTTAGATCATGCATCTTGTATCGAATGACTCTGAGTGACTCTGAGCATATAAATAATGGCCACTTGTAGTCTGCACCATGTAGTACTGTTACCGTGCTTACCATACACAGGCACAGTTCTACCTGTTTATATTGAACTTGAGCCGAATACATTAATCCATAAATTTTCAAGCTCTCAGAACATTTAAGACGAAGAACGTTGAAAGGAAATGACTATTTGCTCAAATTATATAATATATGTAGATAGTTACATAAGTTCTAGAGAAACAGCCTTATAGGTTCCACATACTGTATGATGCAAACTTTTTAGATGCCTTTTTGCATCAGCTACATAATTATAGCCATGCCTATGAATAAGCAATTTTTAAAAAAGCGATCAATCCTTAATATGCACACCTTGTAACAAACAAAAAACTGCTGTAAATGGCAAGTTTCAAATACAAACCCTGCTTGAGACATAGCGCAAGCAGATGGAGTTGGAAAATCATCATCTTCTCTACTTCTCGTGAGAAAAAAATACTAGAAAATTCTAAATCTTAAATTTCCTCTATTACATTTTCCTTTCCATAAAAAGCTAAAATAAAAAAAAAATCGATTCTATCAAATCTCACCACACCACTTTTGAGCTGCCACGTAAGAAAGCCCACTTTCTATGAAAATTGTTCAAGCTTCCACCTAAAGGCCCAGTGGGCTTTTACATGAATGTTCTGTGCACCTACCCCTCATAGGGCGTGGCCTGCATGTGCTGCTGGTGTTGGGGGCCCAGGTGGCTTGTAGCTTGGTGATGATGGTAACTACTGCTGCTGCTGCTGCTTGTACTGGTCCTCCCAATGGCTGTCAATGAGCCAATCACCTGGGGGAAGAAAAACACTTGAAGAAAAAAAGTTCATTTGAGAAGTTTTTTTCGTTCTTTACGGATTAACCCTTTTGTGGCAAAATTAAAAAATGGTGCTATAAATTACATCCTAGAATGTAACATATTCTGTATACTTGGCTTACAGCACTAGGTCATAATTGTTAAATGTAACACAAGCTCACATTTCCAGCGATCGATGTCTGAATCACTGTCACTGCATTTGTGTATCGCTTGACTCATCTGGTATATTTAAGCTGATTTAAGGCTTTATTCTACGTTGCCTTCCATGACTAACCACGGTACGAAATAGAGCCTATCCAACTGCCCAGTGCGGCTGATTTTTGCAAGGGCCAGCTGGTTTCAAAACCTCACAGCCCCGTGGGAAGGCTACTTTTTAGGGAGGTCAACAGGAAACTAGTTCACACTTCTCGTCAGGGCCGGCTACTTTTCATACTTGCCGGCCATGCTAATCGATGCGAAAATATTCACGAGTTTCATACCCTAGATTAACCCACACCAATCAATGGTAAAATCAGTAGTTTTCAGTACCAGTATTGCAATGCCATGACAATACTCAATCTGGTGTAAGCACACAAGTACTATGTTGCAAACAATGAGAGTACCTTGCCACCATGGAAGCCTTGTTGTGTCTGCGGCGCCAGTGCCGACTGAGAGAAGGACTGAGATGTGTAGGGCGCAGGGCGCTCACCCATACCCCCTGTGGAGCTGCTGCTGTATCCGGGGTTACTGCTCGGAGATGGTGACAGCTGTCTGTGGTACCTGCAACAAGTTCAGGCCTTCTTATAATCAGAGCGGATGAAATCTTGTTCATATGAGAAACTAACTTCAAGTGGTACAAATGTTTCGAAGAGACCTTCTATATTCAATTTTTCAACTTTGATTTGTGCTATTTACATTATAAGCTCCTTTGATACATGTTGTTGTAACTTGCGATTTCTGATGATGATGACTCAAAAAATATCATCTACTGCCTTCAAGTTTGACTTAAACTGGCTATTGAGCCACAAGATGTTCCTACCCTGTGAAATGTTCATGGTAACAGTTTATGTTGAACACAGGTGCAAGTGTATGATAAAATACTTTTGAAAAATCAAAAATATGAATATAGTTAAAAATCTTAAAGTACATCTCATATAACTTTATATATACCAGTGATACATGTATCTGAATAATTGGTGACTTGAAGGTGTGTTATTTTCAATACTAGAGTAATCTCTTACCGTTGACTGGTGCTGGACAGCTGTTGGGTTCCGTGCCAGCTGCTAGCTTTCTGTGGCGACAGTGACGACGATGGGCTAGAGCTGTACTGGCTAGCACGTCCAGGGGACAGCTGGCTGTACTGTGATTGGCCAGTGTTGTATTGGTTGCCATGGCTTTGGTGCTGGTTGCTTGGAGACGGTTGGTTGCTAGGCAAGCGTGACACACTCGGACTGGACTGAGCAAGAGGGGGCCGATTTGTGGGGACTCTGGAAAGGAGACAGGAAGCTGTGGGTATTGTATAGCAATAGTGTAAAATATGTATGCAGATGATCATTGGATATCATTTTGGAATGCTCCAAAGAATACTTGGAGAATTACTCTCCCGTGTACATTAATTATTGCACCAAATAGAGCAAGGGACATGAGAACAATAAGAGAAAAAAGACCAAATTTTACACACATGTACTCTAGGAACAATGAAACCACCTCCAGCTGGTTCAGAACACTAATGGAAGATTTCATTACGTATGAATACAAGAAACAATAATGATAGAAATACAAGAATGTAATGTTGCTTACATGGAGGAAAAACACAAGAGCTCACTAATCACGCCTTGGATGTTAGTCATGTAACTCAGAATATCTGAATGTATGGACAAGGTTAAATCAAGGCTGTACGCATGTAAATCAAGGCTAAATAAGCAGAAATGATATACTGTGGAGACACAATATATGAGGAAAAGACCTCAAGGCTGGCAAATGGTGACAAACTCATATTGCAGAATTATGAAGGTCATAGAAGATGGATAATTATAGGGTTGACTTGCTCAATCCCATTTACAATGATGACTAATTGAATAATGGGAAATCAGGGTTCAATCCATGGACTCCGGCAGACAATATTTGCTATACAAAACTTGCATATACTTGCCATGCTTGTGATACTATGAAAAAAGTTTATAGTGAAAATTCTCAACCATAGAAGACTGAACAATAGAAAAACTGAATGACGAAAAATTTCTCATGCATTACCTATCAACACATGATTGAAATCAATATGGTCTAAACAACGAAAATCCTCAACAATGGAAGGAAATGTGACTGCAAATCGGGTTCAGCTGTTGAGGATATTCACTGTATTACCAAAGGCAGGATAATTGTGTCAGGGCTTAACATTACACATGCTGCGACACTGGTTATCATAGACCTCTCACTGTGCACTCACCTTGGCGGTGTGTGCTGGCGCGCCATCACGGGGTGCACTGCATGTGTGGGCACCACAGTCACTCCACCCACACCCCCATTCAGGGAGGCACGGCCTGCAAGGCAAACGCTAACGATGTGTACTCGTGTTAATGAAAATCACATGTACATTTTTTTTTTTGAAAAGTTATAGCTATATGCAGTTTTTCATGCAATGAACCTGTTTCTTTTGGACACAGACCCTGCATGAAGGGGAGCTGGTGATTTCTCTCTGGGAAAAAAGGAGACGTTATAGGCAGGCTAGGTGTAAATGACCTTTCTTAACAAGGCTACAATGCTGGATGAGCATTAACTCAGTTCTTATACATGACATTGAATTCATTGCCTTCATCCCAATGGGCTACTGACACTGAACTACTCTTATCATTACACTTGTATGCCTGGTATTGTAGGACTTTATTTTGTCTGGCAAAAAATTTCCAACATTGTTAACATACACAAAACTATAAACCGGGCCCAATTTGTTCAATGATTCTAAAAACAGATACAGTCCATGTTTTATATAACTGGCAGCTCAAGTGCTGATCAGGTTCAAAAATACATGTTAAAAAAATCAGCAAATGTGAGACGTAAAATTTCCAAAATTCAGACTAATAACGAATCACATCTTTAAATCTTAAATATTCGATATTATGATAAGATATTTGTGATAATAATATCCATACTCATGATACTCTAACATGACATCTGCGAAATATGAGGTAGTGTGATATTTCTACTGGACACATGATTTATACAACAAATGTCTTCTAAAAACATCTAATCGTTTTATTGTCTAGCCAAAAACATCATAACTGTGGATAAAATAAGTGTGATTTTGAGATGTGATCAATAATTTGGGAAGCAATTTGAAATTCAAGATTTGGCATTAGCTGAAATATCTGCAAAGGTCGCTGTGACATAACAAAAATAATATAGACAGCTATAATCAAATAACCTAAGTCACATGTATCTTGCAGATGTATACATATCTTTAAGAACTCATGTCATAGATCAGTGCCTGGACCCCTGAACACATCTAATGAAATACCTATTCATAAATCTTTTATCTTTATCAAACATGAATCAATAAATCAATTTGTGAGCAGCATGTTTGACATTCAAATAGAGATTTTTTATATCGATAATTAAAAAAACTTTCCAACGAAGTGATGGTAATTTCTAAAGACCTACCATGACGTTACATTTTCTGCATTAGATGCTCCTTCAAATGGACTTAGTAATGTTCAAATTATACTGAACGAAACTTGGCCAATGTGACATGATGTATGCGTGTTCCTAATCAGTACAATAAGTTAAGATGTAATTACATTTTCTATATTTCGAGTCTAAAAGATTCTTGCACACATAGTCCTAAGCACACATCCTATCGTCCGAGACTGGTATTTGTGCAGTAAGTACTGATAAAAATATCTAAAAGGTTACTTGTCCTATGGATGAGTATTCTCAGTCACCCTAGATATCAGTTTCAATTGAATTTGCATGTTGATTTGAACGCTGCTAGTTTAGTGATGAGACAACTGACCGGAGGAGGAGGTGGATGAGGCCCCAGGGGACTGCTGGTGCTGCCACCCAGTGGCGGGACTGCGCGAATACGGCGACGAGTGGCGGCTAGACGGCGCTGACCGTGTCGGTGCTGCTGATGCGTCCGGGGCGCTGGCAGACGCCGCCGAAGTACCAGCTGACAGGTGATCTGTGGCGCTAGGCAGACGGATGTGCGGCGACGTCTGCGGCTCCACTACTATGGGTGCCAGGTTGGAAGCACCGGTGTTTGATGTATGCTTGACTGGCCCGGGCAGGGTGAGAGGCTGCAAAACACAGGTTGATCACGGTTCACTCTTTTGCTGGCTGGGTAGTCATTGATATTGCGGCCTTGATTGCATCCTACAGTACATTGCAACTGAAGAATATTAACCCAGTGAGGGTGAATCAAACATGTCTCTTGTAAATTTGTGCTTGTTTTAGGCTATATTCTAGGTTGCATTCTCATTCAGGATTTCTGTTTTTTTTTTTTTTTTTTTTTTTTTAATTCTAGGCTTTTCTAAGTATTGTAATACTTGTATACTGCTTTATGAAAAGGCAGCAAAACTTGAAAATATTAGACAGATTCTAGGTATACACACAACATAAACACAGCAAATTTTCAACTAAAATTCATAGTAAAATCCACATATTTTCTTTTTTACTTGTATGGATTCTTTTAAGCTGTAAAATTTGAGATGAATGAAGTACAGTTTTAGAAAAGTAAGCAATAGATATGATTTTAGGGGTGACTTTTATTGGGTCAGTTATTTTTCATTGACGTCTTAAATACCTGATATTCAATGTAGGGTCCTCACGGGTACCTCAAGTACTCAAGAGTATACACATTACTCAAGTACAAACCTTGAACACAAACATATGACCGAGTAACTCAATGTTGGTTGGTTTTAAATAGACAAGGGCCCTTTGTCAAAGGCTAACCATCATTAACTATCAGCTCTGTTGGGACTTCATGAAAAAGTAACACACATTTAAGCAATTAAGCAATATATCCAATTATCAGTACGTTTCAAAAGACAGTAATTAACAAGTGGTTTTACAGTCTTTATGCAATTAAGCAATATATGCAATTATCAGATAGGCAATTAATTATCGTCCCATAAAAGACACTATACGATTAAAAAAATATGATAGTTCAATCACAATCACTTGACACTATGATCAAAATCATGGTGCTAAATATTTATACCACAGAATATACTAAATCTCGCCTCTAAACCACCAAATATAATCACAGGTATTGGAATAATATACAGGTTTTTTTATTCTTATAAAACACTACTCTTGAAATGACTAGGAATTTTAGAAACAAGGAAAGTCTACAAACCAAAAACAAAAGCAAAGTCAATTCAATAGGCTCCAAGGACAGTTTATGCGTTCTTGCATTTTGCATATTTTTCCAGTCAGAATATACTGACAAAAACAATCTCTATCTCTATGGGATTATAATATTTTGACAAAACGATTAATTTGCAAATTTTTACACCAATATATGTACATAAACGTTGCGAAGAACCTTACTGCAAAGAGAGAAAGCACAAGGAATAGACAAGCAGTTATTTTCAGATATTTTTTATCAACCTGTATTTTAGCAATCATTTCAAAAGGAATTACATGTACATGTAGCAATGATTGAATTTCACTAAATGTCAATTACATGACATAATTTCACAAATTTGTTTACAAATTTAACTTGATGTTTTGTGAGCATTCATACTGCCATTAAATTGTAATATTTCATTAAAAACACAAATATTCAAGGCACCAAAAATATGTGGGACACAATATAAAAAATCGTCCTTCTTCAAGCACTAAAGTCCTTGTTCACCTATCTAGTGTTTGATGTAGCCTATCAAAATGACCTAACTTCTTGATAACATCTTTTGATTGCCAACTGATTAATGCAAGCTGGTGTTGATTTTGGCATTGATATAACATTAATAAAAGTTTTCTCGTAAAATTATTATACGTGATTTGGTTCTATGTAATTATACAAATGGAGGGAAAAGTTGGATCAAGCAGCTTATTGGCAAAAGAGCACAGAGGAAAGAACAGACTTCATACGCATATCAGGAGCCACAATACCTTTTGCATCGTAAGTCTGCGTTGCCGTGGCAATGCAGAGCCACGTCCACGCTGCTGCAATAAGCGCTACAAAACAGTTACCATGGTGACATGCATGTGGAAACCATAGAGACATCCAATCAGCAAACAACAAAGTAGCTAGTTTTAGTACATGTATCAAGGAATACAAAAATATAAAAAAAGTAGCTAGCTACAAAGAAGCATGCAGGTGAAGTCAACTGGCATCACGCTAACTTTAGTTAAACATTAAATGGGAGTAATTTATTAATGGTGACACCTGGTATTCAGAAATACGTTTTAGAGAAGAAGATTGTTTACTAAACATTGTTTATTTTCGTTTTAAAAATTGGATGCACGGGATGCGTGTGCACACGGGCCCACAGTGCAAATTTCTACCTTCCTTTTGTCCAGGTTTTTTGTAACTAAATATTGTCCTTTTTTATTCATCACATTTGCATTATATTATTATGAGACACTGTCAAGTTAAAAAAAATCTTGTAACATGTTAAGTCCTTAATGAATTTATTAATGGAATGTGGACCGTGTTGTAAGCATGTAGCTAAATTGTGAAGTGTATCTAGCCTATCAATATCAGAAAGGTTCTTGTACTTAACACAAAAAGAACAATATTCTCATATTTTCAGTAGATGAATACACACTATGAAACTTGAATCATTATTAGCACATATTCATAATACATTAGGCAAAGTAGTCAAATAAAGGATATCGCTAACAATGAGACAATACAATTCTCAAACATTTATGACATTGGCCAAAAAAGAGAACTTTGTTGGAGCAACACAGGACGCAATGCCTTTCAAATCAACATGCATCGTCAAGCTAAATCACCCTCACCCTTCAAGACACAAGCACAAATGCTTACTGCAAAACTAATATAAATACTTTAAAAAAGTTAAACATGGGAAAATATTCATTCCCATATGAATAGATGATATTGATAACTCGTAGATGAAAATTCTTTGCAAACCTTCAATAAAATTTTGCTACCAATAGTAGTAAATTTGATGTTTACTAAGATAGTTGTAGCATATGGTTATACATGTTTGGAGTAAACACATGCTCACTTTGATATGTGCACTACATAGTACACGAACACCAATACACAAGTTCATAAGCGTCATTAAGCAAGGAAAGTTTTTGAAAAAACGAGCAGAATCAATTTCTAAATAACATTTTACTTTTACTAATGGAATGTAGATATTAAAACTGTCTTGTAAACATGTTGCGCGCTGCATGACCTTAATTTCTCCAAGTGAGCACACAATATGTAATATGTGTTCAAACCCTGAAGGAGGACGAATGTCCTCAGAAAAGTCGCTTCGAAACGAAATCTGAGTAGGTCTTTCACCTTCTTTTATGATGAATCCAGATGCTAAGAAATCATTAACGAATGATATTTCTTATCAAGTCTAATAAATTTTTATACTATTTAAATGAAAGCAGTTAAGCATTCATATCAGTAACACATCTTTTTCCAAAATATCTAATGCTATGGGTAATAAAAAGAACATAATTATGCAAGTACACTGTTCATTTGATTTCAAGTGGTTACTGGTTAGGCTTTTTTTTTTATCAATCTAAACAATCTATTCTGGCCCCTTTTTGCTGTATCTTGACAATAGAATACATTAGACTAAAAACATGATCCTGTACACAAAAAAACTTAAAAGGCTAATCTCCATTGCTTGTTCAAGCCAATGCCTACATGTTCACTTGTTATTGGACTGGATATTAGAAAGAATGTTGATCAAGTAAAAGGTAAAAACTTGCATTTTGGCCTAGATGAGACCAAACAAATATGGCTTTAATAGAGATCAATCACTCTTTGTATAGCACACGATAAAACTTTGATAAAATATCATTTTCATCACTGTGTATGTCTACTATTATGGTAAAAACAGCCTTAGATTCCTGACCCTAAAACCAAAAGTGTCCCTTTTGAAAGACATATAAAACTACCATAAGCAAATTTAATTTAATTTAATTTGTGCCACAGTTTCTACAAATTTTGTGTAATGAAAATAAACACATTTTCAATGCCCTTTTTCACGCTATCTTTTTCATGCAATTACTTCGATAAAAGCTATAATTTTCACCGGAGACTTATTAAATACAGTGTATACTCCAATGCATTTGGATATTGTGGGCCAATCCAAGGCATGTGTTTCTTCACTGATTTAGGCCAGCCAAGGTCCTTACTATGCAAATTGCTCTTCAATTTTAATTTGCCTTTATCTGATAAAAACAAGTGAATTGGCAAACTTAACGTTTGAAAATGATGAAATTTTGTAAGTACATGTATATATATATATATATCTTTCAAGGTTACTTTAAGAAACTTTTTAAGTAGGTGCACAATTTTACTTTAAATCATTCTAAATAAGTGACATAGGAAAAAAACATTTTGGCCAAAAGGTAGTGAAATAAAATTGGTGTCAAGGCCATAATAAAGAGGCCATGTCCCTTGCCTTTTTACATTTACTTTTTCAATGACTCCTTACAAAATCCAATAACTTGTCAAGGCTTTTTAATTCATTTTTAAATTTTAATGACGTTTCAAGCATCCGTGGGAATTCTGGACAACAAACTTTTTCTTATTCTAACACGAAAGCTGCTGGACTAAAACATAATGCACACATTTTTTCCAGACTAGCACAAAAATGCTAAACTAAAATACAATGTGCCAATTTATCTAACATCTAACCTCAAAACTAATAGTAGGGTATAATTTACCTCATGAAAATTTAAACAATGTCACTAGTAGGTATATTTGAAAAACAGCTATACGTACCCCTGACAAATAAACAAAACAGAAGGTGGAGACTAAAATATATATAGTGCAAGTGGATTTGCGCAGATTTCTGTTCCAACTGTACACTTCAAGGTAAAAGCACCAAATTTTGCATAAAGAAAACTCAATACCTACTTCATAAGATATGACATAAACCCATTTGATATTCGCCAATACGGCCGAATTTCTCCAACATAGCAGCTAATAAAATTCTCAAAATGAGGACCTATTTGATATCTTTAGAATATTATCCAAGATCAAGATAGCCACTGAAATATTATATTACCTGCTGCTCTCGTTGCTGAAACTCAGTAGCTGCAAAGACCCGTGAGCGTGCTGCCAACTCCTTCCACTCGGAGGAGCCACCAGCAGGCTGGGAGGTGACAGACGGGTGCTTCAAATCATCGTCCAGCCTGGAAAACACACATACACGGGCGCTGTTTTGAGTTTGATTCTAGAAACTGCCAGTAATGATGTACAAAACAGTTTGGAGCAACTTAGCAGCAGTTCCAAAGTTGTATTCTTTTATTTCTCATATTTCTTTTAGCAATTTCATATTGCTCAAAAAATGCCAATTTATCCATATACCAGTTGACGACATCCAGAGCCTTGTAAAATTGACTGGTTAAAAAAAGATTTGCATATCTATTTCTTGATCTCCTCCTCACCTGTACTGACTACCACCTCGACTGAGGCTCTCCTTCTGCAGCTTCTCTATTAGACTTCGTCGACCTGCTTCACTTGCAGCAT
>CM032659.1:23406677-23484852 GCA_019095985.1 Streblospio benedicti
ACTTTGTAGTTCGTGGTTTATTGTGTTAGTACATTGTATACTTTCACATAGAAGTGTCATTGACGTAGTGTTTGTAATAAAAGCATAGATTGTATATACTTGAATTACAGATTTTTGTTTAGAAATCACTGGCAACCGAATGCCAAGAAGATAGATGTAGGATGAATCACACATCAAATAAGACTTTCTTCTGCTTTGATGCTTTGATTGCAAAGTTAACATCTTTGTTGCCCATGAGCCATCATTGTTCTAGCGATGCTGTGCTCTCTGAGCGCTATTGATCTAGTGTTACATTTGGTAACACTTTTCATCAGTCATTAAAGCCCACTATTGCAGACTAGAATAGTCTAAAACAAAGCGCAAATTTACCAAGACGGATGTCTTGATTGACCAGAATGCAGTGAGGATGGATAGCCACTTATATAAATTTGAGCTTATTTTGGGCTTAATTTTTCAGCAAAATGTACTGTTTAAGAAATTGAAGGGATAAATCATAAATTGCATTGAGGAGGTTGTGTCATGTAGTTATGACTGTTTTTCAAATACAAAATTTATACCTTTTTTACTTCTAATTGATCAACATCAATGACAGTTTCTATTGACACATTTATTGACAATTTGTATCAGTTTATGAGTCTGCGATGCGTATATATAGGATTTTAATAGTAATTCATGGCAGTTATAAATCTTTTTAACAGCTAAGTATATACTTATATTGGTAATCTATGAGCACTGAAATATTAAACTCTTGGCAATTGCGGAACTGTGCTCTGATGACGTGGTACAAAAAAATTGGTCTAAGAGATACTTACACAAAGGTGTAGAGCATCCGGACTTGGACAGGTCTAGCGGAACTTCTATATCTGTTTCTTCTTCCTTCACATCCCGTGGAAAATCCTCCGCTGCAGTAAAATTGGTTCCGAGTGAAATAAGATTTTCAGGGATCTTTCAATCCTCCTGCTATTCATTATTGTGATAAAAATGAAACACAACAATAAAATTTGGTACACCATTTCATATGATTTAAATCACAATGTCCCTTGATCCTGTTTCCAGGGCAATGAATATTTTACTGGCAACAGAAACTATATTAGTAACTTTCCAGCGATTTAATATCTGAACACTGATGTAATAAGCAGGGCACCAGCTACTATAGTATCGCAAAGTGGAAGAAAAGCTAGCATTATTTGTGGTTGGAATTTTTTCACGTTTTCGAGCATCAAATTTATGCGAATGTGCTCTAAATAATACAAATCAAACATATTTCTAGATACAAAGTCATACAAAGAGAAGCACAATTTGGGTATTTTAAGTATGTTAAAATGGTTAACAACTATAAATTTCAATGTTACTTGTTGCCCACGGATCGGGCCAACAAATTGATTATCACTTTTTGATTTGTATGACAAAGCGTTTGACACCAAAACACAGGAAATGAGTTAGCCGGTTTAGGCTGATTTGAGGGAGACATCATCTTGGCCGGTTTCAGTCTGTTTGATGTGAGAAAGGGTTAATACCGGTACATTAAATATCAGGGGTAAATTCAATAATTTTTAGGTCACATGAAAAAATAATTGATTAATCCTTCAACAACCATGTGTCATATTTTTTATGCACATCATTCAACAGAATTTGCTATATCTATTTGTCAACGCAGCCTTTCATCTTTGCAATTGCAATAACTGAACATATGATAACAATATCAATAATATCATTCAAATGCTGACATTATGGATTGGGCAACTTTTCAAACCATGTTTTTTTATTCAAACTGAAATTAAGTCTTTCAGTCTTTACGTACAATATTAAATTAAAGTTACACAGCTTTAGGGCCAGGTTTGTAGTTGAATGCCATTATATAAACAATGATTCAGACTTTTCCACATATTATGTAATACATAAGAAATAACCATAATATATTTTAATAGTTGGACTAGAAAGTTGTGTCCAATAACAGTATTCTTAGCTGTATTTAATATACTATCTATGTACATATGTTTATATACTGTTATGTTTTATATGGATGTATATTATACATCTGAAATAAAGTTATCTTATCTTATCTTATCTTATAATATGAGAAATTACTGCTCTACATGTAAATAAAAGCTCCATTTAAAAAAATAAGACCTTTGAAATTATCTTTAACAAATAATATGCAGTAAATTTAAGACTCAAGTTACAAACTTGCACTAAATTATGGAGAAATGATCAATTGCAAAGAGTTTTTGTGGACTTCATTTCCCGATTGACATCTACATTGTGCATGGTATGCGAATGATTATAGATGTCTAGTGCTCCTGATCTACCAATACAAATGTTGAATTCTTAGCATAGAAAAAATGACCTGCTTTTTGAGACTTACATCTACATTATACATAAAAAAAATGCAGGTCTCTACCTTTTTGCAGTTTGATACATGTCGACTTCTCATTTGTAAGCACCATGAATATAATTGTTCAGTCAATACACAAGTCATTGACCTATATGTGATCTTTCAAAGTCCATTGAACCTTAATTATTACAGTTTATCACTAATTTTTGTCAAAAATACTTTTAAAACACTTGCTTTGACATAGTCGAGTTACTAGGTAATTCTTTACTGGAAATTGACTTATATAAGCTATGAAGTTCAACTTGGGGGAAATACTAACTGTCAAAGAATTATATGCTCAATAATTTTACACTGTTAAAATTGAGAAAGCAGCTGGAAAATTGCAGCATTGGCAGAGTTAATTTTGAACCCACTCAAACCAACCCCTATGAGGCAAATAATTTTGAGAATACTGACGATGATCGGAAATAAAAATAAACACAATATTCTTGATTACCAGTGCTGTTGCGCCTGCTGACAGAGGAGTAGCCACTTATGATCGAGGCTGGACGCTGAATGGATGTCACTGTTGACAGAGACTCAGACTCATCCTTCACCTAAGCAGAATGAAAATGACATGTGTACGTTTAGAGACATCATAACTGTAATTGCTTACTCCTGTGGGCCTTTACATACACATGCTCTTTTACATACGACATAATTCTTTGAAACTGACTTTCTAAAAACAGGTTTTGAACATGTTGCAGATCTCGCTCGTGTTTGAAGTGCGGAAATTCTCATAATGTGGATGGGTAATAATGTCATTTTAGGGGTCATTTGGGCATAACGAGCTTAAAACAACAGCTTTACAAATGTCCATCAATACCAGGTCTTCATTGTCCTTTTTTCCCTTTTCCATCTCACCTGTATATATTTTTTTAATCTTTCCGACGTTTGCTCATCAAGTTTGAGCATGATAAAATAAAAGAAAATGAAGAAATTATTAAAAGTAGATGGAATTCTTTATTTACAGCTCTGAAAGCTGAAAAAGTAGAAGAAAAATCCTCATGCATCTCTATGTACATGTTTTGTGTAACTTTTTCATCATCTCTATAAGTGGATTTTTTAACTTGCATTTTGTAAAATCATTGAAAAGTGACATTGTTTAATTAATCATTGTAAAAATGTGCACTCGCTAATAATATCTTTTTCAATAATTTCTACTTACTCAATGATTGACTCAAAGTAGAAGAAAATCAATATATACATTACCATAAAACTTGACTATAAAAAGAAATTGAATATCAATGATAATAATTCAAATTATATGCCATGCTTTCACATTTTGGTGGTAATTTGGTATGGGTAATTATCAATAATCAGAAGATTCATAAATTCACAAACCAACTGTGATAATCTATGGCCACAGACTTCAGTCCAGTTTATGGTGAAGAAGCATATCTGCTTATTTCTTTTTCAATCTATTAAAAATATTACCTGTTGAATGCTCTTGCAAGTGAAAAGTATTATAAAGGCCTACAATTAGCTTACAAATTCTTTTCTGGTACTATATACAGTATAGCATTGTGATGATCACAACATACAGTACTGTCCGTGTATAAGGACCACAGTAATCATAGAAAGTTCCATTGAACTCAACCATTTTTCGCCACATACTCGTAATTTCCAGATATTACTGGTTATCTGAGAAAAACCCATATTTAGCGTAACAAGTATTAGAAGAAATTTCTGAAAACACTGTGATTACAATAGTGACTGTGGTTTACATTTTAGCCTATAGATAAATAATAAAACTCAGAAATTTTAGAAAATACTGTAATTACTCACCAAATATTACTTTAATTTCATAAATTTCTTAGCGTTCTTTTTTAGAAAATTCGTTGGAAATCCAAAATTACAGACATGCAGAATAATTACAGTAATTACGTGTAATTTAAGTTATTTCTACATCAGAAAATACAGTTATACATGTAAATATACGGAAATAACTGTTGTCCTTATACGCGGACAGTACTGTAAAGTACTGTATAGTTGGCTTACACAGCTGTACAACCCAAGATAGTGACATAAATTATCCGGAATGCAATTTCCCAACTGTGTTGCAAAAATTTGAATGGAAGTCTAAAGTGTAATTCTTATCAGGAACATTTGCGCTAGCGAGACTTGCTGATTGTGGTGCATAATGGGCTTCACCTTGAAATAATCAACTATAACCAAGGTGGAACAATTTCTAAAACTAGCGAATATTCATCCATCAGTCAATAATCTTCACAAATGAAAAAAAAAAATAGACTTAAAACATTAGGTCTCACCTCGTCGAGCGGGAAGGGCAGCTCGATGTCCGTGTCCTCAGCCTCCTTTCTCCTTCAGCGAGAGCAGCGTGGTGTCGCAGAAGTTCCTCAGGAAGGTGAGGTCAAGGCAGCTGGCTGCGTGCCGCAGCGACTCCAACTCCGCCGTCTTCACGTTCACCACGCCAATGTACCTGCAACACAGGGCAAAATGGAAATGTCATGGTTTATAGTCCACGTGATCCATGTACAGTAGAACCTCTCTATTAGGACCACCTATGGGACCAGTGTCACGTGGTCGCAATGGAGAAGTGGTCTCTATACAGAGGTTTATTCTGGTCACTTTATGAAGGTTTCGGACTGTGAAAAGTGGTCTTATTATAAAGGTGGGTCAACAGAGAGGTGGTCTTAATTGGAGGTTCTACTATCTAAATGTGGTGTTTTATAGTCGTGATCCAAGTATCTTGCTCGCACGACAACTTTACATTTTGCACCAGGTAGTTGGCACACTTATTGATCATTGATTGATCATTTCTTCCATACTTGCACCGGCAGCAGCACATTCAGCGCACAATGCTTATCACTCACAATCACTCACTCACCCTTTCAACCACTCTTTCAAAAATTACAGTAATACACCAGCTATGCTGTATTGGTCTAGATCTAGGTATAGGTCTAGATTTTTTTAATCTGCAGGCCACCGCAGGGGAGTATAATGCAGATGCGAGTGATTGGTTAGGTACTACCTAGTAGGTAGCCAGTGACGTAAGCTGGCTCATGAATTCTGTTATGAGCCAGCCTCAGCTACTTCATGAGGCAGGTAAAAGGTTTCACTCTATGATGGTGCGAGTGGTGAACCAGTTGCGGTACTGTATGGTGGAGCTTCATTGGTGTTGTAGCTTCAGCCTGTGAGCAGCTTCTATGCATATGTCACAGAAGGTGATATTGATATCCTCTGGGAGAATGCTCACATGACCCTGCAACACCTTAAACATCAGAGTGAGCTGATGTGTGTATGTATGAATATTACAGCATTCTTTCTCTAAGTCTATGGACGGATTTCATACACATGGTTTTTCACGTTTGATGATATTCTTATAGCGAGTGACTTTAGCAAGCAATGATTTGAATGTGTGACTAGTCCGTTGAGAAACTGAAGGAACATTTTCTATGCAAATGTTGTTGTGTTGTATGATGTATCTAATTAGTTAATAAATCCATAAAATGATTCAAACAATGAAAGGCATAACAATCTATATGGTCCAGTCTATTGCCAGATTAAAAGAATATGTATACATAAAACATTAGTACAGCATTCAATGACCTTGAGAATGATATACATGTACATATAGAATGCAACTTCTATTGATGGAAGCTATTACCTGGTATAATGATCATATCAAAAGTACATGTGCAATGTATGCCAATTAATCTTGACAGCATAATTACTTCATCTACAATGTGATATACATCTATTAACTATTAATCTTATTTTGTAATAAACAATTTCTTTTCTTGATAACGAGATGATTTAGTTGAGAATCAAACTCAATACACCATTTGATATTTTATACCCAGACAAAGTGAATTTACATATTGAGCATGTGCCATCAATTTTTCAACCTCTTACTGTTCACATTTTATTTGAAAACAAATAGTTACGCAATTTCATGAACTGCGCTTTTATTCCATAATGTCAAAACCATCTATGGTCCATACTGTCTAGGTTGTTGTTTTTTCAAACTTTTATTGAAATTTTGAAACATTAGACCAAAATCATGAAGGACATACGTTTATACATGTAATTCATGGTTTACAACATGAATAAATTTACATGAAAATTTGTGCAAGATTGTCATGATTCAATTTTCTCTTTTCTTAGAAATTGCATTTCGAACCATGAACACATGTACTTTGGTACAATTTTCTTGCTAATTGTGTATTTTCACCTGTGACTGCCGGATGCACAGTACATATTTGCCAGTAACCTGATACAGAGAAAGTAAGTTAATTATCAAGCAAGTTAACTGAAGCCAATTTGGTCATCTCATTGACCTAAAGCCAATATTAATTGTCAGTATGAATTTCATTTTGGCAAAACGATATGCTGAAAGTCTTGATATATTTAGTTCAATGAAGTAATTAAGTTGAACATACTCACTAACATTTATATATATAACCATTGTTTTTTATGCTAAGAACACGTAAAATTAAAACATCTCCATTATTTTACACATGTTCATGGCATTGTTGTAGTGGGATAAAAATATTAGTTTCATTACTCAAAAAAGTAATAAAACATTGCACAATGATCCACTTACAACTGCATAAACAAGACAATAAATCATTTGAACTTGCTTAGTACAAAAAGGCCAACTACATGTATGTGTTTGTATCATGTGAATGGCTTAAGTTTCTCGGTTTTCAAAACTGTCATAAAATCTTTTTCGTGAATGAGCAATTAATGTAATGAAGAGAGTGGGAGTGTACTCAATGTTGGACAATTGTATTTAAAAATAAACATAGTCTTCAAAAACCTAAATCAACCTTGAAATGAGTTCTGAAAGGTTATGTTCCAACAAAAAAAAATCAATTCACCACAATGCACCACCAACTACTTGTCATTTTAATGACTTCCTCATAAATTGAATTGAAATTAGTAGATCAAATTAGGTCTGTATTATCTTTGAAAACTGCAAAACAGACTAATCATGCTCATTGTTTGAAGTGCCCATAGAAAACATCTGGTGGGTCTATATACGGTTGTATTTTCAACACACAAATAAGATGTACAGGGTTAAAAAATAAAACAGTTACTCAAGTCTCCTCACATAAATACATCATCCAAACCTTTAGCTTGAAAAATAAACTTCATTTTTAAACAAATAAGACTTCAAATCACTATTAAAACTGACAAAACTGACAAAACTGACAGTTGATCTATTTACCACTTTATGCCTGTCACCTTTTACACTACACAAGACAGGTATTTTTTCACCCTTTTACTTGTGTCCATTTCTTCCAAATGTAACTGGTCGGTTCATGCCACTGCATTCAGACCATCAGGATAATTTAGGATTAGCAAAATCAAACGTACGATCTCACATGGCCAAATACGAAAAAAAAAATGTTATACGATTG
The DNA here is from genome assembly GCA_019095985.1 of Streblospio benedicti. Classification (NCBI taxonomy): domain Eukaryota; kingdom Metazoa; phylum Annelida; class Polychaeta; order Spionida; family Spionidae; genus Streblospio; species Streblospio benedicti. The sequence continues at coordinate 23,414,442 of CM032659.1, forward strand.
ATTTTGCTTACCGCTACCACAGAAATTACCATTCAAAGTTTTCCCCACTGGTAAGAGACAATTTAAGCTACAGGGACACTGGAAACATAAACAAAATAGATTTCCGATTTCCTTAGACCAATGAGGATACCTGATGCGTTCCATCCATTTGCAATTGACCCTGGTACTCATATGAACTGCAGCATGTAGACTAACAAGGGTACTGGATGCGTTACATCCGTTTGCAATTGAGCTGAGTACTCACATGAACTGCAGCATGCAGTGCCAGATGGAGGAGGAGATGGCTTGCGTGCGCAGCGTGTACATGCCGTGCGACAGCTCGTCAAACTTGGTCTGCAGGTGCGGGCTGGCGGCCGCCAAGATGCACGAGTGGGCCTTGAGGAGCTCACCGCTCGACGTGTGGATGTTCACGTCACACAGGATGCCTGCAAAATCCAGCCCCAAATAGGGGTGATGTACATTTTGTCACGCTCAACAATGTTCCACTTAGGGGGGTTTCAGTTTCGGTCAAGTTTCTGATATTCCACTTTTTTGTGGGTCCAAGATATTTTTGTACGCGCGAAATGTTCGAGTGTGCTGAAAGTTTTCATATTAAGACTCATCTATTTGCTATTTGAATGTGGCATTAGAGATCAATTTATTTTTAAAACAATAGATAAAAATTTCATCTATACATCCACGAACTGTGATTGATAGATGTCTTATAATCATCTTTATTATGTAATTTTTATATTTGTGTCATATATATTCGGGGTGGGGGTGGGGGGAAAGGGGGGGGGGTCAAGAAAAAAGAGAACATTGTTCCACTTTTGCTGAGAATGACAACACGTTCATCATCCCTTATGAACAGGGAGACGGAAACCATGGTCGTAGTTGAAACAGCTCACTGCTTGGGATGATGGTATCATACTGGTACCACAACCACAGGGTCGTGAGTTTGAGTACAGTCAGGGCTAATTGATGTACATGTATTAGTTAATGGAAGCTTTAAAGTGTCTTCAGCTATGTCAATATAGTGGTAGAATATGATTAAAGACTAAAGTGACTCCTACAATATAAGCTCAACTTTACAAAGATAGTTAACGTCTTACTCAAATGCAGTACTATTTATTATATAACTATTTGCAATTATGATTCTATTTAAGTGGAGTCCTACAATTATTTCTCATTCAATTCATCATTCCTATTGACTCCATGAAGTTTTTAGCTGTGCTATTGTTGAAAGATACCATGAGAATACAATAGTCGCGAGTCTGCATTTACCTGTTTTGCGCATCTCGTTGAGGCAATGCAGCAGCTCTGCCATCCAGTACTGTGAGGTCACCGTTATAGTCTCACTCATGATTCTGCGTTTCATTCGTTTCTTCAGCGGCTTACATATCGGGGCTGAAAGTATGACAGACAAGACAACATGAAAGAAACGTTTCTTTAAAAAAAAGTAAATGTACTGCTTTGTCATAAATTGAGTACAATGCAAAGTTGTTTGCACTTTTCGCTATTCCATGGTTCCTGGTCTTCATCAGTACTGCTAAATACCCATGAGACAAGAAAACTGAAAGAAGAGTCTTATCTTTAGGACACATGAATACTATCAACATATAGACAAAGCTGTGTGTATTGTCACAAAAAGATTGAATCTGAAACCTCATCATAACCCTACTACATGCATGCCTACATCACTATTTAAAATCATGCACATTTTGGTTATGTTTTATGATAATCACTTAGTGAAACATACTCAGTGCACACACATCATGACCCTACAATTTGTAATAGCCAAATAGCTTGAAATTCAGTCTGTTATGTATGGCAATGGGATGTGAAAAACTGGGGTATAGTAATTTCTCTTTTGCTTTCTCCTCATTTTACATTCATTTTTACTCGTGCGTGAAAAGGTATTCATAGAAAAGGCTTCAGAAAGATTTATAGCAAAGAATAAGTTCAATGGTGACAGTGGGGATTTTCATTAGTAAATGAAGAAGCAAAAAATACTTAACAATGTGTTGTTTTTGCATTTTACGCTAGATTAATATATTTGTGATCTTAATTGATAGTAATTCAGTGAACAAAATAAGTAAAAATTTTTGAGGTGCAAATGTTTCAACAAAGTACAACTTATGTTGACACAGATCTAAAATAGTTAAACAAGAATCAGGTTATTCTGTGTAACTTTGTAAAAATAGTCGAATGTGAACAAGGTTTTTGTTTTTTACCCTAGACCCCATACCATGCCTTTTTTTTAAATATTACCACACAGATTATTTAAAGGCCTGAATCAATCCTCAATAAAGTACATGTATGTGTGATAATTTCATGGTACCTTCAAACACAATCTACAGAGACATAGATGGAGACGGCTCAAGATGGGTTTTACCACGCCAAATCCTTCATTTTTTAATATAAAGTATGTTAAAACCAAACACAATGTACCACATCAGCTTGCTTGATCCCCAGATATGTAATCTGATGGCTTCCACCCTTTATATACTACAAAAAAAAATTTGTTTGAATATTATCATTATATACTGACGACTATACAATGCCTATCTTTTTTCTCACATAGAAAATTCAAATTTTCTTTAAAATTGTGAACAGTGTTCAATCTAGCTTTGCATTGGAGGGGGCCCTACGGGCCCATTGACCTCCAAAGAGAGGGCCATTTCAAATATGAGGAGGCCCAAGTAAAAAAACAACCCAAAAGGTAGACAGGATGCTTACTGCATTATTTCATGGGTGTGTGGGGGTTATACCAAAATCCGACACGAATTGATAAACTTATTATTATATTTTTTGGTATTTTTTCATAATTTGAGTAGACAAGCATTTGTGATTTAACCCATGTCACCATGATAGATCTTGTCACAGGTTTCATCATATAAATCCATCAAATGGCATTTAGAAGCCGTGTCATCGGGATTAAAAGTAGATAACTTTATGTAAAACCTAAATAGGAATGATCGTACATAATTCATTTTAATGTTACTTTAATATTTTAAGCGTATAACAAGAAATTTCAACTTATTGACATCACTTTCATTACCAGTCGCCATTTTGGTACATACTAGTGCCAGACACAACATGCATTTATCACCACGCAAACAAGCAGCTCGCAGACACGTTTTTCCCGCGCTACTGGCGTGAACTAGTTGAAATTATTTCAGTGGAATGCCGGAAGGTGGCGCTCTGAATGTAAACAAATATGGCCGCGCCCATGAAACTAATACAGACGTGACGGGAAACTAGTTGTTTCTTTGGCGAATATTTTATTAGAAATGTTACAAAAATTTGGCAAAATATTCATAGTGCGCCCGATGGGCCCATGGTATGATTGAGATTGCGTCATTTGGTATGTTAAGCGGCCAAAGGCACAAGGGTCCAGCCTAGATTGAACACTGTGTGAACAACAAGTAGTGATCGGGACCGCCGCCATAAATCTCCCCTTTCTAGATCAGGCCCTTTTAGGTCAATCAATTTTAAAATTAGTAATTCAAATACATACATGTATAAAGAATATCGTAGAACAGTAACACATCTAATCAGAATGAAAATAAAAACACATCGTATTTAAACTTCTTCAAAAGTAGGCCAAAGTATACAAAAATCTAATCAGCTCTGGAGAGTAGTACAATGATGCTAAATATGAAGTTCGGTGACCATAGGTCAAATACTTCTCCCTGTAGAGTGGTAACAAGGTTTATTACGTAACGCTCATAGGTTCGTCAAAAGTTGGCCAAAATACAAACAAAATTTTTGAGAAGTACTTTTTTTCTCAAACAAGACATATTTGATTTGCAAAGCAATTGCTCAAGTAGTCTTTGCGTTATCAGCCTGTTTATTTCGGATGCACGCACGCACGCAGACAGAAGCAAAGCTAAAATCTCCCTCCGAACTTCATCCGGGGAGATTTAATTAGGTCAAATGACCTTGGACTCCTTTAAACATTCATCATTGTACACAGGTGTCTTAAAAGGTCATAAAAATTAAGACAGCCTGAAACATATGAAAAGTATTTGAAATTAATGAATTTTGAATATTTGATAGAAGTCATAGGAAATACATTCAAATATACATGGTGGAGAATACAATTCCATTAATATTCATCATTGATAATAATAGATTGTTTGGCAAAAGTGACATTTAGAAGGTCAATAACCAGAGAAATTGTTAAATTATTGAGGACAAAACACACCTAATCAATGATTTAAACAATTGAAACATGCAACAACGTAAAATACAATATACATGTACTTATATCAATACTTTCTAATTCGATCAGAATTGGATTGATTTGGTGGCGCCATTCTAAGTTCTGTATGATACACACTGAAGAAATGGACCAATTAATGATTATGAATGTACAGTGTGTACAGTTTGACAACACTCAGTTTGCACAGTTAACGGCCGCGAACTCACGAACGTGATCGACTTGTCCAGTACAGAACTGACACTGTCAGAAGGATACAGAACAAAATATTAAGAATTACGCTACGATTCTTTGTTTTTCTCCTATTTCTTCTCATTGTTGCTAATGTTGCGAACAAAAAAAGTTTCTGTTGCTTCCGCAAGTTACGGCTTTCTTCATAACTCGCCTGAAGTTATGTTTATTCTGTTTCCTACCCTTGCATTACGCATTTCACGGAGGTTCCCGTCATAAAAAGAATATTTCTAAAAGTTCATGAACACGCCGTCCATTTTGACACATTTTTGGTTCATTGAGTGTTACAGCGTCCGCACATTTACACCCATTAGATCAGCGCTGTCACTGTGGCGGAAATAAACGAAAACACCTTACCAAATCCGAATATTTATTAGCACAAAAGTATCAAAGATGGATGCTCATGTGTGGAAGTATAAGAAATTATTCTGATTATTAAGTTTTTTCTGTTTATTTCGATAATCGTAAGTATCGTAGTTCAAGTGATTAAGCAGTTCCAAGAAAAATCTGATAGCTATAACTTTGATTAAAATTGTTATGTTTTCTTTTGCCGATTCCTCTAATTTCGTTACGGTTCTGTATCCTTTTGCCGTAGTCAGTACTGCAAATGGGTGGTCAAATGAGATGGCAGTGATACATCAACGAGACCACACATACATGTATTTCTATCTAAAAACTATTGATCAAAATTGACACGCTTCTTTTCATGATGTGATATTTTATCATTTTATAAGGTCACTGTTTTAAGAGAAACCACATCTGAATTAAGATCTACCGTATTCCCGCGCATTAAAGCCCATGGGCTTATAACCGAAAAACAGCACTTTTTGGACCTTTTTAAAATGGAAAAAGTTCCCATTTACAATCCCAGGGCGTATATTTGTATACTACGTCCATCCCCTATTTGGCGATGAATAAGCATTGGATTTTGACTATATAGAGCCACCAAGTATCTTAACCATGGGTTCTTAAGTGTTACTGTACGGTACTAGTCTACCTACGCGGGCGATGATGAGTGTACTGACTTTTGACAACGTGCACGATGTTTTCCTTTAATCTTCAATGGTGATTATTAATTTCATATCTTTTCTAGCAATGCTGTCTTCATATTCGTCATTGTCACAAGAATTTTCATAGCATGGTAACATCGTACAAACCTAATTTAATAAATATTTGAACTCCGGAAGTTCGCCATTATAACAGAATGTCCAAAATATAGTCCGAAAACGTGATCCAAAATTTTATTTTATTGCTGACAGTTTTCAAACCCACAGGTTCCTTTTCAAACAAGGAAACAAGGCACGGTCCGCGACGTGGCCTGAGTGGCGCGCCGTAATTTGTTCACAGTATTCTTGAAACATGATAATGGCTATTATCATGTTCATTATCACCATTATCAAAAATGAAAAATGATAATCCGATTTTCGGTATTCTTGAAGCATTATCATTATCATTTTCATTTACATTATCATTCCAAAAAACGATACTCCTCTTAGCAGTATCACAGCCATGATCACAGTTCCCAGCAGGTAATTTTGCAAGATTTTCAGATTGTTGTTAAGCTAGGAAAAAGTTACATAGATCTAAATGATTATTTTACATCTATAGCACAGTTAAATGATGCCTTGATAAAATATATGTTATAGAGATTATATTTACGCATTCATACATAGGAATTTCTATTAATAGGGGTGTAAGTAATCATATTGGCATTTTAAGGTGAAAAAATGAGTGTTACCGTAATTTATGCAGTAGTATTCTATTATACTATGGTCTTGTTCTTGCACTATATTATTGTATGTCACGCTCTTTGGTGTAATCACTTTTTATAAAATATTAGTCTAGATCTACGGTAAATAGTATTAGCCGATGTCATTGACGACATACCTCCCGGTATTAGTCTCTAGATCTAGCTTTATTGCGACGTATATAGAACTGCCAGTGTAGACCAATATTATGACGAGAACGTGCATCAATTGAATAAAAAATCTCTATTTGATAACGTATATGTTGCTAACAATACTATATTTCCAGTATTCTTTTATTTACAAAATAAAAGTAGATCCATACGATTGAGGAATGGGTTTTACATTCAATAATTTTTAAAATAACGTTGATTAACTTGAGTGCATTTTCACGTCGAGTGATCACGCTGATAATGCCTTCAAGAATACCGATACTACCCATTATCAGCGTGATCATTTTTTGAGCTATCATCATGGTATTATCATTATCATTATCGCTCTTCTATCATCACGTTTCAAGAATACGGCCCTGGGGGCCATAGTTGTCGGACTGGGTGCACTAATCAGTATTGATGATTGAACAAAAATTGTGGACCATTGATCGAACAGTAATCGATTGTCATATAAATAAGGATAAACATTTTCATTCTGTATTGTTATTTAGTAATGTATTTCTCATATCCTTTGGTATATTATACATTTTTACTTTTAAACCTCCACGACCATGTTAGATCCTGGTATTATTGCCAGCACATTAATTTGCAAAGACGCCATGGGGCGGCGCTGCGCCTATTAATATGGAGACAAGTGCCTCTACTTGTGAGAAGCGGAAATGTACCTTATTCTCGTGGATTAAGGCACATGTACATATAACCAAAAAATCACTATTTTGGGGGTGTCCCTGGGGTCAGTTTTGATCTCTAATATAGGCCCATGAGGTTAATACGATCATGAAGCACACCCCACCTAGAACCTACAATATACTTACGAAAAGTTACTTTCCTTGGTGTATTGGTCTTAAAATACCAAAAACGAAACAACTGTCGTAAAAAGAAACTATGACGGGAAGTTGTCTTATCATGCTTTATTCTGCCAATGATTTTAGGATTGTAATATGTAAATTTTGTCTTGAATCATGCTTTAAGTCTCTGTTATAAGCCCATGGGCCTTGATACGAACACATGGCGCACTCCCAATGTTAAACTTCAGTGCGTCATAATGTGCGAGGATATTGTACATGTAGGTCAAGGTAAGATGGCTGATAGTTGTTGGGAGAAGATAATATTGCTACAATTCTATTTTTACAAAACACAAAATATGCAAAATAGAACGTATATTAAAAGCATCCTATATATTTTGCCCGCAATCACATCAAAAGCATTTCCTCAACTTTATCAAATTTGAGTCGAAGTTCATAAATGTTAGAATCAGATATATTTTTGCTCGAATTCAACATATTCATTTTACAAAGCTAAGCATGTTCATACAGTGACCCTGTTTATGTGGGACGCCGAAGCAGACAAGGACAGAGGCGAATCTAGAAGTCTCCCTCCGGAACGGGGGAGACTTAATTATAAAAGATAAGTAATAGTTTTCAATGTAGGAGAATGATTCCAGAAAGAATATATATGCATAACGTGTGTGTAAACTTGATGAAATAATGAAGCTCTTATCATGTAAACATCAAAAGTCGAGGGACAATAGATCAAAGTTGATCACAACAGACAATTGAACGAACAAAAACACCTCACATCTGACATTTACAAAGTAGTACAAACTAAAACATGCATCAAAAAGTCAAACATATCAGGGAAAACAATACATGTACATGGTTATTGAATGAATATCAACTTTCTGATTCATTTCGTTCCGGTAAGGACCTGTATTTATGAAGCAAGCAAACACATTTCTTTATACATGCATAAAAGGTTCAACTGAAATCATTTAGTCTCTTATACATCATGTATAGCATCGGTTAAAGCATAATAACAACAAATGTTCAATAAAATCAGTCAATATGTAAGGCAATTTCTTGAAATACACAATAGATGCACACACGTGTATAACAAGTTTATTGTACTCACTTAAACACTGAGGTATTGTCACTTCACCATTTATAAGATCAAAAACATATCAATAATCCTATACCATATAGACACTCTTGTTGTTCTGACAAACGAAACTAAAATTCGAAGGCTATGCTATTATAAAGCTATTTTACATAATTCTGAAAGTTTGTTCATAACGTGACCTTTGCTGTCAACAATAGAATGATGCATCTTTTATATTAGTGTGTTTGAACAAAAATGCCCTGGGAATTATGTTAAATTCTTATCATCCATATTAAAGTAGTAGTCTAGGTATCTGGACTTTGTCTCTGACTATTCACATGATTATTTACTACCTAACGTAAAAAGACTTCAGTGTCATCAATGGACCTTTGTTTACAATATGAACATCAAAATGAAGAACAAACATTAGGGAGCTAGGTACACCAGTCTTCACTTATGAATCACACAATTATCAATGAATTATTCTGTTTAAGTAGTATTGTAGACATTCAAGTGAATGACCACAATTCTGATGGGTTTTGATCGATGTTTAAAATGAACATACTAACTATCAATATTAGATACCACAGAACATTTATTTCTTTGATGGAGCACATTATTTCTCTACACAACATTTCTCTACATACAAATTGATGCTTGGGACCCCGAATGCAAAGCAAGATGCTTCATGAAAAATGCTGGTGGTGGGAAATTTAAAGCTATTACAATTTTTGTTCTGACGCACATTGTTCACAGCTCAATTTAGTTTCAAAACACGACCATCCTCGTGATGGTAGCATTCAACACCCTAATTCAAGCATTTATGGTAACCAGTTAAGACCTGGGTTAAGACAGTGTGTCCTTGTATTATATGGAGCGTGACATTTCCAAAGTGTGATTTTGAAACACCGACCAGATTTCACTAGACAGTGACCATTTCTTAGAATATCTACAACTAACTGAAATAGCCCCAATCATATGGTAAAAAGATATAAAGAGCTTGATATTTTAGTTGCCGTAGAATGAACAGTGACCTATGCTTGGTTTTATACATCCATCTGAAACTAGAGAAGTAAGTCGCCTGTGCAAGCATCAAGTACTTGGTTCATGCACGTCTTGCTACGTGTACTTGATATATCATTATTCACTTAATATCACATGACAGCCAGACACGATGCTTGAGTAGGAGACTTGATCTTATTACACAAATGTAACTGGTGAATTTTTTAAGTGCCTTTTGACCAATGTTTTTCTCATCTACCATATTATAAATTGCCAGTCACATTAGCATTTGTGACTGCTAACTGGGTCTTTAAGTGTGATCAGCTAAGATTTTGCCTGTGGATGATCCATAGCTAAGCACATGGATGTACAGCACTGGTGAACAAAGTTTTGAAAAACTAAATCAGTTTTAACTTTCGCCACTGTTTGAATGAACAGTTTGCTTGTAATCATGCAAATAGATAGAAATTTGGTGTCAAAGAAAAATAGATCATAGTATCGATCATATTCAATAATTAAGTGTGTGTAACAACTTAAAAAGGTAAGGAAGAAATTATACCAACAAAACCTACAAAAACATAGCGCAAAGCTTTGCGAGATAACTTACCTCTGCCTACAGTTGACTGATAAATTAATTACATAAAATAATTTCTCAAAATTTAGGAATAGAGACAAATACAATTACATCCTAATAACATGAATAATATGAAAAATTGTGGAAACAATAGACAAGAAGAACCACACCACAACAACAATCAGTTTCACACTTAAGATTGAAAGCTACCTGTGACCATCAAAGCCAGTGGAAGCAATTTCACATGATCCATTGAAGCACACAGAATAGCCGCTCATCATGATCACCACCAATGAAACCATATGGAAAAGCATCTACTACTATAGGGAGTGATTTGAATGACTAGGATATACCGGTCATACCTGGAATGGTGAGAACCTTGTAGCTGGTGGGTTGCTCGCAGTCCACGTGGGCGTGGGCTCGCTTCCTGGCGAGTGAGCGCACTGAGTAGTCCATTGCCGCCTGGTCCGCACCAGTACTACTGGCGGCTCCCATGGTGTCGGTGCCCTCCAGCTCCACATGCTTTGGCTGGAGCTCGTCACTCGCCGCTGACAATTCGATGCCTCCCACCACGCCACCTGCAGGGCTAGAGCTGTTGTCTACTACTGGTGCCTGAGCCGGCGCCTTCTTGGTGTATTCTGGGGGGATTGTCCTGGCTGCAGGTGAGTGAATAGATTGATCGGAGAAGCGCGGCGAAGGAGGCAAGTCCAGTGGTTTTTTGAAACAGCTGTCTTCGCCGCTAGTGGAATGTGTAGAGTGAACTGAGGCGGGGCTTTTTATGTCATCGTTATCACAGTAGTTTGGTACGGATGGTACTGAAGGGCTTCTGGCAACTGAGGAAAACTCAATGGCACTTTTTGAAGAATGTTCAATGATATTCTTGGAAACTTCCATTGGTTCATTTGAAAATACCATGGACTTCGGACTGAACTCCGCAGAAGCTGGAGAGTTTGTGTATGGAATACCAGAATCTGAGCATGGGTCTGCATTGTTGCTGCCACTATAACTTGGTGATTTGTGGCTATAATCTAAACCATTGGGCGTATAGTCCTTGATCATCACACCATAGTCAATATCTTTGGCAGATGTACGACTGTCAACCTGCTGCTGCTGCTGCTGCTGCTGCTGCTGCTGCTGCTGCTGCTGCTGCTGCTGCTGCTGCTGCTGCTTGTCATTTTCATCTCGCTGCTTTTTCATGGCCAACACTTTGCTAGTGTAGTTGATTTTCTTATGTGAATACGGGCTGGTTATTTCTAGCGGCTTTTTGAATACGTCTTCTTCCAAAGCATGTGCTTTTGCAGGTGATTTGGGGATGGAATATTGTGATGCATTTTGTTCCTGGTGTGTAGAATGAAACTCTTTGGCAACATGATCATTAGAGTTTATTTTTGCATCTTGAGAAAAGCCTCGATGACACGCTTCATTATTTATCGTCTTCCAATCATGGGACAAGTCCTCTGTATGAGGGCTGATGAAGCTTTTTTTGGAATAATCATATGCTTCATTTGAATTAGGAACGTTCTGCTCAGCATACAATTCAGAATTTGCCATTGACTCCTGACTGTCCTGATAATAGTCTGGAGGTTTATGAAAAACCTCTACCTTTTTATTGGAACACTCCATTATTGCTGGTGTGGTATAATCCATCATTTCGTTAATCCCATTGTTTGTACATGTTATCTCTTACGCCTTGAAGACTACACATCCCTTCTCAAGATGACATGTACACGTATCTCTTGTAACGGAATACTTGCTAACTTGTACAAGTAGCAACATAATTAGTTTAAGGCAGTCGTCAGTGGCTGTGCATTATATCTGCAGTTTCTCATATCCTTTTTTGCTATTTACCACAGCTCATTTTACATTCTTCAATTACTGTTTGTCAGTCTTTTGCTAAAACAATAATATAAAAAGAAATGAAGATAGGAGCACACATAAATACACTGATGTTCCTTTGCAAATATACAGTGCTCATCGTTCTTATCCAACCAGATCACAACTTTAAAATGCTTAAAATGCATATAATACTTAGCTCCATGCCGACCAGATCATTAAAAAATCACATCTAAAATATAAAAGATTTAGTCTAATTTTGAGTAATTGTCATTTCACTTCCAAATATTTAATTTCTGGTAGATTTTGAAGAGACATCGTACATGTAGATTGTAGGTAAGGGGTTAGAAGGTTAGTCTTAAGGTGATATTTGACATGCAACCCTTACATGTATTAGATATTAGATATCATCCATACATGTACAATGTAGGCCTGTGAAAAGCAAGAGAAGTCCAAGTTATCTCACACTTCTATGCATTCCCAATAAACACCATTAATAATGTTATCCATCTTTATACATGTACAGTAACAGTAATCATCATTAAAGTTTTTCATGACTACATATATGAGACCTTAATTAGTTATTAACACATATATCCAACGTCCAACTCTCATGAACATTTAATACGTTATCACAAGCTGCATGTTCTTCCACATTTACTTCTAAATGTCAATGACATTTTCATATCAAAATTATGATCAATGCAATGTCTATTAAGCGAGATTTTTCTTCAAACCTAGTCAACAATATTATAGAACACTAATTCATTTACTTAACTAATTTTTCGGTAAAACCAACCACTATATAATTCCTACTTGAGAATGCTACACGTACCATAAAAATTAATAGACTGTAACTGTTGAAATCGTTTGGCTCTATTAAGTGAGTTACCTTTTATATGACTGCATATGTAATCTACATAGACTAAGCGATTTCTGAATAGCTTTGTCCAGTTTCACATCTTTCCTGTTCTGGACTGATACTAACGAGGTCAGCAAAGAACAACTTCTGTGAAGTGACCATGTTAATTTCTCAACCATTTGTCTAACTGGATACTGTAAACTGGTCAACTTTTATCACATTGAACGTAAAAGATCAAAGTACTCACTATGGAAAGTTTCACTTAAAGTGTAAATTAGAAAGCGGGATCTTGATTTCAAATTTTGCCCTATGGTTAGTCATCAGGTTCACATATGGTCATCAGTCAACATTATCGCCAAGTACTGTAGTGCACTCTCTTTCACTTATGACGATATTTGACTTGACCAAACAATAAAAAGGATTCCCCTCAATATAGTGACCTTGAAGTCCATGAACCATATCTAATGGAAGTATCACAACCATGAATTTATATGTATACAGGCTTTCCTAAAAGTACTTCAAATGATGGAAGTTTTACCGTAAAGATCGCATTCAATGAGTTCAATATACATGTAGTAGAATAGGGCTCCAGGGCAAATGTATGGCACAGATGTACTTATTGGTCAAAGCTATATTGTCCTCACCAGCTATTGACTTCACTTAGAGATACTGATGCTTTGCTTCAAACAGAAGAATCATTAGATGGTAAATATGTTAATCATATGCGCCCAGACATATATATAGGCATTTACTATACATGTAGTTGGGATATATCTGCAACCACAAACATCCCTCGAGCAGAAAAGATGTTGAATTTCAAACTTAAGCCTATATTTTGACCATTTGTAGCCAGAGGTATTCAAGTGAACAGCCTAAGACTTATATTATTAACCTTTATAATTAAATCTGAGAATTGGTTGTAGTGACACTCCTGTGTATGACATTTGGTGTCAATCCAAGAATCACCTAATTGTTTCAATTGAACTATTACTTTCATTACTTTTATTACCGCAGAACTGACATATGTAAGACAAAAATAAACGTACTACATTAAGTCATTTGACAAATAACAGACATCTTAGAAGTTTCTTACAAACTGGACACGTATTCAGAAAGACTCAGATTTGTAAATGTCTGCTGCCCAATTTTGGATTGTATGCCCATGATATTGAGCCTGCTACCTTCTCTACACAACAATCCTTATACGTAGTTTGAAAACAGTTTGAAACCCAACAGCTTACCAAGAAAAAAGCAGCAAAACCTCAGTCCGTCAAAAACAAAAACTCCAAGTACATTTATCATCAAGTGACCATTTCTAATGCATTTAAAAATATTCTGAAATTTCTTTCTTTCATCATTCTATGGTCTAAATTTTCTAACCGTCTAATTTCTCTTACCATCATCTGTCAGCATGTTATTTCTGCAAAACTACATATATATATAGGCTCATTCTTTTTAGCATTATGCACCTTTGGGGGCTTTTTCCAAACTTCTACGCTTTCTTTTTGGGGATGGTAGACAATGGCCTGATTGACATTTGACTGCCTTGCACTTATTGCTGTGAAGTCTCAAAATATGAAAACTGGAGTACACAATATGCATTATAATTCAAAACTTAATTGCTATCAATACACTAATATTATTCTAGCAAACTTAATGAACAGAAATTATGCTTTCAGATTTCCACATGCAAAACATAACGACAGAATAGTAAAGAATGTTAAGTTTTTCTTTGCCCTAAATACATGATAATGTCAAGCGAAAAAATATCATAAACAATGTATTCCAACAACATAAACAAGACTGTAAGACTGTTTTTTGATACGGATTGGTGCACATTATGAAACTACGACTCCAGGTATTTGTGTAAGTTTATGTGATTTTTATTACAGTCATTCATTTTTTGTGCTCTTTGGTGGACATGGATTGTTTAATGAACGAATGAACACGGTCATTATACAGCTAAAGCTGTGAATCTATTGCATTCAATTTGAGCAGAAATAAAGTCATTTAATTTTTTGTTCAAAGGTAAATTCTTTTCTCAATAACACATACTAATACCATATTCTACTCACATATTCTTTCACATTTTAAAATGTATATATACACACCACACCTAAGCTGTGTGATGTCTATCTACAAACAAAATCCAATAATGTAATACATGTACTTGCTCATGGCATACGAGCTACATACATCTTGATTTTTTAACCCCATATGGATCATTTAAGTAGATATTACGTACAATAGCAATGATGCAATTTGAGAGAAGCAAAAGGACACTCAACTCAGCCATTCACCATGAGTGCACGGTGGTAAGTCATTTAAAAACTACATGTAATAAAATATTCTGCACTGCTCTAACACATGCCTAATTCATTGATTTCCTAAGCATAATTTTGTGACCATGACTTAGACTAGTCAGTCTTTAATTTGTGAAATAATGTAATTGCATAACAATACGTGTAAATGATTTATACATGTATGCATGCAAAGGGATAACTTCATTGCTAATTATCAAAATCTTCTAAAAGCAATAAACATTTTATAGCAGATATAAAACAAGTTAATCAATTAAATTCAATGAAATACTGTAATAGCAAATGGACCACTTTTTACTTTATCTTAAAAGAAACACCTCATAACATTGTCCACAAAGTCAGTGTATCGTATTTGGAAGAACTGTCATTTGACATTGAGAACCTGAATATCACGCCTTCTATACGGAAACTTATGGTTTGTTTACTTTAAAGTCAGGATTGAACTTGTGTGGAAACTGACCACTAAAAAAAAATCTTTGCCAATTTTTCTTATTCTTTCAACGGATTCTTATTAATTGTAAATTACCAGGTATATATTTTGTGAGGCATTCTTCAAGGTCTTATTCTATTTGATTTTCATTTGCCATCCATATTTAAAGGCATTAAATTTTGGCAAACATTAATGAAGTCCATCCAGTTAGCTTAATAAACCATCAATACTTAGGTAATATTTTTTTTTGTGGTCAGCTGAACATTATTGTTAGTCTTATAGCATTGTTATGAGTAATTTGAAACTATTGACTTTAAATACATTCAAAGAACACTTAAGTCTAGCAAATCAATTGTGACCCACTGGTTAGTATTTAAGTTTGTTATATAAATAAAACACATTCAACACATTCTTACAGATTTAGTCATGGACTCCAATATCATTGAAGGGAGTGTGCAGTATGTATACTACCGGTACTATGATTTACAAACACTATACCATACACATTACTACCATTCTATATAATAGTGTGCACGTTATAGTGTTTGTAAATCATAGTAGTATACATACAACACACACCCTCCCATGATCCTGGGGCCATTGATTTAGTTAGCGTGCAGTCGTTATTAATAATAACCTAAAGCCTGGTTACAGGTAAGCAAACAAAAAAAGCTCAAGATGTGATGTATAAATTAATTTTACCTTTACCAAAAACATCTCAAAGATAAAAGAGCCTGAATTAAAGGGCATTCTGAGTTCACATCTTCCCACTGGATCTATTAATACACCAGACATATTATTCAGGGCATGATCAATAGCAAAGAGAAAGCAGGCGGATTTCTGAAGAAGAAAAAAAAAGATATGCCCTCTGTTGACCGAGTTACCATCATGAAAGACTTTTCAGTTCTTTCTTTTTTTAACAGTCTATAATTTAGAACTCATATACCATTATCCAAAGTGCACCATAGAATATCTTAAATGTAAACAATATATAGAAGAATCCTTTAGATTGATTTTAAGCTTGTACATGCAGCAGATAGAAAACTCCAGCAAATACTCTGTATTTTTCATGCATAAAAACTAGTTAGTTTCGGTTTTGGCTAATGACGTAACTGTGTGCTCATGACAACAGTAAACAATATTATCACTTCCTGGTTTGTTTAATTTCACTTTCTCGCCAGTGGTTAATCTATTGACATCATTAGTAGTTTACAGTGTTTTTTTTCTGATAATGGTATCTAGGAAGTAAAATCAAACTGATTTGCAGATAATTTTTTCCAAAATGTTTTTAACGTCACTGAAGTTCTATTTCAAGTGATTTCAAAGGGTGCACTTTTTTTGTAATAAATTGCAATATAATCAAATGATATGTTTCAACTGTATGATAAATGTCCTACCACAATAACTTGTTGATTATGGTATCTAGGAAGTGCAGTCACAATTCACACGTTAATGCCTGTTACTAAACCAGCAATATTTAGCGGCAATGCACACATGGTCACTAGTGGGCATAATATGTCACTGACATGGTGCATCATTGGAGACATCCGTAATTTCAAATAGGAGTTAAAAATGGCTGATGTCGAATGTTCTCAACAACATGTCCTCAACAACGGAAGAGTGAACAAAGGAAAAAACTGA
Source organism: Streblospio benedicti (assembly GCA_019095985.1). Classification (NCBI taxonomy): domain Eukaryota; kingdom Metazoa; phylum Annelida; class Polychaeta; order Spionida; family Spionidae; genus Streblospio; species Streblospio benedicti. The sequence continues at coordinate 23,431,336 of CM032659.1, forward strand.
AAAAACTGAAACTTTTTTCATGCATTAGCTTTTAATACTTTAAGTAAATCATGTTGTAAACAATTCCAAAATGGAAGGATTTACGACTACAAATTGGGTTCTGTTGTTGAGGACATTCATTGTACCGACATGCCCCATATTGGAAGCTTATCCATGTTTAACACACCACACATTTAAGACACCATAAGCTAAGATATACGTTTATTGCTCTGAACTGAACTATGATCTATATAGCAAGCACATACCAAAAGATGTCAGGGCCGTATATCCAGGATTGCAATACATATTGATAGATCAAAAGCAAAATATGCTCCAGACAAGGATGCGGGTTACAACAAACACCATATGGATTTTCTATGGGGGTTTGGGGAGAAATGTTACCAAGAAAGTTTTGGAATTTAGACACCTTTCAATAGAATCTGAGCCTATTTCAGAGTTAAAAGTAACCTTATAAACAAATATATCAAAGCTCAGTTTCATTCAGGGTTTGTAATCATCCCAAAACATGGGATGCCTCTCTTGCCTTGTATGGTACTAAGCTCTAGCCATGACCACACTGGCATATCCATTTTTTTTTAAGGAGGGGGGGCACTTTTATACTAACGATCAATTGCGAACATGCCAAAACCATTAAGAAAATAAGGTATTTAGGTAGGAAGGGGGGGGGGAGTGTCTTCTCCGCCCCCCTGGATCTGCCACTGGGATGTACAGTTGCAAGTAAACTGAGCATGCATGCAACCTCACTCCTGGACCAATGTCTTTAAGGATAGGTGGAGGAAGCAGATACACTCGATACATGACCATTTAAGAATTTCCGCAAACGGTTGACAGCTTCCATCTATGACTGCCACTAGTCAGTATGACATTCTGATAAATGAGAAGCCATACTTTTCGCTCCACAAATGCCTTGAAGCACTTGTGTGATCAGTGCTCATAGACAACTAGTGCCGCCTGTGCCCAAGCTGATCATGATTAATTATCGTTATGACCTTTGAATTTTTAACTGCAGAAACGCCAATACATGGTCTGATCAAATGAACTGAGGCGTTATAAGTGAGATGCTCTTGAAGCCAACAAAGTGCGGAAGACTTGTAGATTTTGTCTCACTAGTTTCTATTTTTGACTTCAGATGTTCCATATGGGAAGCTTCTCTTGTAAAAATCACAGAGATAGGTGTGTAGTGTTCAATCTAGCTTTGCACTGGAGGGGGCACTACGGGCCCATTGACCTTCAAAGAGAGGGCCATTTTAAAAATGAGGGGGCCCCAAGTTAAAAAAACATACCAAAAAGTAGACAGGATGCTTACTGCATTATGTCATGGGTGTGTGGGGGTAATACCAAAATCCGACAAGAATTGATAAAGTTATTACAATATTTCTTGGTATTTTTTCATAATTGGAGTAGACAAGCATTTTTTATTTAACCCACGTTAGATCCTGTCACAGTTTTCATCCTCCGAGGTTTCATCATCATATAAGTCCGTCAAATGACATTTAGAAGCAGTGTCATCGGGATTAAAAGTAGATAACTTTATGTAAAACCTAAATAGGAATGATCGTACATAATTCATTTTAACGTTACTTCAATATGTTAAGCATATAACAAGAAATTTTAACACATTGACATCTGTTTCCTTATCATGTAATGGTAGCCATTTACATACTAGTGCCAGACACAACATGCATTTATCACAACGCAAATACAGCAGAGCGCAGACACGTTTTTCCACGCTACAGGCGTGAACTAGTTGAAATTATTTCAGTGGATTGCCGATTGGTGGCGCTCTGAATGTAAACAAATATGGCCGCGCCCATAAAACTAATTCAGGCGTGACGGGAAACTCGTTTTCTTTGGCGAATATTTAATCAAAATTGTTACAAAAATTTGGCAAAATATTCATAGTGCGCCCGACGGGCCCATGGTACGATTGGGATTGCGCCATTTGGTATGTTAAGCGGCCAAAGGCGCAATGGCGCAGCCTAGATTGAACACTGGGTGTGTCATCAACTTTCTTAATATTCTTACTTGTACAGTCGTAACACTAGCATAGGCATCATTTAGACAAACATTATAACACATAGTGCACTGTTACAATTTAAACGAAGGATTTAAAAAAAAATATGCAAAGAATACTCAAACGATACAATTGGATTTTAAAAGAACGTAAACTGGCAGACGTCGGTTGAAAAAAACAGCATACAGACACTTTTATTATTTGCCTTTTCAGTTACCAGTACATTGCATAAAAAATGTAGATCAGCAGAAAATGGATGAATTCATCAACGGCATGTCCAATGTTCACGTTGAAGTTATCATCAAGTCATTGTCCAACTTTGTACACTGAGAAATAGACTTTTGTTGACACAATTCATTATCAATACTGAAGTGAAAAACATTGACACAATTAAAAAAGTAGTTGCATTACCTTACATGGTATTCCTAGGTTTGCTCAAATACTAATATATAAGCAAAGGTTATGCATTAATGTATTATCAGAAAAGTCTCTAGGTAATACAGTAAAGCAAACAGTAAGAAACTTGATAAGAGACAAGTTCACTCCCCCCATCATATAGCAATCTCTTTCACAAATTGTACAAATAATACCCACAAAACTGTGCACTTGACCACAGCAAACTCCAAATCTTTAATCCAAACATCTAACACATCTTTATCAAATGTTTAGGTCTTTTCTGCATGCTAAGACATATATGAACCATTATGTATAATTGTGCAATATTGTATAGACAAACGTCTTTCTCAAAAGCATCTTTAAGTGTCTTAAAATGAAGAATACTAGTAAATTTTTGGCTACTCTAGTCCTGCAGAAACTACCCTTCATGTAAGAAACTGCACTATGTGTACACCGGAATCAACAATCATAATCATCATACTGTTATCTAAGTTTCTCCCCACTTTACTATTCATCTCAATTCTGATTGGTTCATAGCTGTAGGAGGTCAGTTTATCTCCCACTTTGTGAATGGGAGAACAAATACTTTCCGATGCTCATCAACATAATCAACCACAACGTACAAAAGATCACTTTGTCCGTGCAGGGACGTTTAAAGAAATCCCACGCACGTTATTGTTTGGAGTGTTGACGTTTTAATGAACATGTTGAGCGCACCGCGTTCTACGCTATTGGCTCGGTATTCTCGGAAGTCTGCAGCCATTAACATTTTTATAAAATAAAGGCAGATATTTTATTGGCGGTCTGAATTCTGGCATTTCAGTATGTACATCATCATGCATTATTAGTATGTACATAATGTGTATAACAAAATAGATTGTAATCAAAACGTATTATTCAAGCCACCTGGATATGCAATCCTTTTGACGTTATCAGGAGCATTTGAATCTGAAGTCTGCCTATCATGAAGTGTATGAACGTTAAACACAACCAAGTTAAATAAAACTGTTAAAGCTGAGAGATGAAAAGGCAACGGTCAGTTTTAGTGTGGAGATAACACAAGCTAAACACGAGTGGTGTCTTTGTCTGCACACACCTTCGCTGACTCTCACTTATGCAAAGACACCACTCGTGCATAGCTAGTGTTATCTCCACACTAAACTGGACCAATACCCTTATATAATCATAACCTTAGTGTCTCATTGGAGCTCTATCAATGTGCACTCACACAAAAAAAATTGAAGAGAACTTTGGCGACAGTCAAAGATAACGGTTCGCTTGGATGAAGAATATATCAATGTTTGCCGTTGCTTGTGCAATAATGCAGCACTGAATTAACAGATACACAAATTACATGTACTGTAAATCTTCAGATAATGGCCTACCTTTGATATCTGCCTGCCTCTATTAAACGCCACCTGAGCTGGAAGGTATTCTGTTAAACGCCTACCTATCATTAACGGCCACCTCTACCTCTAATAAAAGTGGGTGAGTCTCCAGAAAACATCTTACCCCTGCTTTTCTTTAATAAAAACCACCAGCACGCTACTAGTTCCTAGCTAAGTAGAAGTGATGATTGTAAAGTTTATGTATAATGACTTCTATTATTACCACCTGAGTGACCATGCTGGCAACTGTAAAAATCTTGAGCGACAATAAAGGCTCAACTTATATAGAAATCGGGACAGATGCAACTTGTACATGCTTACTTTGTACATGTAGATAATACAAATTAACGGCCAGGTCTATTCATCAGCTATTTCCGGTATTCAAAATTACTGCATTATCATCTTACATAAAATACATGCATACGTTGAGCACAGTCTTACTACTGACTTGTATAAAAGACGTTACATAAAAATATCAGTATTAATGCATATTTGCCTTGAATGAAATAAGAAAACATTCCCATTTTAAGAAGCCTCATACATCTCGCTGAATTAGCCACGTCATCACATTGTCTACACCTACACTATATTACGCCACTTTAGTCTGTATATTTATGGTTTGCGGCAGCACATTTTGATATTTGCATTAAGTTATGAGCGGATAAAACAGATGATGACAAAGATTATTCAAAATTATGTGTATTTTCTAACAAAACTTAAAAGTTCATGTTTTGTTTCATCTATACCGAATGAACAAATGGGTTTGTGGTTATTGCTTTTTGTACCGACATATGCAGAAATTTGCAGAATGCACTACTCTAAGAGTGCACAATTATTATTTTTTTAATAAATTCTACATTGGCCATGCTTTTGCCATTATCTCATGTACATTTAAACTTCTGCGAAAAACACAAATACCATTAAGCGGCATACAACTGAAACATTCTGATTTCATATGAAGTCTTACAAATGAAGAGATGTTAATTAATAAAAGTGTCATATAACGAGCACTCACACCGAGTATACGTCATTCAATTAGATTAAATGCCATGAAATGACGTAGCTACAGTACAGTTACATATTATCACGCACAAATAAAGTGACCAATGTATCAGTTTCAGTTCATTTACTTATTTGCAGCGTAGTTTAGGAATGGGAGTTAGTCAGTTGTTATTTCATTTTTCATACATTTACTATTACCAGCTTCTAATATACATGTATATAAAGCCCTTAGTTACAGCATTTGCTCCGTCGTAATAATAACTTATGGAATTGGCGCTACTAATAAGGCTGCGTCGGTAGGACTGATCATACAATACATATGAATTCTCTCTAACTGGACCGCCTACTACTTCTACATATGCTTAGAATGAGGGATGCATTCTTCATATGTACAGTAAATTCAAATATTTTTTATGAAAACAAATGAGACCAACCCAGTTGTGTAGATACATGGATCAAGCTTGGTATATAAGAAAATTCATAGGGGAATAAATCTTACAGCTCTTACAGATATTTCTATCAACTTCAGCTTTTTTGTCCTGCCTAATGCAACTCATATTTCCATTCAGACATTTATAGGTCGTTAAATTGTTGTATTCAATGGCCTTTACTACAGGCAAGTCAACGCTAGTCAGCAGAGACCCAAGGTGAAGCATTATAATGATAATGCACAGAACTCCGCTCCTTCTACGAGATACCATGTATGAACATCCAAGTGCGCTGGGTGTTAGGATTGAAATTCTGTTGAAAATGGAGGTGGGCAGTTACAAAGGTGGTGAGTGAGTTTTATTTGGTACTTTGAAACCTTGAAACGTATACGTATGAAAACCCATAGCGCAGTGAGGGAGATGCTTGGTAGACGCTAGCTGGGCCTGCCTCGCGGCAGTTGAAAACCCACACAGCCTAGCTGCTATCTCACGGCTGTTAAAAGAGATCAATACTTTCATGGACTTTAAACTGGTAAAACATCTAATGTAAGAAGGTAAAGAACACTTATAAAACCAATTAACTTAGCGTATAATTAACAAAGAGATCACAGCGCGTGATCTCATAATTACATCCAGTTGATCTGGTGGTGGCTGCTCGTTTAAAGTTACTTCAGGAAATGTTACCCCAACAGCCTTGTGTTTCTCTGAAAGGAAAGTCTCTATCTAGTTTTGAAGGCTGATAGCGATTTGCACATTAATAATAGACAGATCAAAGGGCTTTAACTATATTTGTACTAAGGTGAGTACTTTCTTAGGCTGCCACACAGCACTGTGGGTTTTGCACTATAGAAACTTCAATTAAATCGATGAAAGTGCACCATGCGGCACCACGTGGTGCCTCGCATCTCGCTGACGTCACGTCATTTACTACCCCAGGCGAACAAGAAATCAGACGCACAGCAGAAACTGAAATGTGGATTTAACCCCATTGGAGTGGTCAATGCGATTTCTTTTTGCGTCTATCAAATGCAAGCCTGCTTGCGGCGCTATGGGTTTTGCTACTAAGAATTGGTTATCACTGTAACCAAACTAAACCTCACTTGGCTAATATAATTTTTTTTTTGTTCAAGTTGTTAATCATGAATATAGGAATTACTAATGGATCAATGCATAAGAGAATACATATGTTCAGTAATTCACTTGAGCCCAAGGGGGGTGTTGGATGGTTATTAATTATTCGTCCAATCTGTTTTCAGCTGCATTTTAACCGCAGTAAGAAAATTTGAACCTCAAAAAGTAGGTAAAACAGTTTCATGTACCTTCCAAAGTGCAAGGTAGATTGTTGGCTTTCATTATGCACTTTAGGTTAGTATTTCAACATTCAAAATTATCAAATGTCCAATCTATCAAACATTGTAATAAAAGTACTTTTAAAGAAACAAGAGAATTTTCGTGATAAAAAATAGAAAAATGGACATTGTGTTAAATGTTCTTTCAGATCTTTATCAAATTGAAATATGAATACAAATTCCAATGTCAAGAAAAACATTGACAAGCATTATCCTTAAAGGCATTAAAACTGATATGAAGAAATACTGGTTATAAAATATTTGCAATGGATCTGGGCAAAAAGCTATCAAGGAGGTTGGGAGATATACATTCATGTACAAACACCATGACGTGTAGACTGTAGGATTGAGCAATTTATGAAATTATGTGAGCGATAACATACATGTAAGTACATTCTTTCCAACCAAACTCATTTTATTTATTTATTCATCATCATTACTAGTGCTGCATATCGGTGACAATTTCAATATCGATAATCAATGCTGGGCAAACGATAGGTATCAGATAGTATCGTGAGTAGCATATCATACGCTAAACGTTGCCAATTCTGGCTTTGAGCGCATGTTTTCCCATGATTCTGAGTATCAAATCAATATTGAACATCGCATTTGTCGATTGTCGTTATCAAATACTGTATGAAGCGAGGGGCACATTCCACCGCAAGGTGGGTCTACAGCCAATCTACGACCAAAAACGCACAGAAATCGTAACGATCCGTGAGTGTGCAGTGCGGCAAACGTATGTTTTTTCAAGGCCGTACGGTGGCCGCAGAAGAAGTTTGGCTTGCCAAACTTCTACGACCACCCTGCGTCATGGCCTAACCGTACGGAGGCAGTGCGGAGACCTTACGTGAAACGCAGAGGATTTAACCGCACGTTGTCGGCGCAGACACAGTACTGGGGCCATGGGTTCCCTGTACCATGAACGTACGGATCCCATACTTTTGTAATCACATGGTGCGTAGAGCGTAAGTTGTACGCGAGTACATCGCACGTTCTATGCAAGTTGATCTCACGGCCACCTCAATAAAAACCACTCCCTGTCCGGACGCATTCCTAACGCACGGGACCCGTGCATATGTGCCCACAACTCTACTTTTGTCAATGCATGCGGAAAACGCTGTAACAGCCGCAGACCTCAACACGCCTTGCGGCGACCACCGCCGCAAGGTGGAATGTGCCCCTCGCTTAAGGTATCTATAATCCATTAGTAATGTTATTCAAACAATTTATATAGAATGCTTGGCAGAAAAATTTCTTTTATTACACTAATAATCAATAACTAGCTTATACCCGTGTGGTCAAAGAGGCATGCTGAGAATCACATTGAATCACTCCAGTTACATAAACGTATAAGGCGATCATAACTTGATCTTATGGATGACGATTCCGACGATGTGCTAAAAAACACCCCGATATAAAATAAAATCACATATTCCTTATTTTTTAAACAACCCGACGTTCTACAACCACAAATGTCACATTTTTTTAATATTTCATCTTCCGACGATTAGTTCCGCCATCTTACCTGTAAAAAATCACCCCTGTGCCCGCTATAATGAAGTCAGCAAACGAGTACAAAAACCGAATATGCCAAATAAAAGAAATGCGTGGCGCATTACTTTGGTAACAGAACTGCAGAAGCCAGAGTGGTTTAGTAATTCGAATGCTCCACTCGGCTGTTGCCGGCTGATTCCGTGATTGACAGGTGAGACAATATGGCGGATATAATACAATTAGATAAGTTTTCTTGCTACTTTTCATCAATTACGTCGTTATTTATAGGTGTCAGTTTTATAATCAGTGATAAATCCTCTTGGCGCGGGAATTGGGCATTAGTAATGTTGCACATGCCGGACATACTGACAAAGATATTAGAGGTAAAATGGCTCATAACAATGCTACTGGCACTGCAAATATGATAACTGATTTTTTTTAACTATTTTTTTATTTCCCCTGCCATGGAATATTTGTGAAATATTTATTTTTTATTTTATTTCCCACCTGCTGGGTTTAGTGTTGAACTTTTTTTAAATATCTGTACCCCTCCTATGCATATTTTTTAACCCCAAAAAGTGGTCATCCATCAAGTTTGGATGGCCTAAGTAGATCCAACTAAATCATTGGTGAAATCTATTGACTTGGCATGTGAGCTGAAAATCTAAGGGAGGAAATGTTAGTGTCCATGTAAATGGGAACATAATTCTCTCCATGGGCATAGAAAAGACATATTTGATGAGTGTATAAATATGTTTTTTACGACATTTTATTTTCAAGCGCCCTTGTCCTGACGATACTTGCCCACGTCCTGACAGCACCACCACCCATCTTGAAAGCACCCTTACAGCATCCCCATACACACAACATTGAAGATCAAGCCAAGGCGTCATTCATTGAAAGGCAGTTTTTTGACTATGTAAACATAGCAGGGTGACCATACTCTATAATAGCCAGTGAAAATCAAAGGCATTGTGATTTATAGCCCAGATACAGACACATTTTGATACGTACACAATTCACATATGACGTCTTTGACATCACCCTACTCCACATGACGCTATCATGGGTGCATCTGTCTGCTATTTTTGTTATAAAACCGCTAATTAGCAACTATCAGGGCCATTTTGACGATGAAAAACATATTCGTGCAAAACTACACAGTGCCATGAACGATCTCCTGTAGTCAGATGGCGTCCAGCTAGTCAGGTTAAAGAGGAGATAGCCGAACAAAGTCCAAAAATTAGCGTATTAAATATAAGATTATATGTTGTATGGCCAATCTCGTTGCATAGTGATATTGAATTGACCAACCAATTATCATCTGCTATTACTCCTGAACGAGCGATATACAAACAGTCTGATATTTCGTTGCAGCACTACTCATTACGACTGAAACCCGTCCTCTATAGTGTACTGATCTCTCCTCTCGTATTCAGGCCCTCAAATCTGTATGACTATGTCCACATCCCTACTACTTGGCATGCCTGAGGTACAAACACCATGACGTTTGCTCAATTTACGTAAAAACAATGATCTCTGATTCTTCATATATCAAAGGGTTGAGGTAATTATACAAATGTTAGAAACGTAAGGCAATGCATCACATTCAGCCTTGACACATGATGTGTACACTACAGAGTGCGATCTATGGTCATGATTTCAAGACATGATATATACATGTTTATTATTAAAGCGTGTGTCATTTTAAGACATATCTTATCGTGTAGGGTTACATTTACATACAAGCACAATACTCAAACAAGACAATGCTGAATTAATAAGTAAGATGACCACACAAGGGACATCTCAACACAAACGCTCATGATCATCATATAGTAACAGTTTGACTTATCTTACTCTAATTTGAATGAAATGAATAACAGAATCCACTTATCCGAAGTTTTGAGTGATCAGATTAATTCATAATGTAAGATAACATGAGAAGTAAGGGTTGTTTAAGCTCCAAATTGTCCATAAATTTGAGTTATCAGAGTTCAAGATAAACAGGCTCTTCTGTACAGAAAAACATTCTCACAGGCCAGCTTACCTTACACAGAGCAGTGAATCACATTTCTTAATCAAATGAGTAAATTTCATTTGATTCAATTTCATCAAAGAAGAACAGAAAAAAGATAAAAATGTGATGCAGTAATGAGATGAAAAGAAACAAAACAGTAAAGACATACTAATAACTATTGGTGATGATCAACATAAAGGTGAAACCAACGGTGCCAGTATTTAACCCCGAATAGACAAACTGCACGTGGATGATTTTACTATCAAGTCTACGGTATGCTCTAACCTAATCGATTTCTTTTAATCAGATTTGAATTTGAACTGATAAAATATGAATCATTCAATCCTTTTGAGAAATATATTGCTTTATTTTGCAAAATCAATGTAGCAAACCAGATATATTAAAAATGAATGTTATGCATGCTACTCAGACCGCATCAATTACAAACATACTTATAAGATGGATTCTGGGTATACATGGTCATTTCAATACATCAAGTTGTTTTAAGTCACTGATGCTGTTTATATATTTTTTTGTGGTCAAACAATAGATCAAATAACAAATTTAAATCAAAAACATGAAAGAATACACCTAGAAGAAACTTTAAGATAAATTTAGTATTTTATTATTTTATTTTCTCTTTAGTGATCTTTAAGAACTTTAGCTAGAGCAACATGTTCATGTATGAGCAAGTCAAATTAATATTATTATGTATGTTAAGAATATTTCCCTGATCTTTGAATTTGTTAATCTTCATCTATTTGCCAGAATGGACTAATTACAATAATGTGCTTCTCAGAAAACAGCATATTTCACTAATCGAAAAGCAGCTTCTGTCTAACCCCCCTGTCAGAGTGGATACCCGGAACGCGGAGTCCGCGCGCTCTACGCGTGCGAAGAGCTAAAATTTCAAAATCGAGAAAAATTTTCCCTTCCTGGCCGAGTAGAAGTGACGCCGCAGGCGGAGAATTAGCCCTCGAAGTTAAATAGGCTTTGCAGGGCACCGACTGACGTCCACTGCGGCGTGAGCACAGAGGCAGACGAAGTCCGCGCTAATCTTGGCGCGGAGAGCTCTTACAGCGTACAGCGGAGGTGAACGTCGTTCATTTTACGTGGTACGGAGGCAGACAGAGTCCGTTGGTGCCAAATATGGCTTCGCGCGGAGACCAGCGAACTCAAAAAGATCAAAGGAAATTTAATCAATAATCCCACCGCCCGCGGAGCTTTTACGCGGCGTGAAAAATCCACTTCAAAGAAGTGGAGGGAGTCCGCGCAATTTTTGCTCGCCATGTTGACGCGGAGGTAGTGCGGACCCGAAAATCGCTTCGCTAGAGTTCGCTGGCTGCCGCAGCAGAGCCATGCGAATCGTATTGTCAGCCATGCGAATCGTATTGCCGAATCGACGATGAAAGTGTTAATTTTCCCTATTTTTCTCTTTTTTTACGGACTTTGTCATTTTTTCGACTAAAAACTTACGCGGAGTCGGCTTCACGTATCCACTCTGACAGGGGGGTTACAGAAATTCACCCAATCTGATTTGGTTTCAATTGACTACTGTTACTGAGGTTACTGAGCCTCTGTTTCGTTTCAACATGGCAGACACATGAAAATAGCACTATCAGTCTCTCGGACAGTATTGCAACTATAATGGACTCCCCAATGTAGAGTGCTCAAAGCATCTTTGATGGTCTCTTGTGATGTGACTTCAGATATGAACATGCACTTGCGTCTTAATTCTATGATGGCACTACTATAATCTAATTAAATGAAACAACTCTTACATTACTACTTCAAAAATATATCTCAGTGCAATAATGTCACAATGGAACAAACAACTTATGAACCTTCTGTACAAGTAAAATGTAGGTTTGCTAGTCCACAACGTTCATAAGTTGTTAGTTCCATCTTGACGTGTTACAAGTTACTATTCTTTCACCTCCGCAAAATCCACTGAATGTCCCAACATACTTTAAACAAATGTCCAAAGTTGCAAGTTTCAATACCTTATTTACCTACATCTTGGGATGCGACTGTCTCGGCTATTATCTTATTTCCACAATCCTACAATGATACAATGTCTCTTTATATCCCAGATTTCTTTTCCATTTGATAGAAAGCGTCACACTTCTTTTGTAACATGCCATTTCCGATGAGAAAAATGTCCACCTTTAAAAAGCACTTACATGTATGTGAAAAAATGAAGAAATTACCCATTCCTGTCAGTCACTGTAAGCATTTCCTACCTATTGAAATTTGTATCTATTAAATTAACACTACATTATATTCATTAAGCAAAAACTTTGAGTTTCCTTATAACAGTGTGGTCACAACCTGGCTGAACTGATGTAAACCACTGAATGCGTTCGGCATAAGTTTGGTCTATTTTAAAATGATTTTCTAATTTTATTTTTTGTGCTATTATGTTTTGGCCTACATAACAACCCCTTATTTGAAAGTCCATGTACATGTACAAGGCCAAGGTATAATATGTACCATGCTAAGTAGAACACCATCTTGCATTATATTATTATATGTAGAAATTATCACATAGTGTAATACAAAGATGGTTTTCAGCTCTTTTGATAAGTTTGCACAACTGCACATTTGTAATTCCATGTACCCATGCATACATATTTGAGTTATCTGAACTTTCTATTTTGAATTATTTGGGCATTTAAAATTTAAAGTGACATAAATAGATTTGATTCAATTTTCCATAAATTCCCCTTTTCAGACTTTAGAATAAACAGGACCATACATAAGAAACCCACTTATTTCATCTTAACCCTCAAAGGTGCTATACAGAGTAAAATCATTAAATGCTATAACTTAAATAAAATATATACAATTACTTTATTACGCCTAGGGCACATTCCGCTGCAAGGTGGGTCTACAGCCTGTCTACGACCAAAAATGCAAGGAGATCGTAACGATTCGTGAGTGTGTGTGCGGCAAACGTAGGTTTTTTCAATACGACCACCCTAAGTCATGGTCTGGCCGTAAGGGGGCAGTGTAATCGTGGTATAATCAGAGGATTTACCCACAAGTTGTTCGTACAGATACCATGCCGGCGCAGTGCGTTCTCTGTACCATGAACGTACAAATACCGTACTTTAGAAATCACATGGTGCGTTGAGCGTAAGTTACAGGTGCGAGTACAACGCACGTTGTATGCATGTTGATCTCACGGCCACCTCAACAAAACCATTCCCAGTGCTGACGCACTCCTAACACACAGAGTCCGTGCGTATGTGCCTACAACAGTACTTTTGTCACTGCATGCAGAAAACGCCGTAGACGCCACAGACCTCAACACGCCTTGCGGCGAACACGCCCGCAAGGTTGGAATGTGCCCTCACTTTTAAAAAGTAAGTTTCCTGGGGAAAAGTTATACATAGAAAACTGGTACAAGACAAGAGTTCACTTTTGAGAATCAGTTCCTTTTTCTTAGAGGTTTTACTTACACTGACAAATGAGACAATAACAAGGGATAAATATAATAAATTCTACTTCACACTTACACGCTTTTCTTTTAAGAGGCCATGTTACACGTAACAATTGCATTAACTCAATGCAGCACACCCACAAATCACAATTTTAAAGCGTGGGTGAGACAAGACACCCACTGAATGAACAGGGTAACCACTTCTAAATGAAAATCTATTAGCCATGCAGCATTCCCATATCATAATCCAAATGTTTCTTTATATTCCCTTTCATCTAAATTCACAACAACAGTGTGCATCATAACATGAAGCCCATTACTGTCCATGGGTGCAAAGCCACTTTTTTAAATGTTTTATAGAAATCAGGGAACAATTTTCAACAATATCATAATGGTATGTAATTCTTCCCCAAATTCAAAGAACATGTATTTCCCATGTTCAAGATTCAGATTAATGTGTGGTTCTTTTCATAAGGTGTTTTATATATAACGTTGTGCTTCAACTGTCTCATGGTGTTGAACAAATCTCTGTGTCTGGTATTGTAAAACATTGTTGGGACCATGTGGCAGGATGTTGTCAGCATTTTAACTAGGAATTGTATAAATACATGATAATTTTCAGTTATATACTTAGCAGACCTACATGTATGCCACATGACAGATAAATTCATTGTCGATACTAAAATTATAGTCATATACCTAGCAGGTAATAAGATGTATTAATTTGGTCCACAAACTTTATTTACACTATATCGTTTGTCAAAACAATATTGTTTCTTGAAGTCATTGTTGCATTAGAAAAAATACATTGACTACTTCACCCTGCTATATTCATACTTTTCTTACATGGATATAAATGTTTGAAAATTAGTCGACAAAATTGCACCCATGCATACAACATAGCAAACCTCCCCAAAACCGTGAGAGTTGAAGCATCTTGTATATAAGATAAGATAAGATAAGATAAGATAACTTTATTTCAGATGTATAATATACATCAATATAAAACATAATAGTATATTCATCAATTAACAATACTAAAATAAAAAATGATACAGTAACTGAAAAACAATCAAGCCTTCATCATGAGCATCTGTGACATTGTTTTGAATAACCCAAGAAAATATCTTCACCTGACACAAACAACTACCCAAAGAATACAAATACCCAAAGAAATCTCATTTCTGGACGACAGTGAGTGAACACCCCATGAAAAGAAGCATACAACTGTCAATGTTAACAAGCACAATAAACCCACTATGGCCATCAAACATGATACAAATGTACGTCTGCCACCACACTGTTTGGCACCACCCTTCAGCAGATGACAGATATTACCCCCAGAATACAGTGTAATCAAAGATGTGAATCAACATATGTCAACTGCCGATGGTGCGAATTTGAAACTGTGCACATCCACACAATGAGGGGGCTCATGTGACTGCCGATTTTTTCCTAATCACAGCTGTAAATTGAGCTGCGAATTGTTGTCTTATACAGTAATAGGTGTTATACAAGCCCTCTACTCAGCGAACACCTTCATTTGGATGAATGTCATTCCCATTGCCGTCATTCGAGTAAACAAGTCAGAATATACATAACAGGCAATATCCTCACGTTTCGGAGTATGATTTTATTTTTAAAATGTACAGGCACGCACTTAATACATGTCATTGCTCATCACATGTACGTCTTCTTGGAAATGAAAAATACAAGTAGTTAACAAACAAGGGGGAAAAATTACAACTATGCCTGGAATTGGCTAGTCATGATAATGATCCTTATATATTCATTTTGTTCTTGCAATATCATTTCATTTTCTTGTTATTTTAAAGTTGACAATAATCAAACTTGGTTTCTGCAAGGAAGAAACCTGACAGATGATAGCTATTAATTGTGATTGGACAAGATTGTTGCTATTGACATAGAGGATTCTTTCTCCAAGTGTATATGGGGTATATTACATAGCCACTGCACTGCTGCAGGGACTCGAATATGGACCACTACAGCTGTTAAGGAGGCACAATAGACCACACAAGCTGTGACATTCAAACTGAGGGTGTTGTGTTCATGATCCTGTCTTATAGTAAATGTAGCTGTGTTCACTTACATGTAAGTGTATCACACCCATGTTGACAATTGGTTATTCAAACATAGATATATTTCTAATATGAATATGTAAGCATTTGCTTCAAAGCCAACCCGGGAAAAAGGCTTTTAGTCACAGGCACGTGCTCAGCTTTTTTCAAACGCGGTTTCGTTTTTTTCTGCTTGTGAGCAATTGTCATATGAATTTCTTTACAAGGTTTCCCTGAACATTTCATATATATTTTTTTATTAGTTATAATATCATTGACATTAACCTTCACCCAACCAATCATCAGCAAAACCAAATTAAATAGAGTTATATTTCTAATTGATCATACAGCAATCACATAAAAGAGAACAAAAATCATAAGTTTTTTTCAAACGCGGTTTCGTTTTTTTCTGCTTGTGAGCAATTGTCATATGAATTTCTTTACAAGGTTTCCCTGAACATTTCATATATATATTTTTAAAGTTATAATATCAATGACATTAACCTTCACCCAACCAATCATCAGCAAAACCAAATTAAATAGAGTTATATTTCTAATTGATCATATAGCAATCACATAAAAGAGAACAAAAATCATAAGTTGATAAATTATAAACATTCAAATGTCATGAAATGGTTTAACAATATCATGTTTTTTAATCGAAAGAATTTGTCTATGTTATATACTATATAGATTTATATCATAGAAATTACGTCCCAGGAGATTGATTGACAGTTACTTCACCCTATTTTCCCCAGTTAATTTAAGTTTATAGTCTACATCCATAATTGTAATAACAATCAATCAATCAATCAAATCCTAAATTCATTTGAGCAGCTCTAACTATTCCTCATCCAAAGAGTGTGGCCTGGCCCCGGGTCCTGGCTGCCCACTCTACATCTCAATCGTCCTCTCCAAGCCTTTCGGTCATTAGGATCTATCAGACCCATGCCCACACATGCTCGATCTTTCTGCACGACTGCATCCCAAATCTATTTTGGTCATACATGTACCTTGCATTTCGTTCCTTTCTATTACAATTTTCTCGATATTAACAAGAGAGGGAAACAAAAAGTGACTGCAAGATAAAAGTGTGTATTATGCAATGCCATTCACATATAAACTAGTTTCAAACTTCCAATCAGGCATATAATATTTCACTCTCACAGCCACATACACCCTCATGACAATTCACTACAATAAAGTAGGTGTCAACCGACACCAATAGAAGGTGACATTCATTATTCATAAACACATTATGGAAAACGGTCAAAGTTCCTAAGCCAAAACTGTCAAAAATCATTAGCCATATAGAAAAAGTATGCAGAAAAAATCAGTCAACATAGTAGAATTTGAATAATAAAAAAATGCATTCATCCCTTAAGATTGTAAATAATGGATAAACCTAAATTGAATAAACCTTATGAATCAGAATCATTGAAAAGGCTTAATATAACCATGTACATGTATGGTTAAAAATTCATTTTTCTAAAGAGCCCATTTCATTCGATAAGCGAGGCATACATGAGGCCTGAGTGCAATACGGTTTCTTTCACAATAAATTTTCGTCTATGTCAAAAGTTCTATGAATGGCTTACATTGAGTAATAACCATGTACATATAAAAATACATCGGTGATGCAATTTTTCTTGAACATAAATGGTGTATTGGTGATGTTTTTTTAATTGTTAAGAATAATTGGCAATAATAAAAAATTAAGACAAACCCCTTCAAAATAAGCAGCTGCACATTTTTATTTAAATAAATAGACATCTCGAACATACAAGCATTTTTCTTTCATGTTCCTTAGCATTTTAGACACTCTAATCACTGGAAATTTTGGATAACTTGAAATTACTATCATGTAATCTCTTCAATTTAAGCCAATCAGAACAAAAAGGTTTCAAAATATGTGAAGCTTGATTTTTTTGCCTATGTTTATCTAACACGATGGAATAGTCAAAACAGAGGATACATTTATGGCAAATTTATGGAAACACTATATGTGATACAGTTGAGTAATAACACTGAATAATGAATAAAATGCATGGCAAGTATGTGTTTACTGGACCCTTTCATTACTCAAAGTAGATATAAGCTTCAAAACATGAACAACATGCAAAGTAATAAATGGCATTTAGTTTCAGGGTAATTTTATTTTTTCACAGAGCTGAAAGTAAATAAATTTCAAAAATCAAACATGTTAGGTATTTCTAAAGCTAGCAGTAAGAAAAAGAATCACTGTTTCACTTATGAGGGAGCCTTCACTACGATCATTTTGCAAAACTAACAGCACTCCAATTAGTGCTCAACTTTTTTTCAAGGTGGCAAGGAATTGTCTAAGACAATATATTATTGACAATGTATCATTTGATATATGTATCATTCTAAATCTAACATGACATTCATTAGTACTAGAGAGCTCATGCCCTCCAACCTCAGTAATACATAATGATGGTGATGATGATGGGCTTGTTGATCAGACAAGTGAGTCATGCACAGTTCTTCACTTATAGGCCATGGTGTTAGCTAATTATATGAACGATAATATATGCATCATCCATTCATGTTATTGAAGCAAAATTATAGTCTATGGAACCGTACAAAGCTTTAGCTTTTGACGTATCATATGTTTAATGTTAAACCCTGGGTTGACCAATAAGTTTGCATGAAAGTCATTATACATGTAGATGTAGATCTGCTGATAACGCTTCAACTTATTTGTATACACTGTATGGGTCTGACTTCCTCAAAATTATCAGAAGAACTGTTTTAGTTCATATTTATGTATAATGAAAGCTGTACATTCTGAAAAGTGAACAAATTTCTTAATTTTTTCGCAGAACAGAAAATAATAGAAATTCTGTGATTTTTCAAAATTTGACTTATTCATTGCGTCATTTCAGACAGTTCCATAATCAAGCCTCTATATTCCAAACGTTTTCAAGCATACAAGACCTACATGCATAAGTGGTAGCAAGTGAACGACTCCCAGCAACACAATCTAATGTAAAAATTATAACAACTAATTTGTCAAATATTTCTGACAGTTACAAATATGAAATAAACTGCATTCTCATATTCAATTTTGTTTTCAAATGAATGTCAAGCAAGATAGCGAAGCTGTCATGCTGGTTTCAGAAAGCTTCCACTTGCTCAAGAGCTTTCTTTGTAAGCTTTCTAAAAAGTAGCTTCTAACAATGACGAGCAAACAAAACCTGTCTACAAATGATTAAAATCATCATGAAGCAAAATTAAAATTTTAGGTGCATAATTCTTTTTTCAAGGCAACAATAAAACGATTTCTTAAGCTTTTAATATTTTTGCTGAGGTTGTGTGTGTTTTACTTGTAAATACTTAAGTAAAAAAGTGATGTAGACTTTATTACCTCAAGTCCTTAGAAAAATCTAATAAAAGACAATACCAAACCTCAAAAAACTGTTTTACTTGTATCTCGCTGAATACCACTCTCTATGTAAATGTGTATGTAATCAAGACCTATATATATAGTAACAATCCTCCCCAGTCACCTGCAATACATTACAGCTTGGTTTCTAGGGAAAATGCATACCTTAATTTCATATTTACCATTATCAAGAAGCCTAATTAATATGGGGGAACTAATGAAACACAATCCAGCGTCTTTTATATAGAAAAACATAAACTGAAAGTCAAGTAATTAGTTTCAAACTTATGCAAGTTGAAACCGTCAAAACTTAATTGAAGCAACAAGAATGAAAATGAATACAAGAAATAGCTGTTGGCTATTGCCATTATAATAACCATAACCAGGTACAACATTATTTGGGGACACTTGATTAATAATAATAAAAAAAGAGAGACTGAGGTACTGACCCTAAGGACATACAGTACTGATTGGGAATAGATGACAGGGAATTTTCCATGAATTCTTATTCCCAAAATTCTATTCGCCTCCATTCAGAGTTTTCATTTTCTTACAGTACTATTCTGCTACCACACCATGGATCCAGTGACAAATTTAGAAAAAATACATAATCTACCTTCTTCAGTTCCACTTTTAAAAAATTTCAAAATTCTCTTTGTATCATCTAGTAGAGATTTCTCTTTGTATCATTCGTTTCAATGCATTTCCCAATAAATATTGACACTTTCATTCCAATAATTCATAAAATTCGAAATAGAATGTAACAGAAAATTTGTTTTATTTCGGATATATTTTTAAACCACCCCATAGCAGGCAGTACAAAAGGGGAGTTTGTTACCTGCTTTGTGTTGCAAAATGCTATATAAGTTATAGCGCAGCTAATAATCTAAAACAGTAATTCTAAATGACACATAACCAAATAAATGCACAAAACAGTTGTGTGATACCAACTTGAGGCCTAAAATGAATTTAGGGAAGAACACAAAAAAAATCACAAATTTACAGAATGTCATTCTCAAAATTCGTATAATTCTTTCTTTTTCTCAGAATGTGTGTAATATAAGGTCATACATGTAACAACATGCTGATTCCAATCACTATTGCATGCATATTTCACAAATTATGAGAATTTTCAGAAGTTCTGAATTTGTTTCCTTCGCGTAGTTCGCGAATTTCACATATTATGGCCAATGTCTTTAAGGTGAGTAAAATGAGAATTTATCATTAGCCTTTTATTAATTCCTTTGCCTCGATTCGCTCATTTATTTAAAACTAGCTGTTTACCCGGCGTTGCTCGGGTTGAAACAGATAAGATCCGGAACACATTAAATGCTCCTCCCTCCCCATCCTTAGTCCTGTCCCACATCCCTCGAACCAGTTCTTGTCAGTATACAGGTCTGTGGCAGATTAAATACACCTCCATCACCGTCCCCCCATTGTCAAATGTCACAGCCATTTACACACTAAATGTACTAAATATGGCAATGATTGATCCCTCTAATATCCCTCGCCCAGCTACTGCTACCCATGGTAAACACGTGCGGATCAAATTAAATATCCCACTCATCCCTACCCTTCCTTCCAACCCCCCCGTCTTCTCTCCCAACCCTATCTACCCCATCCCCATCTAAACAGGCCCATAATCAATGCACCCTCTTCCTGCTGCTGCTCTGGTTGAAACGGATGAGATTTGGAACATATTAAATGCTCCCCACTTCCCATTCTTTCCCCTGTGTCACATCCCTCATTAACCAGCTCCCGTCACTATACAGGTCTGGGAAAGATTAAATACACCTCCATCACATTCCTCCCACAGTCATATGTGACAGCCATACACACACTACATGTATGTAGCAATGCTTGATCCCTCTAATATCCCTCCCCCCAGCTACTCCTACCCCTGGTAACAAACACCCCCTTTCTTCTGCTGCTCAGGTTGAAATTGATGAGATCTGGAACAGATTAAATGCTCCTCCCTGCCTCACCACCAGCCATACCCCAGCCCCATATGGACACCAGCCATGTCACCCCCCTGCCCCCCCCCCCCTGCCATATGGGAATGTTTGTAGTGGGCAATAAAAGAAAAAATGCAAGAACCGCGAAAAATTGTTGGAGTGCGCTTATTAGTAATATTCGACATGTTTTTGTAATCGCACTGTGCGCTTATTAGAATGAATACGGTATACCACGACAAACCTCCAAAAATGACATTTTAAATCTGAAATGTGACAATATTCTGTGCAATACATACTTATCACTGCATCATCAGTACTTTATACTAGTCAAACACTGTGCGCCAGTTTGCTACTTACGATCTGTATTTTGGTTTGCAACTTACGATCTGTATTTCAACATAAAAGTAATCAAACTAACCAGGATTTCTTTTTAATCTATTGACAACATAGGTATGTAGTATTTTAATGATTTGAATTGAGTGGTTTTAATTTGGAGAAATAGACTTATTTAATCTGTTTTTGGCTTTAAACCAATCAGAATGAATGATTTATAGGTGTGTCACATTAGAGTTGTATAATTTCATATCTACACTTTGAGAGCAACCAAGTAAATAAGACTTGTTGATGTTCCTATTACATTTTACCTGAGCTAGCAATCTAGACATACACATGTATACAAGCAGAACCAAAATAATTGTGGCACTATTCTAAAGTAGCACGAATCAGTGAGATGCTAATGTAAGCAGGGTCAGGATTAGCCACTCGTCCACTCGTATTGACTAGTAAAAACTAGTGGAGGACGAGTGCTAATTTTTAGAAACTCGTCCTTTTGACAAGGAGCAATTCTGAATAATTTGTCAAACAGATATAGAGTTTGTACAAGGAGGACGAGTACATTTTTTGCAGGACAAGTAGATATTTGAGGGTTACTAGTCCCGCTGACGAGTAACAATTTTCCACCTAATCCTGACCCTAGTAAGTGCCCATAGCTAGTCCTTGTCAATGTCAAATGATTGCACAGAAATCTCTAACGATTAGTCATAAAATATTTGCTAATATCATTTAGCAATGCTGCCCGATATTCAAACTCAATTTATGTTTTCTGAACCAATTGATAAACAAAACTAAAAGGTCAGAATTTTAAGCAGTATTTGACAAGAGATCAATTACAACACAATCAAAATGAGAATCATACAAACCTAGATGATTACTATATTACCTAATGAAGTAGTGGCTAGAGTACTACTTTAAAATCTATTCTGCCAGAACTGGGGGAACATTTAACTACAGCTCATCTTCGGTTTCATGGGTTTTATCATTCACACTGCCTTTATAAGCCCATATTTATAAATCAAGCCGTGGGTTTAGCCGTGGCTTTTTATTAGAGAAATATTGTAGAGTTAGACTTAGGGAGCGACCATCATTAATTGTACAGGGGGCACGGTCATTTGGTGGGGGGGGGGGGGCTCAATTTTCTATGGTCACAGAAATTGATGTATTCCTGCAATATGCATGGTTTTGCATTTAACTATATTGTAATGTTAACACAACAAGTCAAATAGCCAAATATGTATTCAAATATGTACACTTGTACATGTATACATTTAATACAAAGGAAGATGTGGGAAAGCATGACGCGTTGACAAAGATTGTCTGCTACACAGCTTGATGGCCATCATTCATTCTTGTCATACATAGCCTTAGTGTATGAAAATGTAATGAATAAAATATCAGTAATTACGTGTAAGTAATCATATAAAACTTTTTTGCTTCATTACTTGTAAAATGCAAGACCACCTACTAAGGAATCTAGTGTTTGTTGTCACCTTTCAATTTCAATGATTAAATGATTTACAATCAATATCTACATCTGATCATGGCACGTGCAATAGTGAAATTCTAGATTGGTGCAAATAGTTCACATCAACTGTTTGCCCCAAAACTTACAAACTATTGACAAGGAGCAAAAAATAATTGGGTTTTTTAACACAATATTTCTAAATGCTACACGCCGGGAAGTCACATTTCTCTCTTCGTAAAGTAATAGAACGAGATTGAAGCAAACAATATAAATTGTTTAAACACTTTGCACATTTTCTGGATGAAAAGAGATAAATGACACAGTCATGTCTCCAACAAAGAAAAGCTAAATCAACCTTATACTATAAACTGATCAAAAGCCAAATATTAAAGACATCTGTTATTCTTTTGATGGTCACGGTCAGAAAAAGCAGCACACATTTTCTTTGGTGATTTGAAAATAGGCGTTTATAGGAAATAAAAATAAAGTGAGATCCTGCAATATAGATATGCACAATCATTCATTCGTTTGCGCTCATGAGAAAGACAACGCACGATCATATTTAATGCAAACCCTACTTACTGACAAACACATCCATCTTTGTATCCTATACCTCTTATAGCAGCTAGCAACTAGCAGCAGCCGGAAGCATACAGTAGATGCTCCAATAAGACTACGGTAGAACCTCTTTATTAGGACCACCTTTGGGACCAGTGTTAGGTGGTCTCAGTAGAGAGATAGTCTCTTGTATCTATACAGACGTTGTTTTAGTAGCTTTATGAAGGTTTTGGACTGTGAAAAGTGGTCTTATCAGAGGTGGTCTCAATAGAGGGGTGGTCTTAATTGGGGGTTCTTAACTGTACCTCTCTATTATGACTATCTCCGTAAGAGGACAATTTTTTGCAGTCCAAAACTGTTACAAAAACACTGTGAATCTCTATAAAGAGACTACATCCAAATTGAAATCCTTTGAGGGGAGTCCCCAGGGTGGCCTTATTATAGATGTTCTACTGCACACACCATCCACTGATCATTGATGTCTATGTAAAAAAAAATCCATCTTACCTTGCTCATTCTATTTCTAATTTAAATCATTATGTGAATTACTCATTAAATGACAACCTTGTAGAATTGTTATACATTAAAACACAAAAGACACAATCATGTGTTAATGATATTCATTTTAATGAACGTGTTAATGAAATCCCTAAAAAGTCGAAGCACAACTTCCTCTTAGCACTTATTTCTGCTACACAATACTGAGATAATTGAGAACTTTTTTTCTTTTTTCACAATGCCAGATTTGACACCTCTGAAAAGAGGTCATCTTCACAGTGACAACAGATTTTAGATATCATATAATTGTAACACTTTCAAATTTAGAACTTGTGATTTCAAATTTCTCAACAATAAGCAATTTACAAATGATGGAGAATAATCGTTAAATTGTTAAATACACTACCTTGTATTACATTACATGACATTATCAATTACATGCATGATACAAAAAAGTAACCAAACACTTCTGGCACAACTCAAACATATTGAAATTTCAGACATTGATTTTTCTTGCAGATTTTAATACCGGAGATGACTATCTAAGTGTCCAGGACCATTAAATTTAAATTTAGGTGACTGTTGTATCGGGGCTATTGCATGGTCCTGTACTATAAATTGGCAATAATTTTGAGAAACAAATTTCTTTAGTGTTAAAATGTAAGCCAGTATGCTTGAAAGTGAGAATTATTACCCATTCCTCAGTTTTAAAAAGAGCCATTTTTGGTCATAGGTGCATGGGCTTTAATACGAATAAATATGGTATCAAGCAAATGCTACACCGGTAATGGATTATGAAGTTTCGATTAACAGTGACATAAATTGGGAACTCCTACAGTTTCCAAAAACAAAAGATGACAACGCTTTATCTTGTTTTTGCTCAAACTTATCACGAGAACTTGGATGTCCCGTGCATGTTTATCAGCTATGGAGGAACACAAATGTGTCTCCATCTTTCAACTAATACAATACGGCAATGGATTAAGTCTGCATATTCATTACAAGATGAAGATGAAGCCGTAAATGGCCAAGGTTTCATGTCATGCCGTGAAATTACATTTCATAATATATTACTAGTCTCAAAAAATAATCATTGTGATTTGTTTCTTGTGTGGCTCCAGAGTAGATTTTTAGTCTCATCTTGTATACAATCACACGGATCTCACTACTAGCCATTGATAAGATTTTTTTTTCTCATTAATTTTCTAGTACAAAACTTGTTCACATAGAAAGATGACTATAAAATGACAATGACTTCGGACAATTTACAGTAATCTAAGTAAATACAAGTTGGCAAATTCATACAAAATATGTTTTTTTTTTTAAATACAAAATAACCTTGAACGAAAATTAATTTGAGCTATTAACCCTTTACTACCCAGCGATTTTGCTGTTTTGACAGAAAAAAAACCCCGCGAAGAATGCTGTTCCTACAAACAATTTAGTTTGAAAACGGGTTGGAGAATGAAAGCTTGAGATTTGGGTTCCATCCTAGCTGTATTCTGACAACAAACAGCTTACACGACCTACGTTCATTTTCAACAACCAGTTTTAGATTATTAAACTTGGTTTAAGTTCATCCAAACCAAACTAAAACCTACATAATTACTTATGAAATACAATAGCAATTTTTTAGCTTAGTTTTTGCATACGTTTTAGACCAACTGAGATTTTTTTTTACCTAATGTGAATATGATTCAAAACATGGTAAAACAAATCAACACGTACAGTTTATTGCACTCAATTAAACAAAATTACTAATGCCATCCATTAAACCTATTGCCATTCCTGGAAATAACATTTCATTCAAAAACATCTTTGCTTTACTTTCTGAACCTATCAAGGCCTGGCATTGGGACAAACAGACTACACAATGGTACTAATTGCTTTGCTAAAGCTAATTATCATCTTGTTTTTGACTACGATTTAAAGCTAAAACCACCAAAATCAGGAGTGTGTTGTCTTTTTAAGAGTTATGTAGTGCATCGCCTTCACTTATTAAGATAATGAATGATTTCCGCTTTGGTTTTTTGTCAATGAGCATATAACCTTTTTGCAGCCCACCCCTTGATACATAATGTACAACCTGAATTTGCAGAGCATTTGCTTTGCCTTTTCATATCATAGTAATGAATATACCCAAAACATCCACAGAAGTCACTTAAAACCAGCCAAAAATTGCAATATGTAGTACAAGTATCAAATATCAGCCCAATCAAGATGTCATTGTTTAAACATGCATAAGCCCCTTATATATCGCCCTATATCAAGAAAGGTTTAACCTAAAAGCCCAGATTTAAACATGAACATTTAGGGTTTATCTGCTTTTTCTGAGGAATATAATGAATATAATCAAAATGAGTAAAATTGCTCAAAGGCTTGTTTTTAAACGAGCGCATACATGGAAGATTTCAGTCTGACATGGATGCTTATACAAATGAGCCCTTGAGTGTTATAAGTTTTAATATATAGCAAATATTAGTGTTTTAACATTTAAAACTTAGAATGATTCCATACAGTTTCTATGGGAACAATTATAAAAGACATAACAAAATTAAATGTCGTCTTTCATTACAATTACCAAACAAGATAAATGAGTCCAAAAGATAGGAGAATGAACTCTACAAAATGTACCATCTGCTCGGTAACAAATATATCAATTTCATCAAAATACCATTTTAGATAATAGCTTTCATTTTGAAAAATGCTAATAGCTTTCATTTTGAAAAATTTTTATTACTTGATTCCATAAAAAAAAATCAATATTCCATTCAACAAGACAACAACTGTGGACTGTCATGGCAGTTTTAAAACAAGCAAATTTTGACTTATTAATCTAGCATTATAATATTTTAATATTTATCTCCTTGTGAAAATAAATCCAGGTGAATAAAAAAATCAACGTTTTTGTATTCTATTCATGTTAGAACCCACCATTTTAATTGTTACATAGCCATAAGACAATACATATGTAAGAACTCTATTGTATTGAAAAGCAAAATTCCCCCTTTTGAAAAAAATCTTTACAACCAATGCAATGAAAGAAGCTGCTGCTGCACCATCAGTGAATGTTCTCCATAGCTTTCATACTAAATGTTGATATTATTGTTTTTCATCCTTTTCACAGATTTCAAATTTTGAGAGCAGTCAGAAGATAGATAAAATATTGGTAATACATAAAATACAATGAAAACTGAAGATTGTTTTAAAGTAAAAAAAAAAAATTATAAATAATAAGTCTTAAAAGTCACATTTTTACCAGAAAGTGTACCATTTAGGGCAAACATCCTTTTCAAACTTTTCAAAACACAATTGACAAAACCATCAAATTTACGCACGATTCATTTCTTGTAAATTTAAACAATTTTGCTTACAAGCCAAAATGTTGTTTTTAACACTATAATGAGATTTCATGTACATGTAGGTGGTTCATAAACAAAACTTACTTCAAATAAATAAAATAACTTCTTAATGATAAAACTTACTTCGATTTTAACATTTTAGATGCTTAATTAGATCATGTCAACATAAACCAGACTCCCAGTGAGTGTCCTACCTACATGTACATGTAAATTACAAGTCTATCTTGTTTTTCAAATTGAAGACTACGTGTAACTGCTTTAGTTTTGAATTTCATTAAACATGAATATTTTTTAACTCATCACTGAATATTATCAAACATCTGAAAATAAGTCTTCTTGCACCAAGGCTGTACATGTATAACACAGACGTAATTTCATCTGTCATGTGGGACCAAACTGGATACAAATTTGTTTCCTTTTTCTTCCATTTACATATTAAATTTTCCAGAGTATAAATAGACATATTAGACATAAAAGCAATAATTGACTGCACCGATGAAATTTTCACAGTACCTTAAAAAATTCAGTGAAGTTCAGATCTTACTTGCTTATAATTGGAAATCTTAAGTGACTAAATAGTGCATTTATAGAAATAAATATCAATACGAAATTTTAAAAAGGATGAAACATTCTTTACACCATCATCAATCCGGATTATTTTAAAGTCCAGAATTAATCCTCAGTTAAGCAGTGCATATCACATCAGATACTATCTTAGCGCTGATATCATGGCACTTCCAATTACATGTCTGCAACCCTCTTTACAACCCCCAGGAAGCCATCAATACTATCAGGTTCACCAACTACACATAATGTACACATCTACCATAATGCACATTGTGCACAGACACATTCAATTGGGTCTTACTTAATCTTAACTAAGATCTTGATATATCCGCATGCGGAAATCCTATAAAAATTTAGATTTTGGAGGAACACGTGGCACCATCAATGGTTTTCACACCATAAGCTTCTCAACAGCCATAAGACATGCTTTATAGGGCACGAAGGCAATCGATATTTATTTTTTTCTTATTTTATTGTATCAATTGACGTGCCTTGTAATAGCATTAACGTTTTTATGTATGTCACAATGAACTGTAAATAATGTTTTTTCTCAGAACATTAAGTTGTGACAATGTCACAAATTCAGTAAACATCAGAAAACTTGTGTCAACATCTATAGAATCAAATGATAACATTAGCGCGTCTTTTCAATTGTTTTTGTCTGCAAATCTTTTTTTTTTTCTCTTTCATGTCATTAAATGAGCATAGCAAACCTGCAAAAAGACAATAATAAAATTTCTCTGTTAAACCGTTCATTATGTTACTTGTTAAGTAGAATTTCTAAGAACTTTCTTCATGCAGATCCGTTTTTACAAAGCTGAAGCATTGTTTGACACAGAGCTCCATGTCATAATACACAGACATGTACATTCTAACTGCCCAATCATTGATTACAAGTATTTTCATTACAAGATGGCAAACCCATGAAAATATTTGGTTGGATCCATAATATGATAAATACATAGAATTTCAATTTCTTAAACACTTCACGGCAGAATAGGTACTTCTCTGTGCGGTACATCAGATGATAAGAAATCAACTTATATTCTTAAAAATTCTATATCATGCTTCACCATTGAAACAGGTCATAAACAAGGCTAAAATATATTTGAATAGCAAAATACTGTAATCCTTAAAAAATTTGTGTGCGATTTAATTTTGCCAAATTCGCATATATTCAAGAGGATTCCTGAATTTAAAGGCCCTTTGGTGATAAGGAGTTGACTAACAGTCGCCCCGCGCTCTGCCGGTCATCGTTATAGGTGTATGCACTGTGTGGTTTTATCACTCATAAACGAAAAAATTAGCCCTGACACTAGTAGCGAACATAAATCGCTGCAAAAGGTCTTTTGCGACTCAGACATGAAATTTTGTCCTAGCTAACATTAATAGGACCACAGTACCACTAACTGGAAAATGGCCCAGAAAAAAAGTTCTTTCTCAGAGACACAGGTTAATTACTCGCTGTACATAAAACTTGTATGCTTTTAACAAATACTCAATATGCAAAACAACGTTTATCTGTTTGGAAGCCCAAGGGTCCAGTCTGCAGACAAACAAAAGAGCTCTCCAAATAAGTGGAAAAAGTAAACATGTTCATTGCACAATAATTATAGCTTTGGTGCTCATGTATTGACGTCTGGCTAATGATGCATTTCATCAACGCGTGCATTAACTAGATGCTTTTTGTAACTTCCTTAAAAAGACTTTCTCAACACCTCATACACCTGGTCATCTCCTTTGTTAAGTTGAGACAGAAAACAGGTTGAAAACAAGAAATTAGTGTGAGTAAGGAATAAGCACTTCATAGAGGTGGTCTCTTTCAGAGTGTTGTGTCGTAATAGTGAGGTTATGATAGGCGTTTGGGAGCAGACGGAAAAACACACATTTACCACGTCTACAGACGTGATGTAATTACGGCCACACTATTGACTTTCAACCATTAAACTTTTTAATACGTCTTAATCGTAAATATTGACTTATCACTTAATCAATAGATTTGAGCTAATGTTTTTCAGTGCATTAACTTTTAGCAATAACATACCTCACAGTTTTTGGATGCTGCAAATATGCATCATCTAGACATACATGTACGTGTAGGCCTGCTGATACAAACAATTCTATGAAGATTTTCTAATTTAAAACTCCTTTTTTGCTAGAACATATTAATTACATCTAGACTTGGGTGTTTTTTGACACTTTGGCAACATGCATGGAACGGTGTACTACTTTTCTTAATTTTTTCACCAGCTCCAGTAATATTTTACAAATACAACTACGGTATCTATCTGTATAAATCATGTTACATCTAAATTCGCCAGCAATAAAAATGCTCAACGTAAAGATGAAAGTGTAATTACTAGAATTTATGATTAAATAACTTATAATATGACAAATCTATCGTGACTTTTCTTCAATTAACCTTTGAGACTAAGCATGTAATATGATTCTGGAAAAGCAAAAGTAACATCCTAATACCGGGTACATTGGATATACATGTACGATCATCATCTGTTTCACGGCTTTATTATTCACACTGCCTTTACAAGCCCATGTTCATAATATCAACCCATGGGCTAGACTTAAGCAAACGCGTGGAACCTGGCAGCAGTACCAAGAATTGAAGATCACATTGTTATTATTGATCACAATGCCCCTGAACATTTCCCCAGTGGGGCTTCTGATTAGTTGGATTTTGTGACCTACTTTCCCGAATATTAGGGGCTTTGAATCACTGCTATACTGCATATATAGCCATGAGTTATAGCGATGTTGATATACATACAGTAGAACCTCTCAATTAGGACCACCTTTTGGACCAGTGTTAGGTGGTCCCAATAGAGAAGTGGTCTCTATACAGAGGTTCATTCTGATAGCTTTATGAAGGTTTGGGACAGTGAATTAAAGTTGTCTTATTATAATAGAGGTGGTCTCAATGGATAGGTTGTCTTAATTAGAGGTTTTACTGTACATCCTTCATTGCCTATGCATATATAACATTGAGTATAATTTAGCCAGAATGACCTTTTATATGTCTATTTCATTTCACTCATTTCACTTGTTTTCCCACCTATGTAGTAAGACATATGACTTTCAGTATAATCCAATGAACATATACTTGTTTTTCCAACCAGAATATACCCCTTGCAAATAATTTGTCCAATCTCTGGCATTAGTAATTCTCTAATAGTTGACAGCTGAATAGTCTCTTTCCTTATCTGATCGAATTGTGGAAAAATAAGATCTCATACAAAACTATGAAATATTGTCATATATGTAGGTTTGCATTATTTAATTTGATATTTGATATGATACAATATCAGGTACAAGATATTAGGCTTCAGAATTTTCTGATTCCTTTATATGATAGCCTAAGTATAAGTGCTTGAGTGCTCAGTTGGTTACCAAGTTATAAGCCAATGACAAAAGATCCTATGCCCACTCAACTACAGAAGTTGACCTCTGACTTGGTTATAAGACAGTGAAATCTATTTATTCCAAGAAGAAATTGATTCCATAACTGTCACTCTAGGAGGCAATCACGTCACATCATACTTCTTGGATGACCTGTGCTTCGTTTGCATTTAGCAATCCCCCCCTAGCAATCCCTTAGCAATCCCAGCAAGAGAACTTCAAATTCTATACATCACTTTTCAATTGAAAGAAATGATGCATACATGTATGATGGTTTTAGTCAATACATATAAATACTAACAGCATTTATCCATCACAAACTGCTGCATGAACTTTGATTCACCAAGAAGAAAATTCTGAACGATGATGAGGTTATGATGGTCAAACCTTATGCAAACATGTACCTATAATCTATCAATCTATCGATTTCACAGATAACAATCAAAGCCAATAAAGCCATACCAGCATTGCTGTACATTAGTTTGATATTAAGAAGTATAAAAAGTTGTTATTTTGAACACTGCATTGCTAAGTTATGTAATTCTGGTGTAATTGGCATGATTATGGGCCATGGTTAGACACGGAATCAAGTTTTGAACTGCTCAAAACTTGATTCCGTGTCCAACAATGTTCTGATTTATACCCACGTCCTCCCACGTGTATAAATCTGCTGTAGCACATCTTAATTACGTCAATATCACAGACAATCATCTCCACAAAATTTTCATGGCGTTTTGGACGTGGTTTGGATGTGGTTTGTACGTAGAGCACAGTCTGACCAGCCCTTTAGCATTGTACAATGTACGTTAAAACTCTCAAATGATTTGGGTATATTATCTTTTACTTTATTCATTTTGGCTGGAAGGGTAACACTCTGGTGATACATGTATATAGGAAATAATTGCATCTCAAAATGTCCATGTCAATGTCATTTTTTATAATTGCATATTATTGCATTTATTGTACCTGAGAGCTTGCTATTTGGATATTTCTTCCAGACCTTATACTGAAATGAAATGTATATTCAAATTGGAATTGTTATTAAAGCTTGAATTAGAGTAATTGTTTTAATTAAAGTATATGTATTAAAACTCTGTGGCTTCGTTAGGTTTTCTCCCCTCAAAATAAACAAAGGTTTTTCAATGTTCACTGGAAATGTTCATCTCAGTACGGACATATAACGTAACCATTCTTCAAACCATAAACACAAAATGTTTTACACCTTTAGTTATCATATTTCCCCTTTCAGTATATTTGTAATAAACATAAAATGCAATAATTTAAATCAATATCATGTCACCGTGGTAAAGCTCTGGTGGGTCACAAAACTTCTACTAACTCAGGCTTTTCACCAACCCAGATGGACGGATAGTCTGTCGGTTCAAAGGTTTTTCTGTTGGTTACTTTTGGTTTATGAGAAGTTTACATTACCATGGTCTCTCCTATTTTAAGTTCCATTAATAAAAGATTTAGTTAGATCTGAGGTCATAACATTTGTGCATTCAGGATAAACTACAATCATGATTTTCTTCATTCCTATGAAATGTCTTGAATTCAATCTTTAAAAGTATGAAAACAACCTATTTAAAGGTGGATCTTATGCACATGGATACTTTTCTTATTTCATTTTCCCTATATATCATACACTAGTCAAAGAGGATTGTTTGTTTAGATTAAAGTAAACTTGACCACCATTTTAACGTTGGGCTTATATCATTTGGTAAATACAAATTTGATTATCGCTTTGAACTAAAACTGTAACTAATTGATCCACATTTTGCTTGAATAAGTACAGAAAGGGGACTTGTAAGATATATTTCAATTTTAAAAATCAACATAACCAATTATATCTAAATTCAACATTAATATAAAATGCAATAGCTAAAAATTGCAAAATCATATATGCAGAACAAAAAATGCAAATTCTAATTCATAATACAATTTGAGAAATCGGACTCTTAACAGATTTTTAGATTGTTTATCATCAAAGATCCTAAACTTGTCAAATATAACCAATGTAGTGGTGTTTACCTTTGATTAGACATAAGACTTAAAAATAAAACTGGCAAGCTTTCATTATCTATGAAACCTTTACCGTTTCAAGTAACTCCTCTCCTACTGAAATGCTAATCAAGAGATCTGGTCTTTTAGATTGTCATTGATCTCAACTGAAGTACAATGGATCCCAAAGCAAACAAACAAGCCAACCATGGTACGAAAATATGTAGGTCACTACTAAGCCCTACTACGAAACATCAATAACCTGACAGAAACAACCTTGTGAGGTAAACTACGACTACCAGGAAATTGAGTATTTTCACTTGCTTTTCACAGGTTTCACTTGAAATAATGGGATGCATTGATTTCAACCAGTGTAAAACTCACAATTACATATAGGTCGTAGCTGGACCACATCAGTAACATGAGCACTGTATATTACTTGGCAAAGCTGTAGTTTCTGTTTTTCCGTCAACACATTGCTGAGCAGTGACAGACGCCACGTTATTAATACCTACATATAGCTTCCACACGCCTCACAAATAAATTAATAGTCCTTGTGTCCCACTTTCAATTGTAATATCCTCAATAACAATGCCTGTTGATAGTCTGATGTCCTGATGATATGGACATGCGTGATATAGCCTTTTATACTGCTATTGTCAAATGCTCTATGCTGTGAAAGCAGTATCGCCATGTATCGTCTGCTGTAGCAAGCAACTGAAACAACTCGCCGCTGCGGTCTGTTTCGTTGCCGTCTGCTTTATCAAAGCAGCTGAAGTGCTGTAAATCAATAAATCTTCTCCAGGAAGGTATGAAAGACTTCAACAATTACCAGACGATATCCCTAGGTCATTGCTCTTTTTTTCCGGCTTATAATTGGGGGTCCTGGGATCTGGATGAGATCACTTTATGATGATAATTAAGGGAGGCAAGCATTGGTGACATTGTTAAAGATAATGCTGTTCCAGCAACAGGTCATCATTCCATGCAGATGCTACTTTTAACAAAGGGATCATCAAGAATTTCCTGATGGCACATTACAATAATAAAAAATGTTGTTGTGTTCTGCTTAACTTTGACAGGGATCCAGGGACTGCTTGTCAAATACAACCTCTTTATCCGTAAACTTGATATCTCTTGTATAAAATATTCGATTATCCGGAGCTTCCATTATGTTCTGCTATTATTCCTGTTTTCCAAATGTTCACAAGATGTGATCATCCATAGATTTGAACGCTCATTAGATTTTCAACAAATGAATAGTAACCTGAGAGAAATATTGCGCTAACTTTTATCAGTTAATAGTAAAATATGGTTATATATGGTTAGCCTGTCCTTTACTCATCTCCAACTGAAATATTAAATAGCACTGGAACGTTCCATGCAACAACACGCACTTTTTGTTGCATGGAACGATCAGGTGGTTATCCTGTTCAAACTGATGATGTTCAATCAGGAAGTCCAACCGAACACTCCCAAGAAAAACTTAACTATGTGAGCAAAAATAATGGCTTCTTTAGATGTCATTATTAGGACCACTTTCAACATTTGATTTCCCCCTCCGGACATATTGCCTTATGATTGGTCAGATTTCGAGCATAAGTTCCACAGAATTGGATATGGTTGTATCACGGCTATATACTACGTATATAGTCATGAGATATGACGATGTACAAATATAATTTCAACATGCAACAAAAAAAAAAATCACAAAATGGTGACAAGTCTATATAAAAATTGCATGAAATAAAATCAACAAATACTGCTTTTATACAAACTAGATTTGAAAATATAATGACTAAAATTATACGGTAAACATCTCAGAAGGGTCATTGCCTACAGTCAAATAAACACGATATTATTGAGATGCTGGTATACCAAAACTTTTAAGTAAAACCAACTTTATAAAACTGAAGGCTCCATCTAAAAGCCCATGGCCTTTAACTGAAAAACTTTCATGTTTTCAAACATTACATGTCTTC
This sequence comes from Streblospio benedicti, assembly GCA_019095985.1. NCBI lineage: Eukaryota > Metazoa > Annelida > Polychaeta > Spionida > Spionidae > Streblospio > Streblospio benedicti. Next base: position 23,466,497 of record CM032659.1, read on the forward strand.
ACACAGAAAAAGGTAAAATCTCATTTTAAAAAATGCACACCTAAAAATGTAAAACAATACACACATGTACTAACAAATTTGTAGCAATGCTTAAAAGCATAGAAATCCATTATCAAATTATATTAGACTTGTCATTCAAATATATCCAACTTTCATGTTGCATTCTTTTGTACTATCTAATGCATTGCCTTTTTTCTCCCTAATGCATTGTATTCTTATAATTTCATAAAGTAATTCTATATACTCAGCTTAATTAATTCAATTTTGATCATAAAATTTAGTACAAAAACTTTTGATAAATTCACATTTTGAACACGAGCCTGCAAGATGAATATTCCTCCTACATAAGTGTTTTAAGTCATGTTACAAACAATATTCCATCATTGGTTTACAAGAATTTCTTTTACACTGCACATATATTCAGTGTTGCAATAACTACATGTAATTGTGGGTTAAGAACCTCCTTTTTAGTGGGGAATATTTGCCGGGCTAGACTTACGTCAAAAGCAAAATCAATACTCGTTTTTTCTTACTTGGAAATTTAAAATCTTATGTCTGACATTTGATATCTTGGCTGAAAAATCTGCAGTAGGCCATGTGATTGGTTGGTTTTTGAGGTAAACTTGTATGGATATCAAAGGGGTTGTATCACGACTATATACTGAGTACATACATTGCAGCGGTGAGACATGATAGCTGACAGCAACTTCTGTCATGCATCTTTTTTTCCCCATCAAATTTACATATCACATAGATTGCAAACAACAATTGTAAATATATTTGATGATTAGGACCTGGTTTAGAAATGGGATGATCAAACAAACAATTGTTGCAACTTTAAATAAGATTTTTTTTTAAATTGTACTACCGGTAATTATCTTCTTTCTACTGTCATTGTCTTCAAATAAAGAACCTGCTATCTCTCACCTTTTTATCAATATGTAGTAGCACTATCCATCTGACTTACACCAACTTTCAACATATTATTATTATGTCAGATTATGAAACAAATGTTATTAGATTGAAGGTCTCATTTTTGCTGCCTTTTTACAGTGAGGTTTACTCAAGCAACCCTTGGGGAGAAAACGGCAAAAGGACTTCCCTCTGCTGCATAATTTCAAGAAAAACTAACAACAAATGCTAGCAACTTTTACATGGCTATCAACAGACCAAACTAGAGGATGAAACTAAAAAGGAAAAATTCACTCACTTAACCTTTTGAATACCATGAGTAACTCAGCAGTGCAGTGTTTTTCCAGCAACCTTTTCTTTTATGGTAACCAATCTACTTTTCAACCATATATAAGGCTCTCAAGATGCAAGTAAATCTCAGACGAAGAGTATTTGGAGCTCAGATTTGGAGCTTGTAAAAACTAATAGGTTCCACCAAATCTCGATAAATAAACTAATTGAAATACCATGCATAATCATGGGAATCTACAGGATTGGAGTTGATTCTGCGACAATAGCATGTAAATAACCTGGAAGCTTATGAAACATTATTTACGTGTATGTACGGCATTCATTCCCAGAAAAAAGTATTACGTCATCAGGTTTGTTTACTGTGTGATATCCTTGACTGGGCTAGCGCTAGACCTATCTGAAATTTAGCCAATTGGCTAAACGACTAGATTTTTATTTAGCCAATCGAAATTATTTTTAGCCAATTGGCTAAAGAACTAAATTATTCTTTAGCCAATTGAATTTCTTTTTAGCCAAGCAAAAACCTATGTAAATTAATTAACATGGTAATGATAACACAAACATCATTACTTTTAGTTACTTTGACAATATTTCTACTTCAAATATCTTAATGACATCTGATCAAATTGTGTTTGATTTTCCGACGCTCCGGCGAGAACGATGAAGGTTATATAACTTTCAAAACTTGAGGAAAAGACCCAGTTGATGACTACTTTGCATCAACCAATGAAGTTCATTGGCCAATAATGAATACCAACTTTTGATAACACATATACACTATATTTTCTTAATTTCAAAGCAATTTTTTCTGAGGGTGGCCCGGTGGGACTGGACGAAGGAGACCTATGCACGTCTCCTTTCGATACCTCTCGGCGCTCCGCCATCAGGCCGCCCACGTTGACAGGTGTCATGCCAGGGGGAGTGGGGATATACTTCCATTTTTGTTCATATTTTATTATTACATTGTGAGATTCAAACGGCTGCACTTATTATTAAAAACTAACCAAGTCTACCAGCCTTAATTCTTTATTATTAACCCTCTTATTGCTTCCAGACGTTTAACGTGTATACCCCCCTCCATGCCGTGACCTGGAAATTATTTCACGTAAATAAAACGTCTTCGATGTTAACGGTTTTGACTGTATTTCGTGTTTTATGAGAAGTATTGCAGAGCCTAAAATAATAGGAATTTCAACATGCCAATATTTGCGTACGACGTGCATAAGATCGCATGTAGTTTCAGATTTTTACCATTAGATGGTTATTTCACTTGATCTTTATGTTAAAAAAATTATGTAAACTAACATTGCAGGAAATTGCCGATTCGATTTTGACAGGCCGCCATCAGATTTTAAACTGCGTAGTATCACAACTTATACTAATCGTGGCAAGATTTGGTTTCGGTTACAAACCAACCACAGCATAAATCATCGTATTCTTATAACACAAATTTACTTACAATATTTTTCTCCATAAACGCTTGCAAACATGACAATACTAAATGTCAGCCACTCATCTTTCATCTTTGGGAAGTCCGATTGCAAATGTCAATCGTTTCGTAAGACATATTACTTCTCCCACGTCCACACTTGATCAATAGTTTGCCAATCGCCTCTTTGTCATCCGGATTATAAGATATAATTAGATGAGGCACGGGAGACGAATAAGATTGAGATTTTTGAACAAAAATATGACAACCTGGTCAGCGACATGACAGTTGCTTACCGTGTGCAGAAAACTAGGTCGGTGATCGTTGATTGGTCAAAAAACACGGGGCAGCCTCTATCAAGCGAGCAGGGTTATGACAGATTCATAAAGGATCAAATGGCATTGAGGCTCGTTGCATGGTAGCCTAAATCTAATGTGCTTCACGGCAATTTGATCTTTGTGCATCTTTGTTGTCAATGCGCGAACGTCATTCTGAATTGTTGTCAACTAGAATGATTGACGGCGAACCGCGTGCTGACATTTAGTCACGATTTAGCGGACAAAATTCGTTTTTTACGAATTTTTTTTCAATAAAAAAGATTCGCCGCAATGGCGAAAGAGTAAGCAAAAACTGTCACTAGTCTTAAGAATTTTTCGCCATGGGCGATAAAACGAACTCACGCACGTGCCCAGCTTGAACATCTTGTCTTGGTAGTAAGTGTTTTGAACATCTTGTCTTGGTAGTAAGTGTTAATATACATTTTTGCATTTCTATTATCTTCAATGTGGCATCATTTATCTGTGCATCTTTGTAAACTACAAACTATGTACTATGTAAGAGCCAAACATCATTCTATACATGAGGGGTTCAAAGGTGGGTGTGCCCTGGTTTTTTTAATTTAGAGCATGCTCTTGATGTCAAGAAGAATTTAACTAACAAAAGTTCTCAAAACATTGTGTTTTTTGGTATAAGAATATAAATGTTTTAAAATTGGTCATAAAAATCGGCAATACCCAACATGGTTAAACTTGCCCAACACCAACCAACTGTTGTGCATTAAAAACGGTCCATAATAGAATCTATCGGCGCAATAAAAATAAGATAAAAGATTACTAGACTTTCGTAATATGTCTTGTCTATAGAAAATGAGTAGTTATACGCAAAAGTCTTAGAAAACTCTAGGAATTTGGTTTACTTATGTGATCCACGTCTAAATATATGCAATTTATTTCATTATTATTATTATTGTGGACTGAATACTGTTTTAATCAACACTTCGTTTTTAATAGTCCACATGCAGAGAATTGTAGCTTGCATTACTACATAATTTTTAAATATTTGACAGTTGTTGTGCATGTATTTTATTTCAACTAACTGTCAAACCTTCACATCGTATCAATGATATCATTGATTTTTGATAAGGTAAGTGAACAAGAAAACTATTCATGATTAAAATGTCAGCAATCAAGAAACTGAATAAATATCTAACCTACTTTCTGCATTTAGTATAACACAAGAAACATTTATAATTATCATTTCAAGAAATGAATACAGCTGAAATATTCTTACTCAATTGTTTCAGACATTCACAAGTTACATAATTCTTCTTTAGCAAGGCAAAATACATATAATAAAAATGTTATTTAGCATGTCAAAAACTTCATTGGTTGGTCAACAATTAAGCATATTACTTACAATTTACTCACATTGCAAGTACAATTTGTGGGGGCATATTTGGAAAATTTTGATATTTATGACATTTATTCTATGCATATTTTCCAAAGTCTGACAGTTATGACATTGGATTCTACAATTGATTGAATATTCTTAATAAAACATATTTTATCAGAAAACTGAGAATATATGTGGAAAATTTAAGAAAATACCAGTAGCCCAACAGCAATGCATGAGGATTTGGGATGGGAAGATTAAGACCAAAGAATAATGAAGATAAAACTGCATGTTTTTCAAAATTCACCATAATTGTAAATATACGAATGCAACAGCATATCTAGCAATATTAAAATAGAGAACATACAGCCTGACCTACTTTGAAATTCCCACCTTGTCGGGTAACTACAGACGTTCATTTTTCACGAGCAGTTATTCTATCAATAGCCTACCAGCGGATTTGATTAGTGCTCCATACATCTAAACACCACTGGTAAACACCACCTGGCCCATACATCCTTCTAAATTTTTATTTTCATTCTTGGTTTTAACCTTCATAACAAACAACTGTTTTTATCTTTGATTTCTTCTTACTATCGTCCCTACCCAACCCTTACTAACATGCACTACCTTCTTTCCTATATAAGTAGCACACACTGCAACCTGGCTACCTCTTTTTAACAAAATTCAAAATCCACCAAAATTCTTTTAAATATCGAAATCCACCCTTTATGGTCTCACACGACTATTTCCTTTCTGTATCTGTATCTGTATATATATAACGCTGCTTGAGGTCCTGAACAGGCGAGATGGCAATGGGGAAGTGCACTCTACTGCATGTGCGGATGGTCGATCGCAGTCTTGAACTGGTCAATGGTCTCAAACTGGATTATCTCCTCCGTGAGAGAGTTCCAATCAATAATTTTCTTGTGTAAGCTTATTAAAAAATTAGACACTGACATAACAATGTTTCACATTGTTCATCATCGATAGAAGTTTCAGTTTCAATATAATATATTTACAACCAGTGAAATCCACCTTAGACCACACACAATGAGCTCATAATAGGTCCCCTCGTATTAGAACTTTATAAAACAACATCACATAATCAAGCCTTGTTATATTATGACCAAAGTAAAATTGAGATGTATCCACCTGGTGATGTAGTGATCTTTTAGTGCAAGAAAGGAAATACATTGAGGTAGATTATAACATATGCCTACTGAAGGATTCAATTTGTGACAACTGGAGAAGCCTCACTCCAGGCCTCACTAGTATAAGCATCATAACAGTTAGTAAATGTACAGTAGAACCTCTCTATAAGACCAACTTTGGGACCAGTGTTAGGTGATCTCAATAGAGAGGTGGTCTCTAATCTCTATATGAGGTTTATTCTAGTAGTCTAGCTTTAAGAAGGTTTGGGACCCTGAAAAGAGGCCTTAATATAGAGGTGGTCTCAATATAGATGGTCTTAATTGGACATTTTACTGTAGTGATTATACACGATAATCATATTTCCATTGATGTTTTCGTTCACACTGGACATTTATTTTTGTGGCAGTGTTTTAGGCTCTGTTGTGATAAACATAAAGGAATGTAAATAGTTTTATGATGAAAAAGAATGTTGGACCTACCGTTTGAGTTTTATATACATAAATCTATCACGAAAATCTTTTGTGTTAAGAATGGGTTATTATAATTTTATTGCAATCATTATATATCCAACAAGTACGTTTACATTAACACGACTCACAACAAATCATTACAGTTTAACCTCTATTTATGACCACCTCAATAATGGGACCACCTCTTTCATAACACCATTTCTCATAAGCCCCAACTCCCACCCACCCACTTCATAAACCGTGAACTTCCATACACCTCAAATGAAGATATGGTACCTGTAAGTATAATAAAATGCAGTCCGGTACTTTGTCTTGGGTACTTGGCGGTTAAAAATGCAGCCTTCACAGCGTCCAATACCGGAATGCACTCGAAACCAGGGAAACCACTTTCAGTTCAAGCATGTCAAAACAGGATCTCCACTTCGCAAACAAAAGCAGAGAGGGACACAAATCTGGGTTGTATCGTTTCTATGTGTATGATGTTGATAATAAGATTGTCAAAAGAGTGTGTATGTAAAACGGAAAGTAAATATATACTCACGATTTCCGATTAGAAAATTTGTCCTAGATAGTTTAGGTTTCTATTTCTGGGAAAATTGCGCCGTTTTGTACCCGCTACAACGCCAATGTCAATGATACCGTACATTCTCGCATATACGCATGTATATGATAGATCTATATGGTAACGTAACCAGTGTTTTCGGCCATTTAAGCCGGGTCGAAAACTGAAATTACGCCATAAAAGCTAACTACAAACATACGTGGTAACATCTTCTTGTGTGTATGAAGAACATATATAGCTAGAGGTCTATAATGTTATGAGTAAAGGTAATCACATAGATCTATATGACTTATTGACAAAAACAATTTTAACTATACGGGTGCATATCATAGCTATCGTTCGCCGTAACCTGAGATGGTGACACAGGGGTCCTGAGTTCCATGTTGCAATATTTTTTATCCCTATGTTCCATGTTCTACTATCTTTTTGCCCCTATGTTCTATGTTTCACTATAATTTCTCATGTTCCATGTTTCGCTATGAAAATGATATAGGAGGATATAGGAAGAGATAGCTTTCACAAGGTACTCCATTTGCCTGCTTTGCAAGGAGGCGTGACGGAGGGTCCCAAGGGAGATGAGAAGAAGGCATGATGACAGGAGCCTGGACCGAATTTGCATTTTTGTGTCCTGCCCCAACTATGATGTATCAGATGTCAAGATATGACCCCTGAAGCATAACTATTGCTCATTAAAAAAGTGAACCAATCACAGACCTTTTTATTCAGGATTTGCATTAGGTCAAATGATCAATCTAAGTATTGCATAGGGATCATTCACAAATGACGTCATCTCATGGTTGGCCTTTTTTTACTCCCCCTCCCCCCTCGTCATGTTTTGTCATCTTTGCAGCATTGCTCCCCCCCCTCCGCGACATGGTTTCGCAATGACATTTAACATTGATTTGACTGTGCCTTTATATAAGTACATTTAAATATATGTCCATAATTTGATATAATTTTACAAATGTATTTAGGACAAGCAAACATGGCAATGTGATTTCTACTAGTAGATATATCACAACTCAGAAAGCTCAGAAAGTAAGTTCAAACACTGCTAAATGAATACATTTTAAAAAAACTTTCTTTTAAAAGGTGACATCACCCAAGTGCTAGACCCAGCCATGTATAAGTACCCGTAATTTGATATAATTTTACCCCCCCCTAGTAGATATATCACAACCACACACAAACACTGAGTCAAAAAAAACTTTTTTTAAAAGTCATCTTTTGCACCCCCCTCCTCCCTGGCGGATGAAGTCATTTGTGAACGATCCCTAAATCCCTAAAGTGTAAAGATTTGCAGACTGTTAGTTTGCTTTTTCTATGCTTTGTAAGATATGTTAATTACACAAATAGAAGTATAATATGTGGTACATGTATCTCTCCTGCTGATTTGATTTGTCAACCTATAATAAAATCACGATAGAGGGGATCTATTAAAGTTAAGTTAAGAATTAGGTCACATAAATCAATAAAGTATGATAATCCAATCTCTGGTGAAACATTTCAGAGGTCGATTTGACATCTGATACTCAGAGTGCCTGCTCCCAAGGAAAAATAATAATATACTCCCCCTTATTACTCGTAGTTTGACTCTATTTAATTGTTGTATAAGGAGAACGTAACAAGCGAACTCGTGGAGTGTTTAGTGTTTTCCGGGTTAGAGAATATGGTTAATTTTAAAACTAATTTTACATATGTATGTCTTTCTTATTGATATAATGCACATTAAAATACAACACAATAAACAGGGCAGTAGAAAGAATGTGTATAATTAATGAATGAATAATGATCTTCTTAGGACATTGATAAAATAGAAAGTGTACTTTGTAGGCCACAAAATTTAATTAAGCAGACGAATGTAGACTAGCCACAAAAACTGTAGCATTGTATATATCCTTATACAACTATACAGCTATATATCATAACTATATAGATCGCGACAATATTGGGGCTAAATGTAGACTAGACTACTCTAGCCTAACTAAATAAATGAAATGAAATGTAAATGACAAGCCTAAGTGTCAGGCTAGATGTAGTCTAGATCTAGTTGTCCTGTCAAGTCATCTGATTCAGATTCATGTTTATTGATGTTTATATCATAGCTGTCAAGATTCTAGTTCTAGTTCTAGTTCATGACCGGCAGAGAGCAAGTGCTCATTGCGCCAGTGGGAGGCCACGTGGTGTTTGTACATGTACTTCTCCAGAGGCAGGCTAGGTAGCCAACTGAGCCTCAGGGGTGAGGGGATCACACTAGCTATAGTTTTCAAACTAAATGAGTTCTTTTACATGCAGAGGTGTGGCTCTTCTCTACACGGGACACGCCTTTTAACGAGGCTTCCAAACCTCCGCTTGGCGTCGCCACCGTCTAGTATAGTAACACTGTACGGTGGCGACGTGCTGTGTGGAAATCAGCAACTCAGTGGCAGACGTACGACGTATCGGTTTTGGCGACACTGTGTCTGCCATGACCGGGCCGCGAACTTACGACGCAAGCAACTCTTGTTTTCAAGTACTACACTCTAACCACTGAGCTACTGAGGATAAAGGCAGGATTATATTAAATGGACAAGCCAATGACTTTGGAAGCTAGAGATCAAGCTACCGCTTATGTCTTTAAACATTTATTAATTAAATTTATTTAGTGCAGTATGAGTCCTTACAAAATTCACCGTGGTGTCCCCCTGCAAAATTACTCATTCAATTGCGCCTCAAAATTTTGACACCGATCTGCTTGTATATTATCAAGTAAACCCCTGCGTCATACGTCATGTGACAATAGGGTATGATGACATACACTTTTAACTATGAAAAGATATTTAACATTTGTATAGATACAAGTCTCTTTAAGCTAACTTTGAACCATATAGACAAACATGGTCATTTAGTATCAACATTAAATTATTTTATTTGAATGTGATTTACAAAAACGTAAAGGTATATAGATTTCAGGTGTTGCTACTTATGGGCCATGTTGGGGCAAGAAATCTTAGATACTGCTGGATCAAAATTAGAAAATTCAGAAATTTCCAACAACCAGAAAATCACCAGATTGACATGGAATAAACTTAGATATTCAGGTACTACATAGACTACATAATAGTGGACCGCAAATCTTATGATAATCATTTTATGAATAAAAGATTAAATTTGCAACATTCACATATATTTTTTAGAATACTTTAGTTTTCACAATTTATTATGTAGTATTAGGTTGAGTTGAATTAAAAATGACACAGCTTGGCGATTCGCTGTTTTATTGAGATTACAGCTACTAGTATTATGACTGAGTTTGCCTTTCTCTGCGCTTTGATAGGGTCCATACTTGCCATGGCCAGCTCCCATTGGCCATACCTCAATCATGCATTGGAATTTTAGCCGTGTCTCTCAAGTTTATAATGGACTGGGTCCAGCTTTTGGGTCATGGGGAATTTTTATAAGTTGAAACGCTCATCTGCATGGTTATTGGCAGTGACAAAAATTGGGAAGTAGCCCGAATTGGCCAGAAGGGCCAGTATTTTGAAATCTTCAGTAGACTAGATCAAGCTCTTCCATATGGGAGTTGGCGTTCTGCAAAAATAGAATGCAAAATTCCACCAAATTTTATGTTTGCCAGCCGGGCCATCATCTGAAAAACATTACTGGCCCTTCTAAGGTTATACTAGCCTCGGGCCGACGGGCCAGTGCCAAATTTTATCACTGTTATTGGTGTGATATTGGTGTGATGAATAATATATGAATAGTTTATACACGCAAATGGAAAATAACATGTGTTTGAATATTTTATTTGATATTCATTGTCTATTTATTCCCACAGACTCACAAGAAAAAGTGTTTTCAAACTCACAATTAGATTCCACTCAGCTGAAATTTCTGAGTAAAGATAACCCATGGCTAACGAGTCCAAAATGTTCTCCAATAGTTTCTTCACAATCTTCTCAGGCATCAACAATAGATTCAGAAGTTAGAAGACAAGTAAGTTAGAAATAAAAAATAAAGTTTACTGTTTCCATATTATATCAGCTGAATTGAATGGCATGAATGTAATATATTTTAACTAGAACATCTAGTAAATAAGCATATTTTTTGGGGTGAAATTTTGGTATTTTACTTTCCTAAGACAATTACCCCAGTGAATTTGAACTGTACACCATACACTGTAGGTGGAATTAGATACTTGGGTGCAGTGTGAAAATAGTAAATGCTTAAAATGGAGAAGAATTCCTAGATCTGAAGCAGAATGTTTGGATGATGACTCACCTTGGTATTGCTTCATGAATACAGACAGAGATGTATATCTTTATTATTCAATATGCATCATAGAATAAATTTAGCTTTCTTATGAAAAAAATAGATAGCAAAACAAATTACAAATATTGAGAAATTTACCATTTTATCATTTGATGTTTGTTTTATCAGCATAGCACATGTGACGATAAAGAAGAGGACTACACTACGTTCGAAAAAGTTGTGAAAAAGTGTAAGATGAAATATATTTTATCATGTCTACCAGAAGGAAGTCTTGTATGGGCAAAAATGTGTGGCTATTCCAGGTCATTATTTTGCAAATTATCTGCCAGTAACACTAAATTTGTATGTCAATTATGATATTCGAAGCTTTGGCTATTTTGATGGCCTAAGCTTCGCCATTAAAACCTGGTTGCATGAAGGCGGTGTGTGCAATCTGTGCATGCAGGCTGTTGATCTACATTAGTATCATTTTTGTTTGAATTGATATCTTCGGGAATTTTTAACATTTCTTCAACATGAACTTATACGGAGTGTCATGTAGACGGCAGCGTAACTTGCCAACTTTGTATAACCAGCGCACGATTCCCTCTTTGATCTGTGACACGGATTCTGTGCCATCTGATAACAATGTCTCCGGCAAAGAGTTATGTAACGTTCTCTTGCACTAGTTTTGATACTATAGATTTATCAAGTATAGCATTCAAGCCACTGGCTAAAAATGTGAAACAAAGTATTTGAATCTAGTTTTATGATTTGAAGCTTCAGCTTTTGAAGCAAAACTTTGAAGGTTTGATCTATCTTGACATCTCTAGCTTACTATTTTGTTTACAAGTACATACCGGTTCTAGATGGTGTAGTTAAGAGCTTCTACCAAACTTATTTGTAATATAATAGGTATACTTCAATTTATTCACTATGATTTGGTCTTCCTAGATCATGTTTTGAGACCATAAATTAATGGTCCTTATTGGGTCCATATTAATGGTCCTTATTAATGGTCCATTTTTGACAATTAATTAGTCCCACTGTAATCACTCTAGTTTGCCGATGTTTCTATATGCATTTATGTCTTTATTTACAAATCTTTTGTAGATGGCCTGGTATTATCACAAAAGATCCACAGCAAGGGAATTTTGTTCATGAAGATTTTGATGGAGAGCCGTTATCGTACCACATTGAATTCTTAGGAGAACAGCATAGTCACAGTTGGATTAACAGCAGGTGTTTATACAATAAATGTTACCATAAAGTAAATAAAATATGTATGATGAAAAAAATAAAATGATGCAAATGTTAATATGAAAATGAAAGGAATCTCTTTTTTTTTGTATTTTGTTTGGTGAATGATAGAACCACTGGGTAAGAAATTGTTGTTATTTAATTCAACAATGAATAAACATGAATATCAAATTTATTTGCCAATGTTTATTTGAATGTTGAAGTCAAAATCAATTATAATATTTCTATTATATGTGGTTATTTAGAACAAAACTTAACAAAATGAAAATCAATGTTGAGAAAGATTTTCACTATTGAACAGTTTTAAAAGTTAATGAACAGGGAACAATATGTGTACAGGAATTGGTTGAATTCACACACACACACACACACACACACACACACACACACACACACGCACACGCACACATGTAATTGTACATGTATACTTCATTAATAAATCAAAGCATTCTTAATGAATGTACAATAGACATGAAGAAGGGAGGGAATAAGGTAATTACGAGTATTAGGTTTGTTTCTAGTAACTTACTTGGACCAAAAATGTAGAAAGTCTGTTTACCATCTGTGTATGTACTAAATGATCAGTAAAATTCATATGAATTGTAATCTGATTTAAGCTTTTTTCCAATGTAGAGCGGTGTGTTTGTATGGATGCATTGATGACGATAATGCTTCAGTCAGTGGTTGTTCTATGTACTCGGTCTTTTCCACGGCCAGTCAAGCAGCTTCAAGAAAAAGTCGACGGAGAAAAAAGCGGGTAATGAACTAAACCATATACCAATATTAAAAATTGGAATTAAAATATATTTCATTACATGTATCATTTATTTGGTACTATATTTCACTTTATTTTTTGCATATTTTTTATTTCATATAATTTTGTCAGGATTGTGTAACTTTAAGAAAGTTTTTAAGAATAATGGATAATATTGTGATTGACTGATACATGTATGAGTCATGTATCGCTTAATTGAAGAAAAAAATGGATTTCTAAAAACTACTGTGTGATGTATGAATAACTGTATATATATTTTTCCCAAGTTTGCTTGTGAATTCAATTCTACTCTACTGTGATGTAATTTTCTAGGATTTAGCGTAATTAAGGGGACTGTGAACTCTTTTCTTACGATTTTATTAAACTTTGATTTTCTCACTCATTATTGCTTCAATTCTTACAAACTACACCTTATTTTGTAGATAATTATCTAATCTAATGACACAACATGTTTTGAATTGTATAGATTGATGAACATTTTTTTTATAAAGCAATTAGTGAAAAATATACAACTTTGCCTGTGAAGCATATAACTGATATTAAAACATCAAAATGACCGAAATCACTATTCAGTTACAAAATTTGTATATTTATCTAGAAAACCTTGCCTCAATTTTTTTTATATTTTTCCCCTTTATCATTTTACATGCATTTTAAGTTTTAAAACCACTTATTTTCCGAATTTTCTTGCAAATCAATACAAACACGTTCATAATTCATCAACGAAATAAAAAAATCAAAATCCCTAGTAAGGTTTTTGCTTCAGAATGCATATATCTTCAAATATATACACGTTTGTGAAAATTTGATTTAGAGAGAAATATAAAAAGAAAAATTAATCCACTATGCAAACTTAGTTTTGAGAAAATGGGCTTTAAACATAGCCAATCAATATACATTGACAGTAGTTGCTGTCTATAAAATGTATCATATAAGAAAAACTATTGATGATAAAAGGTTCATTTTAAAAAGATGTTTTTCTTTATCATTTATAGCATACAAAACAATGAAAATGTAAAAATCAAATTTTTAGTCCATATAACCCTATAAGCCTGCAAAGAATGAGTCATTGTTTTTCACTCCGGGTTGGTCTTCACGAAATGGGTTGTAATGGGAAAACTATTGAAGATAAAAGGTTCATTTCAAAATATGTTGTTCTTCATAGTTTACAGTATAATAAATATTAAAAAGCTGAAAATAGAATATTTTTCCCTTAAAGAGTTCATAGTACCCTTAAATGTAATAATACTGAAACTTCATTATACTACATTGAGATGTAGTCGTCTAGATTGAAACATTCAATTTTACTCTCACTGTTCTTGTAAGTATGTCGACGTATGTGTGATATAGTGATCGTGGTAGTCATCTAAACAGAGAAGTATAGGATAATTGCTTTGCGAACATGCATAGGCCATTTTAATGATTATGACTGCAGTGTCTGACAGTGGCAAACACTACAAATAGAATGCTGGAATACTATGGACCATGGTGGACAAGAGAAATACTGTAAATAAATACATATAGTGGTGTTAGAGCCCGGCCGTTAAAGCTCACGTGTTTAATATATATACAGTTGTACATGAAACATTCATTACTCCCCCCCCCCCCCCACTCTGCTATCATAATCACAATGTACACGAGTGTTTGCATTGTGAATAGTTTTTGTCAGTTTGCACTGTGAATAGCCTTAATCACCAATTTGCTTTGAACAAAAGTTTCGAAAGAAAGGCTACCATCTAACGGGGATTCCCAAACAGGTGCCCTTTCTCTTTTACTGACTGTGGGACGTGTAATTTTTGACAGAAAATGTTTTACTCTCTGTGGACAAGTGCATATTCATTATATGATTTTGCAATACACCTTGATTATTGCATTTTGAACACAATGACACAGTAGTTGTCAAAAACGCTTATTCTTAATAAGTCCAATCCAAAGATATATTTAAAAGTTGTTCTATAGATTGGAGTTCAGAGACTGGATACATTTGTTGGCAATCCAGTTCTTTATTTGAATTTGCCGCCAGGCAGTAAATAGTCGATTGATTATCGCCCAACCGAGCAAGTCGCGAATGACCGAAAATGTGATAGAACTAGAAGTAGATCTATGAAGGTTTTATGCGTAATTATAGTGATTGTGGTAGCCATCTAAACAGAAAGGTGTAGGATAATTGCATTGTGAACATACATAGGCCATATTAATGTTAATGACTGCAGTGACTGACAATGGCAAACACTACAAATAGAATGCTGATACCATGGATAATAAGAGAAATACTGTAAAGTAAAGAAATGCATATAGCCCAGGGTTAAAGCTCACTTTGTAATTACACCGTGGTTGGCTATAGCTTGGTCAATAGCAGGCATCTCTTTGTTTATGTCTATATAGTAGACTGTCGTTTGGTGTATATGCAGGGTTTGTCTAAATAGTAGTAAGACATAAGTTCTGTAAGCATGCCTGGAAAGGTGGAGGAGTCACCTATGGATAGGAGGGTGGGTGGAAGGCAAAGAAAAGTGCCTTCTATGGAGGACTTTCAAGTTGATACACCAAAGCGGATATCCAGAACCATGGATCAATCTACTGATTCAAAATTGAAGAATTCAGGGCAAAGAAAATCAAAAAGAAGTTCCGTTACGGATAAAACTAGTGGTGATATACGGAGCTATTTCAAAGTTAATTCTAGTCCCGCATGCTTCAAAAATAAGCAAAATCGACACCCCAAAATCAAGTGATTGTGATAAAATTGACTTGAACTCCAATGGCTCATCTTCAATTTCAAATCAACTCAATAGTGCTAGAGAATTAGGTGATCATCAAGTAGATGGATCTGTAACTACAAAGGCAAGAACCAGACGATCCGTTACAAAAGATTCATCTCAAGATAATATAGGGGGCTCAGTTAAACCTATTGAAGCAAAGAAAGAAAATATTAATGAAACGATTCTGATGTCTCCTCCAAAACGGCTAAGTATGAGAATGCAAAGGAGGTCTAATGGTAATGGCTGTGGACAGATTGTAAATCAAGCTACAATGCATGAAGTGAATTCAAAGTTGAATGGCAGCCAACCAGTCGATAACAGTGCTCCTGCAGTAGAATCATCAACGACCTCACATGAAGTATCTCCATCTACGGAACGTAGATTGAGTATTAGGTTGCGCAAACCTCCTGTGTCTTTAGAGGAGTACCAAGTGACCAATTCTGTTATCAAGTCAGCATCTTCAAAAGAAGAGAAACAATCTGCTAAGAAGGATAATGAGATGATAAATAGTACATGCAGTAAAGGTAGACAGGACTCTGACACTGCATCGAATGATGATGTTGAAACAGTTAATGTAAAATCCAAATCACAGTTACATGATAGTAGAGGTAAAAAAAGTCAACGGTTGTCAAAAAATGTAAGCGACAGTGACACTGCATCAAATGATGATGTTGAAACAGTTAATGTAAAATCCAAATCACAGTTACATGATAGTGGAGGTAAAAAAAGTCAACGGCTGTCAAAAAACATAAGCGAAAGTGTTATGGAAGAAAACAGTACATCTGATGTGCATGTAGATGTAAGCAGTAATGATAATGAGCATTGTGGTTCAGAGCGTAGACTCAGTTCAAGACCAAAGAAAATTACAAACAAATTACAAGAGTTTCTAAAGGGTAAAAAATGTCATGACGATAACAAATTTAAAGAGAAATCTTCAAGCGTAGATGAAAGCTCAATGAAAAACAATTCAGAAAAAGACACAGATTTGTCTTGTGAAGTTAGCACTGTAAGTAGTGAGGAAATATCGAGTGAACAGAGGAGATTGAGTGTAAGGACAAGAAAGGTAACAAGTAAAATGGAAGACTTTGTGGCAATGTCACCAAAGGAAAAAGACATTCGCCAGATAGATTCATCATGTGAAAGTCCACCCAAAACCACTAACAGCCCAAGTAACAAACAATTTAGTCAATCAAAAACCCCATCAACAGAAACAAAAAAACTGATTGTACTTTTGGATAAACGAGAGGTTACTAATATGAAGAGAAAATTAGATTTAAACACTGAAACTGAAAAGGTTAATGGAAATCTATTAATGAAGAAAAGACGACGTCTAAGAAGAAGCATGGAGAGTGGAGAATATGATATTGGTGATGCAGAATCAGACACTGATGTAGATAAAAAAAGTAAGTGTAATGAAAATACTGTTAAATCAGTAGATATCATAAATCAAGATTTGAATTGTTCATTGGAAACTGTAGCACCTAAAAGAGGCCGTGGCCGTCCCCCCAAAACATCTATTGAAAATAGTGAGAAAAATACACCAAGTGGTGTTCGTTCCTCTAGTCGCATAAATGCAACGACTGATCGTGATTCACCAATTAGACAATCCCCACAAAAAAGTTCTACTAAAGTAGATCAGTCTCCAGAAGCTGTTGATGATGATCGTCGATTGAGTGGGCGTCAGCGCAAAATTCCAGTTCATATGGAGGGATTCATACTTGGCTCAGGACGCAAGCAAAAAGGTGAACTGAAAGACAGCGATCAAGACCCTGACCAAAAGCAGGTAGGAAAAAAAACAATTTCACTGGTCAATCACAGCTTTTCGTGTGTTTAGAATGAAAGAATGTGAGCTTTATATGCTATTGTATTGTTTTAAACTGATTTAAGTAGTTGTATTTTATTTTAACAGTTTTACTAATTTTACATTAAGAGGTTAATATTTGATAGTATTTGAATATGTACACTATCAACATGTATTTGCATATTTCTTGTGTAGCACATTGCTACAAATTGATTATCTTTGAGAACAAAATTCACCTAATTGAGCTCTTCATAGAAATTATTATGCAAACATGTTAATGGTGGTGTTTGTTATTAGTTCGTTTCATTAATTATTAATGCATTGTTTCAATTGCAAATTACAATCATGTTTCAAACTATAGTTTTATAGAAAAATATCTTCATTCCAGGCTAAAGTTGGACAAGTTCAACAAAAGAAAGACCGTGATCGTTACATGGGGAGTTCTCTGGATGGAGCCAAATTCGAAGCAGCTGGTCTGGTGGATGCATTACCCTACGTTAGACTAGAGGCTTGCAAGTTCCCATATACAGGACCAACCCAAGACACTGATTCTGACAGTAGCTCTGATGGTAATAATAAACAACTGTGATCTTATTGTATATGTATACATACTATTTACTAGTACATCAGTATTTTGTATTACCTATAATGATTTTAATTTTTTTATTTTTTAGACAATTTCAGAATAATATTCTGATTCAGTGACTCAAATATGTATGTGTGTAAACAAGGTACAAAATAATGACACTACTTCCTGGCTGATTTCAAAAGCTCACAGCTGAGTGGAAAGGCTACTTTTTTAGGGTTGGCCAGCTACTTTTCAATAGATATCAGCCTTGTAGGCTGTGAGCAAATTTTCACAAGTGCTTAGGTCTTATTTTGTTTATAAGGATCTTATTTGCAATGCCATCAGGTGTTTGCCATTACATATTGCTTTTTATGTATTTATTGTTTTATTTCCTTTTTTTCCCCAGAGAGTTCAGGTACGTCTGAAGATGAAGAAGAGATTGATGTAGATACTTGCGAATCTAGTCCACCCAAGAA
>CM032659.1:23484952-23512109 GCA_019095985.1 Streblospio benedicti
AGCTCACAGCTGAGTGGAAAGGGCTACTTTTTAGGGTTGGCCAGCCACACAGATATCAGCCTCTTTGTAGGCCAGAGCCAATATTCTCACAAGTGCTTAGGTCTTATTAAGTTTACTAGTTGTTTTATCTGCTCGGGTTGAAACAGATAAGATCCGGAACAGAATAAATGCTCCTCCTTCCCCATCATTCCTCCTGTCCAACATCCCTCGAACCAGTTATCGTCAGTGTACAGGTCTGTGACAGATTAAATACACCTCCATCACCGTCCTCCCATCCTCATATGTCACAGCCATTTACACACTAAATGTACTAAATATAGCAATGATTGATCCCTCTAATATCCCTCCCCAGCTACTGCTACCCATGGTTAACACGGGCGGAGCAGATTAAATATCCCACTCATCCCTACCCTTCCTTCCACTGCCACCCCCCTCTTCTCTCCCCAACCCTCTCTACCCCATCACCATTTAAACAGGTCCATAATTAATGCACACCCTTCTTGCCGCTGCTCTGGTTTAAACGGATAAGATCTGGAACAGATTAAATGCTCCTCCCTTCCCATTCTTGACCCAAACTACACTAAGCACCGCTTGAGTAACAGGTATTAAAATTAATTGTACATTATACATTGATACTCATCCACTTAATTAATTAATTAATTTAATTAATTAATAGATTATTTCAGGAATTATTTGAATCTGTAAGCATAAGCATAAGCCGTATGTAATTCATTTACTTTTATTTATTTTTATTTACTTTACTTAAATTTACGTAGGCAACGTTTTTCATAGAATGAGGTACGTTTAAAGTACGCATAACGCACGGGTAACGTTAGCTGTAGCAAAGAAAGACGTTCCGCTTATCTACTTACGTGTAACGTACTACGTATGACGTATATGCAGAGGAAACCCGCACGTTTAACGTTTTATTTACACAAACATGGCTACATATTGCTTTTTATGTATTTATTGTTTTATTTCCTTTTTTTCCCCCAGAGAGTTCAGGTACGTCTGAAGATGAAGAAGAGATTGATGTAGATACTTGTGAATCTAGTCCAGCCAAGAAGAGGAGAGGAAGGCCTAGGCTCTACCCTGAAGGTATGTGAGTGAAGATGCAACTTTCCTCTGTTGTTAATGCATGGCAACAAAAAAGGTTTGTGGTGTTTTCCAATCAAAATCTATTGTCATTGTTACATATTTATTGTTATATTTACATACTTATACAAATTAATTACAATAAAATGCAGTGTGACAGTGATTTCTCAGAATTAGTAATGAAAGGTTCATTCTTAGAACCATCTTTAGTAAGGAAAAAACTACAGAAATAGTGAAGACTAAAAATGTCTTATTCTTCTGTACTCAATGTTAATTCAATAAATAGGTTTCAAGGCACATCATGCTAAGCACAAAACTCCGAGAGAAAAGAAAGAAAAAAAATCGCCGAAATCTGCCAAGAAAAGATCCTATGAGCTGTCAGAAGATACTCCCAAAATTAAACGGAAAGTTGGAAGACCGAGAAAAGAAGAAAGTGATCGGATGAAACGAGAAAGATGCGACGGCTCTAGTGACGAGGATAATGTTAGGTAGAAAACGTTGACTTGCACTCACTTATATAATGCTATTGTTTATGTTGATGTTAACTTTTTAGAAAGAAACTTGTAAATACAAAGTAAACATGCTTGAGACCTTTTTAGGATAATGAATTCTTATTGTTGTAGAAGAAGTAATCGAGAAAGAAAGAAGCGAAAGCTTGAAGACTACAACACCGACACATTAGATAGTGACCTTTCAGAAAATGGTACTCCAGGAAGATTCAAATATAGCTCATCCATTAGGAATAAGGCTTTGTCAAAAGCTCTTCTCAAGTCAAGGTAGGTTCATCTTAGGTGCTTTTTTTATTAAAATTTTCCTAAAATGAAATAGGTGACACACGTTTTGTGAAAAGTTACATTAAAGCATGAAAGGAAAAAGACCTATATAACAACTGTGCAAGAAACTAGCCGCTCCTGAGAAGAAATTGAAGTGTTAATACAACACTTGTTTAACTCCAAATTTCAGTCTGAGGGGCGTGCCGCTCTGCCAGCGCAGTGCTTTGGGAAGCAGCTCATGGATGAAGGAGCGTGGCATCTTCCCACTAAGTAGCTCAGCACTCGCAGCTGGGGAAGGCAGGCACACTGAGAAGGCGGACAGAGTTGTAAGTTACAACTACATTTTTCATATTCACTGTCAATCTTTTCTAGACGTTGATAAAGGTTTCTGTCTTATGCACAAGTGATGGACATGATCAGCGTAATAACGTGAAATATTTTGTCTCCGCAGCAGTTTCAAAGATATAGCAAATTAAAAGATATTTATATTACTTTAAAGTGTTTAGTTCTTGAGCTTCTGGTGCAGAAGTCAATAAGAATGAGATATTTCAAACCCTTGTTTGAAGGCTTTCAAGTCTATCTTCATAGAATTTTTTTTCTTATTATTCAGAATAACCAAACAAAAATGAAGTACATGTATTTTGATAATGATGTAACTGTTGCACATGTTGTTCCTCTCCTCAGTTCTGGGAGCAGCACCAGCGGCAGTTTGAGCATGACATTAGGCGGTTCATGGCGTCACACGGCAAGCACGTGGGCAAGACGCCCATGTGGCACGGCAAGCAGCTCAACATGTTCCAGCTCTACTGCATCATCTACGAGCATGGCGGGGCGGATCAGGTACAGTCAGCTTCCTTGTGTCGTCGGAATTTTGCTATGGAGTTGTAATTTTTATGGCTTATTCATCTCATTTTGGTCCAAAAGAGCATAAAAATTGTTTTGATTTTTTTAAACATTTTCTCACTATTTATGGTCAATATTACGTGAAAATACATTCTCATTAATAAGATTTTGATTATTAATGATACAACAATAATTTTGGTGCCTAACTACAGGTTTTTTGGGTCATAGATAGCTCCTGAACTCTACTGGGTGGGTGGGGGTGGAGCAGGGCCATGAATCAGTACCCTTCTTATTATGCAAGATGGGTATCTTTATTGTACGGATGAGTGAAAAATCATTTGAGTTATAAGATACAAGTATGTAGGCTACAATAGTATGCATCAATGACTTGGTCAGGAATCTATCATTCAGTATACAAGTATTGATTTATATTATATACACAGTTTAAACATCCTCCATCCGTCCGTCCATCCGTCCGGTTCATTTGACCCCTCTACATTTTTGATCGTTTGAGCTAGGATGCTCAAATAACAGCATATCGGGTTGGAAATGGTGACCACAAGAACCCTATTTCATATGTGGGCCCAACGGTCCATATTTGGGCAATTAGGCCCATTATTAGTCCATTTTACTAGTGAATCAAGCATTCTTATTACTATTTGAATGCACCATTAAAATCAATATTCTCACAAACTCCAGATGATATCCCAAAAATGTATCCACTTTTGGTTATAGATACTGCTATAAATCAATAATCAGCCAATATATAGACAGTGACATTCCAGTGTCATTGAGTTACCATTCTCTACTGTTTATATATGTTGAAACTTGTGATACTCACACAACAACATCTGATGAAGCTATCCTAGGATAGTTTAAACTGTGTATATAATGTAAAAAACTTGTGCAGATGAGTATCCAATATAAGTATTGATTTAGAAGTCTTGAAGATATGAAAAAATCGTTTCTTTTATAATGAAATACTTATCACCTTCAAAAGGTAATAAAATTGTGCATAAGAGTAATTCATGGATTACATGTTCTACATTTGTTGACACTAACACTACTCACTGCTCCAGGTATCGGCTGACAAACGTTGGCTGTCCATCTACAAAGACATTTGGCCTCAGGCGATAGGCAAAGTCCAGACAGCACACGGTCTGAAGTCATTTTATCAGAGGTAAGACTTGTAGTAAGGCTTTTGTAATGTTGTCTTGTGAATTGGGTGAGTGTCAGTGCAAAAGTATCGTGGCAGACGTCAAATGGCTTGTCCTGGACTCGTGACAGATCATGGCCTGTCCTTGTTGGCAACAAAGTGTCAAATGCTGTTTCTTAGAAATGTTTCATAATGGACAGTTTTTGGTGAATAAACTTGTAAACTAATTTTCATCCAAGTGTTTTACTGTGGGCATCATTCCAAAATGAAGTATCTTGTGAAAAATGGGATAACGACCAGCTCAATTGTAGTATACAAGTCAATACAAGTAGTTTGTGGTATAGAAGGTGAGAAATGACCTGGGTATGTAAAAGTTTGGAGACAAATGTACATACTATATGTGTTGATTTTCTTATCAGAAACGATTACAATGTACATGGCGTTTTTGTAGGAATATGTTGGCATACGAGCAATGGCTCAGTGGTGATGACTACAGAGAGGCCTTGGAAGATGCTACAGATATAAAGGTACAATACTATGTAGTTTTTTAAAAGTACAGTCTAGTTTTCAAATGTAATTGTTCAACCACAAGTTATATTAAATTATTTATTTGAAGTTAACCAGTCAGTTTTTTTTTTTCATTTCATCAGAATTTATGATAAAGCCATCCAAAAAATAATTTTGCTATCATTATACACATATTTTACAGAATTGACAAATTGCACTAGTCAGTGATGTAATATATCAGACAACATAGCATCGTAAACTGAATTTTATGAAAATATTATTAACCATTTTCAGGATGTGAAGTCATCAAAGTTACGGAAACTTTTAGATGATATAGCTGGCAGTGATGCTGAGGAGATGTTGGATAATGATGTCATGGACTACCAGGAGGACCCGTTTGAAACCACGGCCTATGACCTTTATGACAGAGGTAAAATAAACATTTCACATGGTTACATCAGAATGCCAGAGCTATGAGTGTGCTTGAATGTGTTCATAGTTTTGGAATCCATATATATATTTACAAAGTTCATCTTAACACAACACGCAATATTCTTACAATGATTGACAGTTTCAGCAACTGCTGTTGCCAGTTTCAAAATCTCTCTGTGCATGTCAAGGTCAATCTGCACGACTTCTGATACCGAAAATCAGATTGTACACATGAGAGAGTTGAAAGGTTTAGTGATCTTACCTTATGTTAAAGTGGTCACGGAAGGTGTGTCTCGCATTCTTAACAAGCATAAAGTATCCACAGTGGTGAAACCCCTACAGACAGTAAGGAACATTCTTGTTCACCCCAAGGATAAGCAAGAAAAGCTTGAAAGATGTGAAGCGGTTTACAAGATCCGATGTAAATTGTGTAAAAACTGGCAGAAAATTGGGCAATTGTGTGAAGGAACATATGAAGGATGTGAATCAGAACACTAAGGGATCATTCACCAGAGTAGCGAGAAAAGAATCCCTGAGCCAGATCAACAAGAGTGCAATTACAGATCATGTTAAGCAGAACAATCATGAGATAGACTGGGGGGAATTGAGTGTATTGGACAGAGAGTGACTGAAGGACAAGAACTATCAAGGTAGCGATCAAGATACGAGGACAGACAGGTCATGAACCGGGGACGGGGGGGCCTTTCAACTCTCTTTGTGTACGATCCGATTTTCGGTATCGGAAGTCGTGCAGATTGACCTTGACATGCAGAGAGATTTTGAAAATGGCAACAGCAGTTGCTGAAACTGTCAATCATTGTAAGAATATTGTGTGTTGTGTTAAGATGAACTTTGTAAATAACTATAAGTGTCTGGTTAAATTTATATTTCTTCTCCCTGATCTTTGGATTGAGAGAGCAAGTGTTATTCTAACAAACATTTAACAAAAAAGCAACTTCCTTTTATTTATTAAATTCCTTCTTCACGATGTCCTTATATTATAAGTTGGATCAGTAGTTCACAATTTGCATGTATTTGTAGGTGACAATGTTAGTGAGACAAGCTCAACTCAAGAATTGCTGGCCGAACTTGAAGTCCAGGCCTCACAGGCGTCTGCCTATGACATCCTCGTTGAAAAGGTCCAGAAAGGTAATGTGTGTAGTCTATAGTGATGAAGGATATCATAACATAGTTTGATCCCCTGTGTAGTGTTAATTAAGCAAACTCCATACTCCATATTGAAAAATACTGGTTGATTGGGGAATGTGCAATTGGAAGGCAAATAGATGTAAAGTGTCTATAAAAAGAAACCTTTTCTCCAGAAAGATGTTCAAGCAAGCTCATTAGATTAACAAATGCCATCAGAACATTGATGTAAATTGAAACTTGCATTTTAATGAAAGAACTGAGTGGAAAATATTTAAATCTAGAAGAATAAGACAAAAAAAACAACAACCCAGCAGCTTGATAGGACAACTTTATATATGAGAGAACAGTTTTATTGAATCTCTATTTTGTGTATAAAAGTGCTTGTCAGCCGTGAATTTAATAAATTCAATAAATTATTGACCTGCATAATGATGATATGTGAATTAAATAATGCAACTCTTGTTTCAGAATCTTCCAAGATGAAGCTGGACGTGGTGTTTCACGATGAAAGAGCGAAAGGCGAATCGAACTATACTGAGGCTAATACTGCAGCAGAGTTCGGTGTCTATACAGAGGCCAATACTGCAGCAGAGTTTGAGGCACCAAATGTTACAGGTACTAATGATTAACACCATATATAAAAAATACAATACTCAGGTGTGGCATGCGTAATGTTTCACCTAACTCAACTGTTCCAAATATGTCGAAAACTGCAGTTCATATATGGACCCATTTCACACGTTTTTTACAATTTGCATATGGCACTATTTTATCACAGGCTCTTTGTCTAACAATGTTCTGATGTGTACTGTATTTTGCACAACAAAGAAGTAGCGTTCGGTAGTAATTCACGTAATGCTTTTTGTTTGTGTACATTTTAGCAATTACGCAATAATTAAACTCAATTTTGGATTCAACACATCTCCATGACATTAGTTTGTAAAAATAAAATTTTACAAATATATAGTTAATGGTTTGTGTATTGTTAATAGATTTCTTGTGATTGTATTTTTAACTTTACATTTTAGAAGATGATATTGATTGTGCTTCTCAGCTGGTGCCTAATTATGAGTGCTTCAATGACATGTCCAGTCAAGTCACAGATGATGAGGTTTTCCATGAAATGCAGGTGGGTTTCAATTTATGCTCATAAAAAATTTCATGCAAAATAGATGGTTTGAAAATAGGTATATTTTTTTACCAATCAAGGTTTTATTTGAATCGGTTGTCTCATGTCTGCTTATTACAATAAGAATACTACTGTTAATGTCCTACCACCACCAAATATTTGTTTGTGTGTCTATTATATACAATTGTAATCATGGAGCTAGTGCTCCGAAATTGAAGTAAATATAAGAATAAAAGTTTACAATTTGGATATATATATGCATATTAAAAAACTAAAAGAAACAATGAGACTATACGTGTAGTTTTTAAGTTTAGGAATTTTATTATTTTTATTTTATATATTATTATATTTTTAAGTTTTTTACCTATCTGTAATCCTTCATTTACTTTGTAGTATTAATATGCGTGTGATAAACGAAATAAATCAAATCAAAATCAAGAATATGTTTGATCATGCGAGTGTCTCTTGTCCCCGCAGGCGCTGGGTGAGCAGCTCGAGATCCTGGAGCAGGCGGGTGCCGATGCCCCACTGGAGCAACTCGTGGACCTGCTGCCGGACCCCAGGGACGGCGGCGGCGGCGCCATGCAGCTCCAAGACTTGCAGCAGCTCGACCCGTACAGCCTCCTCAGTGGGGTGGAGGAGGAGCAGGACATGGATGAGGACGCCTGGTTGATGCTGCACGCGCAGCTCGACCAGGAGGTGGAGAATGAGGATGATGGGGAGGAGGAGCAAGAGGAATGAGATTGGTTTTTCAATCTAAAGGAGGAGATGAATCTTTTTAAAT
Source organism: Streblospio benedicti (assembly GCA_019095985.1). Taxonomy (NCBI): domain Eukaryota; kingdom Metazoa; phylum Annelida; class Polychaeta; order Spionida; family Spionidae; genus Streblospio; species Streblospio benedicti. The sequence continues at coordinate 23,492,821 of CM032659.1, forward strand.
CTACCTACTTAGCCACAAGTTGATTATGATGGAAGAGTGTGGTGAGGAGTGAATGGGCACTGCGTATAAATGGATGGAAGTTCAATTTTTTATAGTTTTTGTGGAACTTAGTTTAACATACAAGTTGTTAGAAGATGAGGAACAGAAAGTGTGCTTTGTTCATCTTTGGTTTTGTTTGAATGGTGAGATCGGGTTCCATGGATGTAATTAAGTGATGTGCATGTTGTGTATGGAAGGCTTAGGAAATAAAATAAGAGCTTAGTAATTTATTGACTGGCCAAAGACTGAAAGGAGATTGATGATAAAAATTTCCTGATGTGAGGCTGTAGGTACTTTGATCATTGATTGTTATTACTGAAGTAGATTTACTCAAATTGAGTACAGTTATGTACTAGGTGAATTTGAAAACAGTTTTGCTTTGGTCATTGTAAATATTAACTCATATTTATTGATTTAGAATTTTTACAGGATGATCATGGCGTTAGCAATTGTTAAATATATTTTTTTTTCTTAAAATGTTTGTGATAAACAAAAAGTGGTGATAAGAAGTTTTTTAGCTCCATGTAAAAGACTAGACAATGAAGTCATACTCACAACTGAGTAACAAAATTTATTTTAGTAATATTACATTCCTGCTCATTTTGTACTTTAGGCAGGTATAATGGGGCACTGAAAATTAAATTTTTTTGTGAAAATTAATTTGAAATTTATGTCTTATCTCATTGAGTGGTCGAAGTTGTGTGATACTTTGTATTGGAAATTGTATTGCATATGTTGTTGGGATTTATTTGTGGATGAGAAGTTGTTGAATAAAATTGATTTTTTAATAGTTAATAGGCAAGTAGTCATCTAGTGTGTTCATTTAATAGACAAGGCAATACTTTTAAGTGTTCAACATTTTGATAATCAAGAAATTTAAAGTCATCTACAAGTGAAAGGTTTTCATATAACCAGTCTTTTATGTGTATAGATTAACCTTCATGAGTTCTGTTTTTCTATGAAAATAAATTTTCAACTTGCACTGCCATGTGATTGTTTTATTTTGTTTAATAAATATATTGATCAAGTATAAGCAAGGGACATGTTTCTTTTTCAAACGTAAAAAAAAAGATGAACCCTAAACATTATCAAAGGAGTGAGACTCCTCAAAAGCCGAGCTTGAAAATGTTATGCAGCAATATCGGTTGGGAGTGCATAGTAAAATTTTCTTCATTTCTGTCACTTTTGCTTGCGTTTTCTTCAATTGTTTACTGACTGGTATTTCCTGTCAGATCAACAATGTACGTCTGGATCATAAAAAGTAACTGCGCTGTTGCAACAAACACTGTACACTAAATGCCAATGTAGATTCCTTTACTATCATTAGATGAAAAAGTGCTGCCTCTTTGGTAAGAGACTAGTTAAATCTAATAATATTTTATTACAGTCCGTTTTATCGGGCTTCACGCACCACAGCACAGACTAATATAAAGTATGACGCTAGCTTCTCTGCTCTGCGGTTGTAGTGGCGTATAATTTTGTTCGGCTACAATGTAATTGGCGTTTCCTCAGCTCATTAACATCGGCGATTGTCAGCTGTTTCAGTTTCATTGATAAATTCAAATTGGGCACTAATTTCAGCGAGTATGAATATGCTTATAGTAAAGATAGTAGCGGTGAAGAGGGAACAGAATGAACCGCCGCCGACTAAAAAGCTGGAGTCTTCTGCGAAGCTCGGCTTTAAAAACGAACGGCCTATTACAGTGAATATGAATGCTTATTTGGTATACATTTACATAATGTCGGGATTCATACTTAAAATGACAATCCTTTGCAAATTATAGAATCATTATTACATAATTATTTTTGCCAATGAGACATTTTGGTTACCTTTTCTGTATTTCCAACTTCATTTGTTCTGTGTAGGACAAATATTGTAAAATTTACTTCAATGAAAGTGACCCTACTGCTCAGTTATTGGGGAAAAGTAAAAGATTTACAGATTTATTTGGTTTATTACTAATTGATAAATATCACATCAACTATATTCCCACTGCTGATGCAAAAAAATATTATTACTAGGCTTTAGAGGATTTGATTTTTTTTATATTGCTCAACAATCATTTTACATTCTATAAATATACCGACAATGTATATCAGCATCCAAGCTCCCAGGGCTGTTAAATTGAAATATTCTCAAACAGGGGGTTGGGCTGTTAAACGAGAGTGGAGTTACTACATAATTCTTCAGGACATTTAAGAAAAAGAGGGAGGAGGGCTGTTACACGAGGGTGGGCACTTGGATGGTCATACATGGTAATGTTAAAACTAGCTCACTGGTTTCAAAAGAAATGCAGGGCTGCCAAGTAGTATAGATATGTCGGGTATTAATACGGATTTCTGACCCAAAATACCCAAATACTAATTCTACCTTCAAAATACAGATTTCCCCACTTTGTGGATTTTTCATTAATAATTACTTTTTATGAAGTAAACCCACAGGAACTGCATCCCAACATAGATATAGTGTGCTTGTGATTGGTGTTAAAAGCCCTGAATATTGGTTACATTACACCTGAAATACATATCAGTTCTGCGCTTATGAATTTCTTTTTACACCCAGTATTTTTGTAGACCGTTTGCCGTTCCACCACGGAACACCCCTAAACGAGACTTGCTGGAGATAAAAAAGTTCTTAAAATGTGCTTGTTTTTTATTTTAGTATAAAAGTACAAGCATTTCCCTTTATAAAAATGTGTAACACTTTAGGGGTTTCGGGAATAGATTTTGGTTTATGGACCATAAAAAAGATCATGTATACAATTTCGGTACAGTCAAAATTAACATTGACTGAATTTTTCATTGTATTTGTATGATCTTTTGTACGGTCCATAAACCAAATTCCATTCCCGCAACCTTTAAAGTGTTATACATTTTTAAAAAGGGAAATGAATGTACTTTTATACTAAAATAAAAAACAAGAACATTTTAAGAATTTGTTTTCCTCCAAATTCTTTTATCTCCAGCAAGTCTCCTTAATGGTAAAATAAGATACTGCTGATTCATAACATTTATTCACCATTAACCCAAGATCATTTATTTATTTACATATCACAATTTTTCTTGCCTTTATGTATACATGTATGTACATGTACATTTGTTTGAATGCTTTCAACATATGGCTTCAAGTTAATAAGTTAGTGAAAATTTAGCCTTTTACTTTCACATTGGTGTGATAAAACTTACCAGATTTCACTTGCAGCCCATCGATTAGCTTCAGAAGTCATGAATTGCTTGCTACACAAGATCAACTACTATGTAGGCTGGTCAATTTGAACATTGAAATGGAAATTTCGACTAACAAATGAACACATGCTTTTTCTTTTCCATTGAAAAAACTTACTTAATTGATGTTGACTTGTATATTTAATAAATTAATGTTTTACATGCTTCTGCTATAAATCATCAGTCCCATCATGTTCTGAAGTACCTACAGTGAATTTTACACAATTATTATCATTTGTTTCGTCCTCTTTGTTTGTCTTTTTATTGACTGACTGAGTGTCCACAGTATTCTGTTGTTTTTTGCCTGGTTCATGGTCACTTGTTTTCTGTTTCTTGACTACTCCAGCTTCACTATTGGAGTCCTTTTTATTTGAATTAGCGCTAATATTGCTATGACCTTTGCCTTTCTCATACTTTTTCTCTCTCCTTTTCATTTTCTTACCCAATGGTGTCATGCCTTCCACATCTTTTCTACTAGAATTGCCAGGAGTCTTTTTGTTTTTATTTCTGCTACTTGCTGAAGACTTTCCCCAAAATCCATCACAACACCCAGGAGCTTGGTAACTAAAAATGAAATTATAATTAAAAACCGAGAAGAAAAGTCAAATGTTTGCAAGTAATGCACTACATGTACCAGATATTCTAAATCATTTCACAATTATTAGTATACCTGGGATGAGTTTGATCCAATTGATCCTTTGATAGTAGAATGGAAATTGCTGGATAGTCTTTGTTCACTTTTAACCTGAAATGGAACAGTAAAATTGTACTGATCTAAATTATTAGAATTCAGCCAGTCTTCCAAAAGTTGCCATTGATTTTACAACAGGGTGGTCTTTTCTGAACAATACATCACAGTTTCATAAGTAGTATAATTATTTGCCACAATAATCATTTCATACCAAGATACTACACAAAGGGTTTATGCAATTCTTTCAGATATTTTGAATTTTGCCATTCTTATTTTGAACTTTCCCAGACATAAATTTGGACGAACCTATCTAGACCTTCCAATTTTGGTTCCCAGTACTCTTCTGTCCTTTTCATGAAAAGTTCCGTGATTTGATGAAGATCCTAAAAGTAGAATACTTTTGATTTATTACAGACTAGTTTTCCCATCCACGTGTTGCAGTAGCACATGACTGTTGACATGGTCAACACTTTCCTCCCACCATAAAATTTCAATGTTATGTACATGTACAAATATGTAGAATTATATACAATAATATAGTGAAACACATGTAGGTGCATGTAAAGCATTTGCATACAAGAGGTTATAAAGTATTTTATGCAGTACTCCATATGCTATTTATTGTCTGACTTTACTAAAAATGTTTGATTAAAAAACCACCATTACAATTTACTTTTGTGAACGTAAGACACTTGATAAAATCAACGCTTGGAACACGCCCAATGATTTGTTAAGTTTCATAGTGATTAGATGTATGGGTTTATGGGTCCATAAAGATCATAAAAACATTGTTTTAATAAACATAGATATATGTGAACAAATCAATGGTTCCATATATGTATTTTATATTAGCAATTTAGCTATTTGCTACTATCTGCAGGTACATTGTTAAAAAATAATGCACTTACCTTGATTTTCCTTTTCATAATTTCTGCACAAGATATTGTTTTAGTGACTCCAGCACCGGACCCACTCCAGCAAATTTGCCTCACAGGATTTTCCTACAAATAATAAATTTTTTAGATTTCATTAGAATTGGTAATTGCTTATTACGAGACTGATTGTACATTATTTTAATCTTAACACATGAAACATAAAACACCATCTGAGACTGACCACTTCATATTCTTTCCTGACACAATGCACTATACACATATTCTCTAACACATTTCAAGATAAGCACTTGGGAAATAAAGACATTTACCTTCATTTTACTTATAGCAAATCTCATTAAATTCTTTATTTTGCTTCCATTTGTAACTCTCATTTGAACACAGCTGCTGTGAAAATCCAAGGATGACTGATGTTCTAAGTCCTTTACTTCGCCCTTCTCATAATGCTCCACTAAACAAAAACAAAAACAGTGGTCAGAGAATGATTTTGCTCACTTCTGAAATAATATGAATACTTGCACTAAAGAGACAAACACCCTTGAGCACATGAAATTGAAAACTATGGGAAGATAATCGTAAACTGTTACAGTAGATCTACAGGCCTAGTACAAGAAATATTGAATTTACCACAGTCTACCAGGGACATTATTTGAAAAGTGTGGAGGAAATCTTGCCCAAGATATTAGCAGTGCTAAAATTATTGGCACCATCAAAAACCAATCTTGCCTAACTTATTGTAGTCTAGCCCTTGGGTGATGTCACCTTTTGAAAAGATGACATCACTTACTAGAGGGGGTGGGGGTGGGGGGGGGGGTACTGCAAAGATGACGAAAGGTGACGTCATTTGTGAACGATCCCTTAGCTATTTTTTTAGTAGCTAGAGCTATCCCAGTGGGCATTTTATGGTGGAATTCACGTAGAAATGAAGCATCCTTATCCATATGGATATTTGGTGGAAAAAAAGGTGAAACCAGCAACATTTTTACATGTGAATTGGTGGTGCACCATGGAAATATTGGGGTATTTCTGGGTCCTTTCTACGAGGATGTGTGTGGGTATTTCTAGGATATTTTACTAGTCTTTTCTACGTGGATATAATGGTGGAAATATGGGGGTATTTTACTTGTCTTGTCTACATGGATTACCCAGCGGGTATATATGGCTATATAGACACAGACTAGTGTCATTGTCACATACAAATTTGTGGCCAAAAATATTGACTAGAGCTATCAATAATCTCTCTAGTTTTAGCCCTATAAATTTCTCAGTATTTTGCTAATTAATATAATGAAAAGAGCCTAGATCTACAGCTCAATAGTATTAGGCTACTGTAGTGCAGGCTTAACCAAATACATTCGGCATTAAGACAGCTAGCTAGTCTGTAATGAAGATTTATCGCGACCGCTCAATTGTAGGCCAGGATTGTTGGGTTAGTTACTAGGTTCTGACAGAGCCTCTCATGGCATAATATTGAGCGATAAAAGGTATAGTAGCAAATTATTTTGGAATAGTTTAGTGGAAAGTTACAGAATCTGTATAAATCCCAAGTGTTAACTTCTATACAGCGTTTAACGTCACAGTAACTAATTGCTATTAGCGTTAAAGTTCATAATACGATGAAAATATAGTGTTCATTACTTTTTATGTCAGAAAAATATTCAAACATAGAACGAAAAATGTTTCGACCCGTCTTACTTTTCTTAAAGGCCTCAGACAACTTTAAGAGCACACACTACCAACTCAATGCAAAATCATAAAAAAAATCGGTCAGAACACGCCGGTGCTGCCGGAAAGACGTACACATGTATAAATTTAACAGCAGGGTGGTTCCAATTATTCACTGATTATAGATATGATAAGAAAAATAAGCTTAGACTCAATAGGTACCAAACCAGTTATTTTATCTAAAATTAGTTTGATTGTACATGGACAGTTGTTAGCCAGTCATGTATACATGTAGAAGTGGGTTAAACTAGAGAGGATTTCAGAGGGTAGGGCTCATCAATCCCTGCCAGAGCTCTTGGAAGATGGTTATGCCCATATGATTTGTCTCCTCATGCAGCAGCTGGAAATGAATACTCTTCTGAAGAAAAATAAGATTATCTGCCAACACTCAAAGCTAAGGAAACCAGAGGGACCTATAGTTATTATATTGTTTGTAGGTCTTACAATTGAGCATTTATTTAGTGGTATGAGCCCTTAAGTTAAAGATCTCAAACCACGATTTTTTTTGCTAAATTGTAAAGTAATATATTCAGATGTAAGCCACTGGCTTATGCAAACGTCCCCAGGGACAATTAGAAATATCATAATGGTTTGAGAATGTTATGACAAAAATTAAAGATGTTATGCACATGACCACCTTCCCAGAGCTGGGCAGCATTTGATAAGCCCCAAACGGAAATCGTCTCCAAAGCCAAATGAATTATCACAGATCTTCTGTCGTTCCAAGATGATGGCCACTAAGTGGATGTAATGATAGAATGGTGATTAGGGACAGTAGGTGGATTCGTAATAATATTATATATGCCATTCTCTACCGTTCATTTTTATGAAACATAATGTTTTGCCAATGGCTCATCATTTGTTGCACAGTATGGGTCAGACCGAGGTTGGAAGAGCTGGAGCAGTGTGCGGGAAACCCCCAAACCAGCCCTAAACAACAACAGAGGGAGGTAGGTACCCCACGCACTGCTCCACCTCCTCCAGCCTCGTTTTGACCCGTACAGTGCAACATCTGATGAAGCCATGTAGTTACCATGGTGAAACGTCATATTTCATCAAAAATGAACAGTAGAGAATGGTGTATATATAATATTATGAGTGGATGTGGTTATACTAGGCATTTCACATAGTAACCACAACAGGTTCATGGTTATATTGGATCACTAAAGTGTGGACAAGAACTCAGCAAGTAGTAATTTATGGAAACTTGTCAATATCTGTTCCTGTGATATGTCTGGTGTACAGCAATGCATGTCTGGATAAAATCCCATTTTGATAAATTATGCTATGTGAATGACATTATTAATGATGTTAAATCATATATCTGCTGGTTTGTTAATAACCCTCTCTTGAACCACGCTATCCACTTTGAGGAAGATGCACACAAGCACGCACGCACGCACTACGGTCTATAAATTAATGATGAGCTAATACTAATATTATTAATTTTTAATCCAGCCACAATAAACAACCTACTACTGTTACAACCAACCATCAACCATATAACCAGCGAGCTGTTTTGAAAGTGGCGTGATGATTGATTTTACAATTTGTGATTGGTTTTTCTTAATGCTTATCAGCTGATCTCAGCAAAAAACCCACTTATATTTTAAGATTACACCTTTATATAAGAATGACGACTTTCAGTTATACATTTAAATGTATTTTATTTATTATTATTATTTATTATTTCCAGTAGAAGTATCTAAAGTTATATCTACCATAAGTTTGTTTTAAAGCGCACGTCAGAGTGGATTTGGAAACCGAAAACAAATCTTTAAACGCTTTAAAGAAGTATACTAGAAAAAAGAAGTGCTTGTCAAGACAACTTTCTGGTAAGTTTATATGCTGATAGGCCGATGGGAACGTCCAAAAATCATCCCATAAATATTCAATTTCATAATATATTGCTCCCGTTTTATTCCAGATATGTAATCATGAGTGTTCACAAACCGTACCCTGCCACAATGAAGCTGGGAGAATTTAGAAGAAAACGACAGGCACGGATTGAGGAAACAAAGAACGAGAAAATAACAAGTTTCAAGAACAATACGGCTCTCATATTGGTTGACAATTTTGGGTAATTATGCTAATACTTCATACTACTTGGAAATATATAAAAGCAAAAAATAAAAGAAGAACAATAAACATTATAAACAAGAATAATCACACATATTAATTTAATTGTTACCTCGTTGATATATGACATTGCTCTGAAAAGAAAGTATATCATTTAATTATCCAAATATGATCATGTTTCAACATTATCATCATAGACTATAGGTATTTGTTTTATAATGTAAATCATGTTCATTATCTAACCAATTATAGAATAAAACTGTTTGCAAACATCGCAAACCAAACTGTAGACATTGCTTGATTTATCACGTAATATATTCTTTACATGTAAATGATAAGCAAATTCATTTTCGCAGCTATGATTCTGAAAACGCAATAGAAATTGCTGGCAGTATTGTTGATAACAATTATGAAGTAGTTGTAAACGCCGACAAGGAAAATGAGGTAAAGACATTTTTTTTTTTAGGTAGGGTCATTTTGGGGGAAATTAAAACGAAAGTGCGACATAATATGATTCAGTCATTTGATTAATTAATATATTACTAATAATTCTGCACGCACATTTATGTGATAAATCATACATGATTTATAATTACGTGCATGTAACATTGATTTTGAGTTCATGCTGCATTAATTGTGGGCACTGTGGTATATACTTTATAATGTATGTATTTGTCTTGCAGATTGTTGGCCTGAGGGAGATTAATAAACTAAAAGAAGAATGTAAAAAGGTGAACGAAAGTGAATATCTACTCCTCAGTGCGCCTCTTAAAGATGTTACAAAGACCACCAGAGGCAATTTGGGTTTAGCCGAAGATACAAAACAGAGAGATATCCAGTTTCAGAATTTTGTTAAAGTACTTCAAGACAAGAACCTTCAAGAAGCTGACCCCAAAGTTGTTATGAGCTGGGACTTCATGCTTCGAACAATTGAACAATTTCTCAGAGAAAATGTTCATGCATGCGAGCATATGATTATTTTCAATGGCCATGGGTCTAAGGACGGACTGTGTCTTCAGGAAGAAAGCGAAGCGGTTCCTCTTGATAAAGTTATTGAGAGCATCCGGTCACTGTGTGTTAAGAGAGTTCATTGTAACAACGTAAAAATTGTGTTTGCACAATGTTTTGGTCATATGCACTCACACACTGAGAAGGAAGACAAACAATTCCATGTGATAAACTTTACATCTCGTAGGAGAAGTAAAAGCATTTCTCTTATAAAAATGAGTGATGGAACAGACGAAGCAGTCGTTGCAGAGTCGAGACATGTAGATTTGGAATTGTTTGCCAAGAAGAGGAATAAATCATTCAATTGTCAAGAAATTGACATTGAAAACGAAAGCACCCCAAACCAACCAGCTTTTAGCTTTGAACATGAAATCATCGAAGTTGAACCCCTCGATGGAGATGAAGATTCGTATGGAGATATTGGACCACTGAATTATGAATTAGGCGCTACTAGTCAGGAAACAGACAGTCATGTAGAACCAGATTCGACTGACTTAAGTGTACAATTGGCAATGCACGAGCCACGTTTTTGTTCACCAGTGCAAGAAACTCAAGAAACATGCACAGATAATATTTCTAATAGCCAATCTTTGAACACCGGTGAGGTGGTATGTACCAGCCAATTTTGGTCTGATAAAGACCAAAATGCAAGTCCTGGTTTGAATCCAGATCCACTGGCTAGTGTAGAACGCCGTCAAGATATCAGTGCTCGGATTATAGATCAAAAAGCACAATTTAGGGATACCGCTGCAGCAAGCCTCGCACAGGAGAAAGCTAATGACATGAATAATATATGTACGCCAGTCAGTCAAGATGAAGCCGGTGTAGGTGATCTTGCCAAAACCATGGGTAACATGAACTGGACAGATGGAGTATCTGATTCATACGTATACAGCTCGAGCATGAATGCCGACGGACGCAATTTTTCAGATCAAATAGAATTGTTGAATTTAGGAATTGTGCCCTGCTATGACATGGTGCAACTATATTCGGGACCGTATTAGCTAATATTACTGTTAAAGATTTAAACCTCCTATCACGAAGTTATGATTTAATACAGTTCATATTATGCCAAGTTCCATTTAGTAAAATGTCCAATTACATAGAATAAAGATTAACTGCAATATTTGAGAAATGTTGTTCTGACTGTACACAAAAGTTCATTGTGCTAAGGAGCAGGAAGTTAGCAAATTATCAGTATAGCTTCCAATTGAGACCACTGGGAATATGGCTACTAGTAGTCTCAGTAGATATGATCTTTATAAGAGGTTTGATCTACCCTCTTTTTCAAGTTTTGGAACTGGAAAAAATGCTTATCTTGTGAGTGGTCTTTTTTTTTTAGAAGTGGCACCTGTTGGAGGTAATGCTGTGTGCAATTTGAAAATAAACAGACGTCATAACTATGAATACAACATGCCCCCAAACAATCATAAGAAATCCATCTTTATTAAGATATCTACTGATAATACACACACACATATATATTATGTTGATGAAATTAATTTTAAAGTATCAAGCAATACACCGTTGAAACACACAATTTCGTGTCATATCATAAAGCTGTGTATTGGCTACAAATCAATTTCTTGAAGTGAGGCGCCCATCAAAAAGGGCAGTTCGACAAAATACACAAAAATTTCTTGTGCTTTAGCAGAGTGAAAGTTGGCATGGGATACAAACATTTTATATACTCATAATGTGGCAATGCATTACAAAAACAATAAGTGCATAGTACAAGCATTGAAACAGCGAATGCAAAATAACTCCTCCTACCCCCCAATACCAATGTTGGACAAGCAATGACATAAACGATTGGACCATTGCTGAGACAATGCAGGTACATACATGCACATTGCATCAAGGTTGTTTGATGATTTGGGTACCATGTACCAACAATGAGTCCTCTACCATTGGTTCAGATCATGCGCGCATGATTCGCGCCACAGACGGTCCACCAATAAAATTATCCCGGAAAATTATACATGGGTATGATGTATGAGGTCAACCGAAAATGTAAGGTATAAGGTGATTCTATGCTCTAGTATATACACGTACTTTATAACTTCACATTATTGAAATAAGTTGACACAGACTTATCCAATTAAAATCTAAATATTTACACCAATATCTCATAGTTTCATTCTGCAGTAAGTTAACCAGGAAGTTGTTTTTGATTGTCTGGATTAAGATTGGATTGCATTGTGGATCATTTTATATTTGATCTAATTTGATTTGTCTTATTATTGTGATATGGTATAACAAACAATATGAGTAGCATTTTAGAAGATGATATACATGCCCTATCAGTAACCTCTAGAAATACTGAACAAAGTCTGACATAGTCTTTATGATAATGCAAACGTAACTGGCTATTCACATCTAATCTTAAGCCAGCCTGACTCACTTACTGCAGAAGAAAGCTACAGGATTTCCCTATAGAAGTTAACCTCAATTTGGCAAGATTTTTATTTGTCTAATTTGCCCATCCAGGTTGAGTTGTTTATGTCCCTATTATTTAATATTTGGGATTGGTTTTATTGAATGGTGGAAAATGTGTAATATTGCTTCTATTGACATATTGCCTAGTAGGAGTTTGTTTAGTTTAATAATTGCTTTTAGACCTTTGTTGCTGAGAGTTTCCATTGCTTGTTTAAAATTGCCTGAATTATGGAAGTCTAATCCTAAATAAGTGTATGTGTCTGTGCATTCTATTTTATTGCCAAGGTAGTGGAAGTCTTCTTGGATTAAAGTACCTTTCTTGTTAAAAATAACTATTTTGGTTTTCTTTACTTCAGACTCAGCTGCCACTGCTCCGCATAAATTTGAGTTGTGTCAATGCACTTTTAGAGACCTTCCTTTGAGGTTGAAAGAAGTATCAGGTCGTCAGCATAAAGGAGACAGTTTAATGTGGTATTTCCGATTGTGACTGGGTTTGTGTCAGGTGTTTTGTGGATGGATGTTAGGAGGTCATTTATGAAAATGAAAGAGAGGGTTGGACTAAAGTTGTCACCTTGTCGAAAGCCTATCTCTGATGGGAAGGTATTGGTGAGTTTGCCTCTTGTTTTCACACTGAGTGCTATTTTGTAATACATATCTTGAATGATTTTAATGAAGTGGTTGGTTATGCCCATAATTTGGAGTTTTAGCATTAAGCCGCGGTGCCAGATTTTATCAAATGCTTGTCTAAAATCTATGAAGCATGCGTATAATTTTAGGGATTTCTAAGTATATTTGTCTATAATAGTATTTAATGTGAAGAAGTGGTCGGTTGTACTTGATCCTTTCTCGAAGCTTATTTGTAGTGGAGTTATTAGGTTATATTTTTGTAGGTAAGACTGGAGTCTGGCGTTAAGCATAGAGTTAAAATGTTTGCCTACAGCACTAGTTATGGTTATGCTGCGGTAATTTTCGGTTTCGTATATGGACCATTTTTGCTAATTATATAGCCTTTTCTCCATTCTTTTGTGTATTTACCAAGTATATATATTTTAGTTAAGATGGCTGTTAGTGCTGAGAGAAAATTTTGGTTTTCCACTGCAGTCTTCAGCATTTCATATGAAATTAGATCTAAACCTGTTTTTTTTGTTTTGTTTTTTAGATTTTTGGCTGCTTTTGTGATTTCAGAATGGTTTATGAGAAAATCCAGTTCTGTGAAACTTCTGTTGGTTAGTTGAGTTTTTATGTCATCTTCTATGTTATTGTCCATTAGTATATTGTTGGAATTATATTTCACTAGGTAGTCGTACCATTTACTTGGAGCAATGTCAGATGAGTTTTCCGATGGGCCATTTTTTTAAAAATCATTTAACATTTTCCAGTATTGCCTAGGGTTGTTTGATTTCAGTTCATTAAGGGCTGTAATCTGTTTTCTTCTGAAGGTGTCGGATTGCATATTTTCTGGGGCGTCTGAAGATTTTAAGTGCAATAAAGTAGTTTTTCCTGTTGTCTCCTGCGTTCTGCTGGATCATAGCTTTTGCTCTTTTGTTTAGTTCCCTCTCTAAAAATTTTGTTTTGAGTGTTTTTCAGAGGTTACGCTTTAATCTGGATCTTTTTTTTTCTATACGCTAAGAGACAATTCTTCTGTTTTGGTTAATGTTGTACTAAGTTTGTTTATGAGGTTGTTTATAAGGTCTGCATTATTGGTCTGGGTAATGGAGTGTTCTATGTTAGATAGCATAGATTGTACCATTTGATCTCAAGGGGGGGGGGGCAGCAAAAATATTGAAAAAAATAACGCAAGGCTGAAAATTGGTGAAAAAATAAGGTTTTATTTGGCTAGAAAAAAAATAATTGTCAAATTTTGTAATAATTGAGGTTCATTAATCTAAGAAAAAAAATCTAAAAAAAAAATTAGATGTCAAATTTCATGAAAAAAAAAATAATTGAAGCTATAGTGAAAATAGCTGTCCCCCCCCCCAGATCAAATGGTCGATGCCTAACTGGTGTAGTATCCAAGGCTGTCACCCAGATTTCTTCGGTTAAGTATTCTGCATGTTACTAAGGATGGTAACAAATACACGTGGCACGTTGCTCTCCACTCAAATAATTACATGAGAATATCACCAACATGGTCATCTGAACACACACTTAAAGTATGGCAATACTAGATAGATCTGAATTTGTTTAGGTTTGATTTGATGCACAATTGACTTGTATATCTATATATATAAAGGAAGAGGCGGTTTTTTGCGTCACAAAAGGCTTTTTAACCACAAGACGTACACACTCCACATTATGTATGTACAATCAGGACAACTTGGTGGTCGTTATAATGTCACATTTCAAACCAAATAAGTTAGTTTTAATGATAAAAACAGGAAAAAAAAAGAATCTTTAAGAAATGTTCGTCATGCTGCTTAGTAAAGCGCCATGTTTTTTAAACGTACGTATTAATACGTTAAATGTCAAACGTACGTTGCACGTCACACGTACTGTTACTCACATTTGAACGGTGCAGAAAGGCTGTGTGTGTTCATGTTGGGCTGAAGTGGTGGTTTTTAAACGTGAGGTGAACATGCATTTAATCTGCTCCAGTTTTAATCGGTTGCAACACGAGCAGTAGCTGGGGAGGGGTATTAATCGGATCAATCATTGCCATATTCATGTATGTAGTGTGTATGGCTGTCACATATGACGATGGAAGGAAGATGATGGAGGTGTATTATACTGTCCCAGACCCTGTATACTGGAGCTGACTGTGAGGCATGTGGGACAGAGATGTCTGTTCCAGCCCAGATTGGACCTGTTTATATGGGGATGGCGGAGAGGGTTGGGGAGAAGAGGGGGGGAAGGAAGGGGTGAGAGGAGGGTGGAACATTTAATCTGTTCCACACGTGTTTATGGGGTAGCAGAGGCTGGTGGGAGGGATATGAGGGATCAATAATCAATAATTGCAATGTACATATAGTACATGGCTGTGACTCGATGGGAGGAAGGTGATGGAGGTGTATTCTATCCGTCAGAGGCCTGTATTCTGAAGGAGCTGGTGTTGGGGAATGGGTACCGGGAAGGATGGGGGTGGGTCAGGCTTAATGTAGTTCCAAAGCGCCATGTTTTTACCCGTACGTAACATACAGCACTTGCTATCATATAAGGCTTATACATGTCAGTGAGATACCATAAAATAAATGAGCTTTTTTCTACTATAATATGTAAACATTATATAGAAAAAATCTATATAGTGTCTCACTGTCAATTGTTTGAAACCCGACGAAGGTTATACAGTAGTCCTCGTTTTTAATAAATAAAACAACTTATGTTCTCGATGATATTATAATGGATATTGTGACGTCGATTCCAAAAGATAAGTCAATATTTATATTAGTACATACAGAGCGCATATTAAAGCACGTGTAGGATCTATTATTAAGCGTAGAAAATCCTACATTATTGCATTTCATTTATTTGTTTCTAAATATTGTTCAGAGTGTCTGTCTTTCACAGTGATATTGTTTTTACTATTCATCTTTGACCCAATAAGAATAAAAGTAATATTAATCACTATATAGCATTTAAAATACTGGTCCTTAAGTCGTAAAAAGTCAAAACTTAAATTTGCACAATTTCATTTTGATGACGTATAATAGATGGCAGCACGTGTACGAAAGCCGGACACAACGGAAACAGAAAGGACTTCTAAACTAAGATGCTGTTTGCGTTATGATATCATGACAGTCAACTTCTGCAAAGTAAATAAATTCAATGTTTTTATTTTTAATGTTTTATATATTCGTGTCATCTATAAATTCTATTTCTGGTATTTTTTGCTTATCTAAATACATGTATGTGATTGTCAACCTTAAATAATGTAATTCTCTTCTTTCTCATTTAATCTTTTCCACACATGTTTACCAGGGGTAGCAGAAGCTGGTGGGATGGGTGTAATAGAAGGATCAATCATTGCCATATACATGTAGTGTGTGTATGTATGGCTATGACTTATGCCGATAGGAGGAAGGTGATGGAGGTGTATTCTATCCGGAACTGGTGTGAGGAAGGGGTACAGAAGGAAGGATGGGGAGGGAGGAGGATTTAATGTGTTCCGGATCTCTTCTGTTTCAACCCGAGCAGCGCCGGGTAGACAGCTAGTAAATCATATATGACTAAACCCAGAAAAAAATTGCTACCCGTGTACGTCATAAAATTACAGAACTTTTTCAACATGTAAGCTACGTCATATGTATACATTTCTACGTTTAACACAGTGCGCTGGGCGTATCCTTTCATGGTCTTGTATTGTGCAACGTATTTCTTCTAACGTCGCACGTAGCCGGCACGTCACAGCCTCAAGAGTATGGTGGTTTATTATCATAAGAAAGTGGTCTGTATGTATTTTAAGGTTTATTTCAACCTATAATCGTATCGTCTTCATGATAGAATGGTATTTGATCACTCGATTGTTGTGTCAATCGTAAAATTGAGCATGCTGACATTTGGTTTACCTCACTTCGTTCGAGTAAATCCGCATGCTCAATTTTACGATTGACACTCCAATCCCGTGCTCAAATCCTACAGTATCTGCTTATAATTTATATTATCATGGTTAGCTCTATAGGTGTAGTATGTAAGATATAATATACACATTAGCTCATTATATATATGAGACGCTCATTATAAACATCTACATCTTTAATTTAAGATGAAACTAAATACATTAGTTAAGTTAATGCGTTGAGCAGCAGCAGTTCTCATGATTAGTACTGTCTTCTGGTCACTGCTGTATGAATAATCGAAAGTTATAAAAATGTTTTATTATAACCTTTTCATAACTTTCGATTATTCATACAGCAGTGACCAGATGACAGTACTGAACTGAATACAAGTGATTAAAAACAACTTTAATGTTCAACAGGAGTATGCACCACATTGGCAATTAGATAAGATGAACACGATTTCGTGGACATGACTACACAATCTTTTCACAGGCCCCTTCTTCATTACTCGTGGCATCATTTTCTGCTGGTGCACTTTCAGCCTAAAATAGCAGATACCCGATTATCATTCATGTAAAGACAAACAATCACTATAATGACAAAACATAGAATTTACAATAATAATGTGAATTTACAATAATTAAATGAAGCTGCTGGTTTTATACCACACGACTTTTTCTCAAATTAATAACAAAGTGTACTTGATAATTAAATAATTACAAAGAGAAAAAGCATATAGATATAATAACCATAAAATCAATATATTTATATGGGAATGTAAATCATATTGCTTACCTTGCAGCAAAATCTGCCGATGATAAATTCTAGGAGAGCCACCGCCAGAGAGAGACAAAAGCCAAGAGCCAGTATTATAAATGGGCCGTGCAGGAAAGTGACAAGGCTCGGCGGAGTGTACCGAGAACCAGCTGCATGAGCTACTTTTTCAATAGGCGATGCTTTTGGACACTCACCCTTGGTCATCCACCATTTTTTCTCCAAGTATTGAATCGTCCCATCTTCTTTTAACTCTAGAATAGCCATATTCAATCTGGAATGTAATTAATTGGTAAATTATTGTAATTAACGTGATTAATTGTTAAATTAATCACAGTAGAATATATAAATTAAGACTATCTAGTTGCTAAACCTAAAGTGGTCTCAATAGAAAGAGGGCATGGATGCATAGAGACATGATAGACTGTTTATGAAGGTTTGATACTAGCGTTGAGGTGGCAACATTATAGAGATGGAGACAAGAAAGGTTATAAAGGAAAAGTAATTAATTTCCAGCTTTTTCATATTTGTTGCACTATAAACATTGATGTACAAGTTTTGCAATGAGCCTATTTTCATTAATAGTTTTCCTATTATAACACATTTTGTGAACACCAATCGGTAGGAACAAATTGTGACTCATTCCGTTCTCGCCTACGAGACTATGTAGAATAAATCATCAGTTTTCACATGTTTGATGATTATCATTTACTTAAACAATGAAGAACAACCTTTCGGGGAATTTTTTTTTTTTTTTGGTTTTTTTTGGGTTTTTTTAAAAAAAAAAAACCCCCTTTTTAAACCTTTAAAAAAAAGGGGGGGAAAATTTTTTTAAATTTTTTTTTTAAAAAAAAAAGGGGGGAAAAATTTTTTTTTAAACCAAAAAAATTTTTTTTGGGGGTTTTTTTAAAAAAAAACCCCCAAGTTATCCCCTTTTAATTTCCTTTTTGGGGTTTTTTTTGGCCACCCCTTTTCCCTTTTTTTAATTTAAAAAAAACCCAAAAAAAAAATAAAAAAAAAAATTTTTTGCAAACAAAAAAAAAAAAAAAAAAAAAAAAATTAAAAAAAAAAAAAAACCCTCTCGAAAATCTGGAAATTTCCATGTTTTTTTTTAAAATTTGACTGTCCGGGGCCCCAAAACATTTACATGGTCATCAGTTTCTGGGAAAGCTCAGGGCTCTACAAAAATAACTTTTAGGCCCCGAAAAACCGTTTCCCGAATCACTAAAACGAATAAAAATTTCCCCCCAAAATCTGTGAAACCAATTTTAAACCCCCGGACCAAACAATTTGTCCCGGTTTTTTGAATATCTGGTGCTCAAATAGGAACCCCTTTTTTCGGTAACCCCTTGTAGTTACAAATTTGAGGGATACAGTTTCCAGTCTCTGATAACAGGGATTTTTTAAATTTCAGGTTGAACCCTTTTGCTCAACATGAAAAACAGTAATTTTCCCCCCAACCTTGGGACACAAAGGGTTAAACCCTAAGGGAAAAAAACAAAGGGTAAGAAAGCTTTTTGGGTTTTTTGTTTTTTTCAAGAAAAGGGGGGGGGAATTCCAAATTTGGCCATGTTCATTGGAAGTTTTTCCAAACCTCAAAAAAAAAAAAAAGCAATTAAAAAGAAATTTTTAAAAGTTTGGAAATTTTTTTATTAAAAAAATTTAAAGAAAAAATTGCTAAAATAAATTTAAAAACGGGCAAAATAACTTAAGAAATGGGTTGGTTTTGTTTTAAGGTTCTTTGAAAAAATCCAAAGGGGACTTTTTTGGGCCAAATTTTAAAACCTTTTTTTAAAAAAAAAGAAAAAAATTATTTTTTGGGGAAAAAGAATTTTTAAATTAAGACCCCTTTTATGTTTTCTAAAAAAAAATGGTTAAAAAACCCCAAATTAAACATAAAATGAAACCCCCTTCATTTAGTCG
>CM032659.1:23512209-23526512 GCA_019095985.1 Streblospio benedicti
CCTGGTGTCTCATTTGAAATGTGTTAGAATGTGTGATGGGAGAAGCCCATATATATTTTTTTGCAACATGTAAATCCATATTAACAGTCATCGGTCATACTTTGGTCTAGGAAAAATGATTGGTTCCGGTAACAGGATTTGGAAAAAGTAGGTTAGGTAGGTATTTTTTCATATTTTTTACCGCAAAAAATTAGGCCCGGAAATTTGGTTAGGTAGAGCCCGCTTTCTTTTTTTTTCTTTACTTCACATGGAATCTGTTTAGGTCTTCTTTGGATTTTTCAAATATCTCAATTTCAAGATTTTCGTGTACATGTCAAAGCCCATTGTCATCTAAAATGATTATGTCAAAATGTTACAAAATAGGTTGGTCGTGAGAAAAGAATGATATGTGTACAAATAAAATGTTGTTTTTTTTTCTCTGTGGCACTGTGGTCTTGTATATCTCTACATATTAAAATTTATGATCGACATAATAAGCAATGTAATTTAAGACCCATATTTCTCTACAGCACAAACAGAGCACAAAAGTCAGAAAACCCTCATGGTAAGTCAGGACCACCAAAGATTAAATGCTGGTTGTCCTGATGGCTACCTCTCACCAGAGTTAACGTCCTTTCTTATGTTTGTATTGTTGTTATTTGTCTATCTGATAAGGTACAAATTATCTAAACACCAATAGGCCTACTTTATTTCAAAGTACAACAATTCAAAATGAACAATAAAAGCAATCCTCTATTATCTGATATCTTGGACAGGATCGTGTAATTTAAGATGTTATTTTACTTCTCAATCCATAGGTTCGAAGATTTTATTTAGAAAAGCACAATAAACAGACTAGGTTCGGGGGGGGTAAAATTGGTTAGCTCTACACATTTGCTCAATCGAAGAAACCAGTATCATAAATTGACTAGATGATGTACATTTCCCACCTCTCAGTCATTCAGAAGCAAATATGTTCGGCAGAACATGCAAGAAAACTGTGTTTTCCAATATTGTAACATAAATTATATATAATATGACTATACTCACATGTTCCATACCATATCCGATCCATGCATCATTTACAGATAACTAGCGTTTGCGAATAAGTAAAATAATCACAAGATATTGCTACATACCCATAAAAAGGACCACGAAAAAGCTGATGCACAGAGCAGTCATGTCGGCTGTTGTAGTAAGCGGCAACGGTCGAAATGACTATTACCAGGCTCGTGCCAGCCCCTCACTCTATGTAATATCGGTTCCTAGTCTGGCAGCAAGTATTGAGCAATATAACGTGCCCTTGATATTCCAGGCAACAAACGCTCCGACTCGCTCTCCTGCAAAAACGCTACAATAAAGTGTAACACGAAAGCGCCACACGATAATTTAAAGCTGGCGTATATGCAACTAATGTTCGTAAATCTCTTTAGCTTATTATTCAAAAACTACTTGACGAAATTTGATAAATGAGAGCTTGTTTGAAAGCTCTTTCAATACACTTTTAATCAATTTCAATACATAGCCACTAGGATCATAAAATGCCAACTATCCAATGTTATGCATTCTGTATACCTGAAATGGTTTAGGTGCACACTAATAAATAGTACACCCTTTTGACTGCAAGAGAATGCAGGGGGGTCTCTTTGCGTCAAAAAGGTCCTAAATCAATACATATACTTCAATCCTAAAGAAGCGGACCCAGGTCATCATTGTTCCAGTGTTTTACACATTAAGGTGAAGACTAACAGAAAGTAGCCTTGTTACCCGTTTTTTACAGACAGGGTCTCCAGGGGTCTATTTGTGTCAGAATGGGTCCCCAATCAATACATTTACTAGAATCCTAAAGACGTAGACCCAGGCCATCATTAAAGGCGGTCTTGTGAAAACTTTCTGACAAATTAAGGTGGATAATAACACATAGTAGCCTTGTTACCCTTTATATAAGATATGGTCTCCGGGGGTCTATTGGTGTTAGAATGGCTCTCAAATCAATATATATATATACTAAAATGCTGAAGAGCTAAACCCAAGCAATCATTAAAGATCTTGTAAAAACTTCCTTACAAATTGAGGTGGAGACTAACACATAGTAGTCTTGTTACCCCTTTTTTTACAAATAGGGTCTCCGGGGGTCTATTGGTGTTAAATGGGTCCTCAATCAATACATATACTAGAATCCTAAAGAAGTAGACCCAGGCCATCACTAAAAGTGATCTTGTAAAAACTTTTTTTTATTAAGGTGGAGACTAACACTTAGTAGCCTTGTTACACTTTTTTTATACTGATAGGGTCTCCGGGGGTCTATTGGTGTTAGAATGGGTCCTCAATCAATACATAAACTACAATCCTAAAAGGTTACAGCCAAACCATCATTTGAGGTGATCTTGTAAAAACTTTCTTTCAAATTAAGGTGCACAATAACACATAGTAGGCTTGTTACCCTTTTTTGAAGATATGGTCTCCTGGGGTCTATTGGTGTTAGAATGGGTCTCAAATCAATACATATACTCCACCTTAATTTGTAAGAATGTTTTTACATGATCATCTTTAATGATGGCCTGGGTCTATTTCTTTAGGATTCTAGTATTTGTATTGATTGAGGACCCATTCTAACACCAATAGACCCCCGTAAAAAAGTGTAACAAGGCTTACTATGTGTTAATGTCCACCTTAATTTGTAAACAAGTATTCCCACAATCACCTATAATGATGGCCTGTGGCTAGTTCTTCAGGGGTCTAGTATATGTGTTGATTGAGAACACATTTTATGGCAAATAGACCCCCGGAGACTCTATCTCTAAAAAGAGGTTAACAATGCTATTATGTGTAATTCTCCACCTTAATTTGTAAGAAAGTTCTTACAGAATCACCTTTATTCTAGTTATTAAGAATTCTAGTATATGTATTGATTTAGGCCCCATTTTAACACCAATTGTCTCCCGTAGACGCTTGCTGTCAAATAAGTGCCACAAGGCTATAATGTATTAATCTCCACCATAATTCGTTAGAAAATGTTCACAATTACATAACATAATTGTCTAGTATCAATTCTAAATGGATTCTAGTTTCTGTATTGATTGCCCACGCCTTTTTAACACTAATGGACCCTCGCAGACCTTTGCTTTTAAACAAAATGCCACAATGTTATCATCGATTACCTTCAATGTTCATTTGTAAGAAAATATGTATTCATTAACATTAAATTATGGCCTAGGTCTAGCTTTAAAAAATTATTTGTACTGATCAAGGACCCACTTTAGCACAAATGGACCCTGCAGACCCTTGCTGTTACAAAAATGCCACAATGTCATAATGTATTCGTCTCCACCTAATTGTTAGAAAATATACACACAGTTAATACATGCATGTACAATTGTACATCAAACTATCAATTCGATAAAAACATATATTTAAAGAGCTTTGAATTATGACACCCAGCTGAAGATGCTACTAATCTCATGAAGTACTGTCTGAGAACATCTTGTTTAAACTTGATTTCGATCCTTTAAAGTTGAAATTAATAATGGTACACAGCAGAAATCGATTGTACAACCTAAAACAAATATCAATCACCTTGATAAATTAAGAACAGTTGATAATGCTTATTACATCAAATACTTCCCATCTAATAACATGATGAAATTAATCATGAATATGCCAGCTTTAAATTACCGTGTTACACCTTTTTGTTACCCTTTCATGTTACCCTTTTTGCCCGGAGAGCCTCTCCAGCGACCCCTAACTCTGATATTCAGGGTGCAGCCCCTATGCTAACCATGAGCAAATTGGTTGACCCTGCTGCTAAATATCCGTGTAATTGTGTGCTGTTTGGAGTAACAAAAATCATCACGGTCATAATTTCGCTCATTGTTGGGAGATATTAGGCCATATATCCCGGGCCAATTTAAATGGCAGTGGTAGGTTGTGCAGCGAGCCAGGAATTATGGTCACATGTGTCACCAATGATGTTCCATCTATTCAACTGTTAAGCTAGTACAAATTTGATATTATTTATGGTGCGAATTAATGCAGGAGTACAGAGGAAAATGAGTGTTTATATGTGTGAATGGTGGTGGGTTTGACTTCAGCCTTGGCATTAAATTGGTTTTAGATGATTTTATAGTATATTTTAAAGTCCAATCTTTGTGTTTCGTATGTTTAGATTTATACATGAAACAAAATGCACTCAAAATGATTTTAAATTTGAATGAATCGCAGTAGTTGTTTATTACAATCATCAAGATAATAAGGTCACCGATAAACCCCACCCAAATCACACAAACACCCCAGTTTTTCTTTTTATAAAGAATTTGTTTTCAGTGCAGTGTGTGGACACTGTAGTTAATCTCAAATCGACTACATGCAATGAATTATATATTTGAGGATCACTTGATTAAAACCCAATACCGCAATGCACACTTAAACTTTTTATTCATAAAGCCTTATAATACAATTCAATGAGCAAGCCAAATGAGATCACAAGCACAAATCCAACACTTTGGCTACTTGTATCCAAACAGTATGTTGAGATTCCCCGGGACATGTCAGCCCTGGTGTCGATCGAAGCTTGGGCGGTGGTCAAGCCGGTTTCATTGTCGTATGTGTGTTCCACCTCGAGGAAAAAGGAATCGTTGTCGTCATCTAGCACCCAACCATGGTCATTTGTGACGTTATCATGTGTTTTATCTGAACCAGACCTCCCTATTCGTCCTGTTAGAGATTGAAAAAAGAAATGCACGCATATGACAATATAATCAGTTTTAAGAGATGTATGAAGATATGTAGAATACACACAAGCGTAACATGAAATATATTACATGTACCAGAAAATAAATGGTGCATCTACCAACTATAGGGTCAACACTAACTTTAAAAAGCCTACTGTAATTGTAGTTGCATTTAAAAAACGCACCTCGCACAAAATGACGATGAAAATCTTGGGCACTTATACAGAAGTACATTATTATATACGCCTTTGTGTAAACAATCATATGAAATAATTAAAAACTAGATCACTGGATAGAAACGAACTTACACAGACGCTTCACACAGTATCTGCCATGTTTGTTCAATTATGTAAATGGTCACTTGTGTATAACCTCACCACTAAATAGATTTCAGATACAACTCAAAGGCACGCGGGTTCTTACGGAAACGATTAGAATATATACCGATAGTAGTCGATAATTATGTAATCGTATATACCTACCTTTTTTTAGACATAACTGTTGTTGAACACAAATTATACTTAGGGACCATTCAGTATTTATGACAGGGTGGGGTAGGAGGATTTTCCAAAATTGCTGTGAAAAAATTAATAGCACCCCCCGAAACTTCTGTGAAAAAATTTGTAACCCCCTCCTCAATTTAATGTGACAAAGATTGATGACCCACCTAACAGTTAACGTAATCATTGTCAGTTAACTAAAATCCTATTTGATGGATATCCATGATATAAAACAACAGTAATATTAGTACAGAATCTCTAAAAATAGGGGTA
This sequence comes from Streblospio benedicti, assembly GCA_019095985.1. Taxonomy (NCBI): domain Eukaryota; kingdom Metazoa; phylum Annelida; class Polychaeta; order Spionida; family Spionidae; genus Streblospio; species Streblospio benedicti. Next base: position 23,517,692 of record CM032659.1, read on the forward strand.
AATTTTCAGTAAAAAAATTAATACCCCCCTCCTCAAAAGTGTGTGAATAAATTGATAGCACCCCACTCCAAACATTGTGACAAAAGTCTTACCCGCCATAAAATCCTCCTACCCCACCCTATCATAAATACGGAATGGTCCCTTATACACTAGGAATGCTGTAAAGTCAATAAAATAGAATACCAACCTGCCACTCCCCGCATGTGCCCAATTGGGCGCCTGTCAACAAATGATTGGTCATCACTCTTTCCCAGCTGTGCATTCACATTGTCATATGAACGTACCGAAATGTTTGGAAATGACTCAGTTCCAGTCTGAAAGTCACCAATCGTAGAAGTTAGGTCATTTGTCTTGACATCACTAGAATTTGTGTTGATTCCATCCATGAACTGGGCTCCAGTAACGTCCTCAGCTAGGACTGTGGTACCACTGTCCTGATCTTGGACTTGAAACAGATCTACATTCGATCTCATTGACAAGTCGTCTGAGCCATTTGCTATTGTTTGTGGTGTGTATGGAATGAACAAATCACGTGCATTTAGATTCATACGTCTGTTCCCACCATCCTCCAATGGGACAGATTGTATTCCACTGTGGTAAGAAATAGTAATCATCAAACATAGCCTCAACATGGCCATGCTGCTTTTTCAAGAGCATCTATAAGTATGTTGACTTTGAATCATCACAAAATGAGTGACTCATTAGCAAGGTATTCAGTGTCATCGCCTCCTCTTAGAGGGGATGAAATTTCATCACTTTTAATGCATGGTATAACAATGGCTCAGCCGTTTCGTGAAAATGATGGACAATTGATATCAATTGATACCACAACAACACACGTCATCTTTTAATTACAACGGATATCAATGACATGCGATAATATTGACTACATAATCATCACTCTGGTATCTATTTCCTTAAAATTATTGGCACAAATGCTGGATTTTGAGTGTAATAAACCAACATTGTTTCATTGTGTTGCTTCAGCAGCTGAAGCAAAAGCCTAATGTTTGTTTCGTTTCTAACCATGTATGTATGTCTCCGGACAAGGTAGCGTGTTTACCAATGAACCGATTTCGTTCCAACTTTATACAATTATCTATTATGACTTGACACCAAAGTGACTCGATTTTGGGCACTTAGCCAATTAAAGTGTGCTATCCATGGGGCCATTTTCTGCAATAGCTTCACTAATGTTGGTGAGAAAACATTCAAAATTGGTACAGCTTGCTAACCTGCTGTTTCCATGCGTACTGAATATCAACCGTGTTCAATTTTGGCACTTTGCACATTAAAGTTTATCTTCCACAGAGCCATTTTAATGATTTTTATTCGCTTTTTCTACTATATTTTCAATACTGTTTGAAATATGATCATCATATTGGCATAATGGTTATATTGGATTAAAAGTGGTAAGAGGGCACATCGTTACCTTATTAATGTCGACTCATGGGCAATAGATATTTACACTTTAGCCATGGGGAAAGCACCTGCAATCCAATGCTAAGAACATAGATCTTAGTCAATGTTGTTCTAACGACGCTGTCCTCTCTGAGCACTTTTGATCTAGTTAGAATTGAGCATGGTGCAAACAAGTATTTCACTAATTAAAAATCAGGAGAAAATTCCACCCATTATAAATGTGACTTTTGGCTCTGTACATGTACATACATATTAATTAGGATAATCAATGAAACGATAATCTTATAATTAACCGAAATCAGATGCTTTACGAGTAAATATATATTATTCTGAAGCTAATAATAAAGATAAAATGTCATAACTCCAATGTTATTATAACTCAGTAAAATGACCCCGAGACGAAGAATACATTTAAAATTTGTAAAAATTGATAGTATAAATTTTCACAATGATATACTATGATTTTTAGGTATACAAGAAAGTGTCTACAACGCTACGCCTATTTTATAAACTGGTAATGATCTAGTTTCAATAAATACAGAACCTTCAGCTGATGAGTTGAATTCAATCCTTCAAATCTGCTGGAAACAGTTCCCATCTAGTGGTGATAGCGCCTTGGCATGTACGTTGTTGAGACGGTTTGTAGTCTGTTATATTCGTCCATATAAGCGTGTAATACGAACCATTCCCTGCGTAAAACCTACACATGTTTTTCAGCAGCAAACTGTACTCAAAGACTGCCAGAGAAAATAAAAGTGGCCAAGAAGTATTCCCTGGCAATGTGCACGTTAATATGTGGTCACACGCAACTGTCAACATTTCATCTGAGAAAAGTTGGTGTTTTTTGATGGAGTAAGACAGAAAACAGCTAATATTGAGCAGAAATCAGCCATACCGCTCTATTATTTCCACGAATAGTGCACGAACTGTTACATGATTTAAGCCAATAACTTTGTCTCTTGTGTCCGAATGAAGGAGCGATCCTTTCATCCCATATCGTGTCCATTGTAATTGTCTGCTCCATTAGAATCATATTGCTCTGCAACCAGCCGAGAAAACATCTTTCTGATCACAAAGCCCTAGGCTCTAAAGCCCACGAGACCTGTAAGCAAGCCGTCTGAAAGTGTCTGTACAACGTTGTATAGATATAGTGCGTTTCAAATGGTAAAATAATGGCCAATGTGTGCATGGTGTGTGTTCTTTATGATAACTGTAAAGGGAAGTACAGTAGAACCTCTCTATTAAGACCACATTTGTGACCAGTGTTCTCAATGGAGAAGTGATCTCTATACAGGGGTTCAATCTGTTAGCTTCAGGAAGGTTTGGGACCATGAAAAGCGGTCTTATTATAGAGGTGGTCTCATTATAGAGGTGGTCTTAATTGGAGGTTTTCCTGTATAAACATTGTGTTGAAGAAATACATTCATACAGGCGGCAACTGTCGTAAGTTTTGCTGTATCTACTGTAGAATTTATTTCCACTTACGATCACCTCAATAGATAGACCACCTTTATAGCAAGACCATATCCAGTGGTTCAATACATTCATAAACATAGAGAAACAAGAACCTCCGTAAAGAGACCACATCTCTATTGACACCACTTGAGATCAGTGCACCTAAATAGAGAGGTTCTACCGTATTGCAAAAAAAAAAAGAAATACACAATCAAGGTTGCTGTGTATTCAACTGTATCATGCAAAAGCACAGTCCCACGAAGCTTTGAGTCTAGTTCCCAGGAACTTCATTTCTTCGTCTTGGTAGCATCATGTGAACCCATCATTGTAACATGAAAATGTGCTTATTGAATATGGTGTTTTGGATTCTCGCAATTCGTGTCTTACAGCTGGATTTGAGTGTTGCAAAGCAAGGTTTGTTGTTGGCTGGATCACCAGAATTAGAAAATTTCTCAATTTGGTTTTAAACTATTCAACTTTTTGATTTTCCTTATCATAACATGTGGTGTATGCTAAAGGGGTGTATTAAAAGTGTTATATCCATGCTGTTTTATCAATGTTGCATAGTCTCTGCATCATATATTGCATACTCACATATGAGTACGTCATAGCAACTGCTCGATCTGAATGAATACTATTGATAATATTATTTATTACGTTTATTATGTTTTTTAGTCAGGATTATACTCATTCTAGATATCATGTACACTATACATTATAATATGCTTTATAATATTTTGATTTAATCGGTTGGATAAAAGCGACCACTAGCAAAAATCCCTACGAAAATAAGACATTTTGTTGACCCCCCCCCCTCCGGGATCTGCATGTGGTACACTTTAAGTGTTGGCGTTGTTATTTTGGCCTCGGATAAAGTATGCATATCTCAACAGCTATTCATTAGATTATATGGCTAGCATGCGGTATCCCACTCAGCAAGTTAGCACAAGAACAACAATCAGCTCGACAAGTAAAATCTTCCCTCTGTTATATCTAGGTTATGTCAATGTCCTCGAGGTCTCATGCCATAGTTAAAAAAGTCACTGTAACGTTATGTATTCGCTATCAATCGTGCATACAAAACCAACGGAATCCGTTAAGTTCGCACCATTTTCTGAAAACCTGGATCTGCTTGTGTGTACTGTTTCAAATAGTCACTTGCGAGTGAGACCCTACCCACGATATACACCTGAATCATCATGTTAGAATATAGAAATGCGCTTCCATGGCTGAATGGATAGAGAGTTGAACGCATCACCAGAAGGTCATGGGCCCGCTCGATTCCTGGTTGGTTCTGGTGGTGGGTGTTCAGCAACCTAATCTCTAACCCTTTTACACACTATTCCGTGTTACCTACACGTTAAATAGGTACGCTGCGTATACGGAACCGATGTACTGCATGCTCGCAACCCAAAGGAGTTGAGAAACATACATTATAGTGTGACAAAGAAGTCAATCACCTGGTGGGAATATAGAGTCGCTAGAGCACGATAACAGTGAATTGCGATTATAAATATGCACATTTCCATTTCCATATGTCACTCTTTAGTAAGCGGTAATTAATGAGCCTGCCGTTGTAATACTTAGCAAAATGTCAGGTAAAGATCCACATGTTGGTTGGTGGGCTGTTTGTCAATTATAAGTACTAGCTTTCTCACCGATTGCATTGTTGAGTGAACACATTCAAATGGTGTAGTCAATCCATCATGTTCCGCACATGGGAATCGCTTTCACACTTCGACCCCACCCGTTACTTCCCCAGCCATTTAGTCTGTCTCCAGATTTTCATTTACGAGTTTTTTTTTAAATTTGGACATACATATATGCTCATTTTCACAGATGACAGACCCACCCCACCTATGCCGACAAACAACGCGAGCGAGCCCGAGGAAGCATCACGGATGCGTGAAGCATACGGCGATGGCGAAAAGGAATACACAACATACAGTGACACCGCAACATACGCACCAGGTCATGTGGACTCTCGGTTACCAGAAGATTCACAAGGCCTTGGCGACACTGAAATAGCAGCAACATTAGATTCACAAGGCCTTGGCGACAGTGAAATAGCAGCAACATTAGATTCACAAGGCCTTGGTGACACTGAAATAGCAGCAACATTAGATTCCCAAGGCCTTGGTGACACTGAAATAGCAGCAACGTTAGATTCACAAGGCCTTGGCGACACTGAAATGGCAGCAACAGTAGATTCCCAAGGCCTTGGCGACACTGAAATAGCAGCAACATTAGATTCACAAGGCCTTGACGACAATGAAATAGCAGCAACATCGGGAGATTTTAACGACCCTGTAACACTAACAGATGATAATCCTCACTCGCTACTGTCATCCACACTGGAAGACCATGTTGATGAGTCTTCTGCGTCCACAGCTTACGAAGTAGGTAATGTCACCGGAACATTGAAGGATCCTGTCGTCCCGGGAGCAACCCGAACCTCAACGGGGAATGTTGTAGAGTTTGAAGAGAATTACGCAGACGATGAGTCTGTGTCAGTGGAAAACTCTAGCAATATGGACTTTCTTCAGTTAGTTGAAAATAAGACTTCAACATCGGTGAGCAATATAGATGATGATCACACAACAGCAGACAATCGTAACTTTATTAGTGAGCCGAATGAGGAAAGCAAGAAAAACAGAGCATATAGAACATCGTCAGAATCAACACCGGAGACAACAGTTGAATCAATATGGAAATCTACATCAGAGACAGTGCGCGAACCATCACCCGAACTATCATCAGGATCAAGAGCACATACAACGTGGAGTGATAATATGACATTAACGAAAAACGAGCCAGTAACAAGAGGTAGCACAGAAGAGACCACTACCCCGGTGAACAGTACTGATCAAGCTGGTGGAACACGAGAGCCATTTGCAGACGAAGTAACCAATGGAGACATATCTGCCAGCCAATTGCAGACGGATGTAGCTGCTGTAGAGAGAATGCACACTGAAAGAATTCCAACAACTGTAGATGAAACCCATCAGTATAGTACAACAACTGGACACCAGACTAGTAGAGTGTCGCAAATAGAGAGCACAGACAGCACAGTAGAAGTGACTAACGACCGGAGTGATACCGACAGGACTGATCTGCCGCTAGAAACAGGAAGCATGGCTGATGCCTGGTCAAAGCAGCTGCCCAGCGGTACACACGACCCGTATGGTGGCCCAGGAGAAACAGCACCAAGCGATGACCCTACCCCAGCAGCAGAGTCTACATCACTAGTAATACAAACCGACTCTAGTGGTCCATTTCACAGGGACTCAAATGAAGGGGGTGATTTAACGACCTATAGTAGAAATTGGACTGCAATTGAAAAAGAAGAGTTGACAACCCACGTAGGGCGACCATCTGCTTATCAAAATGCGTCTGTTTTATCAGAACAGAGCTTTCCATATGAACAAGATGGCGGTGGGGTGAATGTTACTGCAAATGATGAAGAACATGATAATGCATCGATGACATTATATTCCAGTACAACCGACTTTCACAATTACACGGAAGAACATGACTCAAATACTTCAAGCCTCAGTGAAAATACCACTTCTAATCCAGCGGGTGATTTGATAGATGAAGATTTGATGCTTTCGGCAATGTATGAAAACCAGTCTAGTACGACTGAAGCATCTCCAGCTGACGTCTCGCAAGTTACTGAATACGATGAATACGGGGCGTCCTCGTTGAGTTCAGATGCAAGGGATTCAAGTGTTACACGTGCAGTTGATGGTGTCCCGTATGATACACAACAATACCTACAACCCACTCCATCATGGGAACTATCTATAGAATCCAATGCCAGCGCAACTGAGTATGAAGACGGTGAACAGGATCTTGGTGAGCCAGGCATGCTATATGGTACCACCTCTACGGCTGGCGATACTTCAGAAAATGGTTAGTCTCGATTACACATTTTCTTCTTTACTTTTTTATATTGCTGATTATTAAGCATAAAAACAATATCCTAAACCACATACTTTACGCATGCGTGGTTCTCACGAACTCAAAGACATTAGTGATACTTTTGATACTACATGCATAAACTTAACAAATTTTAAGGTTTGAAAATAAATTAATTGGATTTCTGTGTGTATCAATGACGTCTTCAATTGTGCTACAAACCCACAAAGACTTACATGACTTAAAATATCGCGATTTCAGCAATAGCGTGAATATGCTGCCACCTAGGGACGCTAATATATAAAGACAGATTCTTATTGAGAGAATTGTGCACGTTGTTTTTTTATTTGTCTAAAATATCTGAATTATAGTGATGTAATTGAATTAAACTTATCAAATGTTGCTGTTGTAGGGAGTGTCGACGGTTGCGCTGTATGTCTTACGGCACTGTACCGATTAGAGCAGAAAATGCAAGCTTTATTCGAGAATGAATTTGACAAAATGGGGCAGCAAGTCCAGAGTTTGGAGAGTGAGATAAGCCACCTTAAATCTGAAAGAGAAGAATTGCATAAGATGATTTCTACAGCCAGAGATCAGAGTGAGAAGAATCAGTACACTCTGGGGGCCTATGAGCATCAGCTCGGCATACTTAGCAACCTGGCTGAGAAGCATGGCAATATGCTTGATAACTTGACATCACAGCACGTTGATTTGGTCGACATGATGTCTGCAGTGGTTTCAGAGAATACCAAGACCAGCATTGCAAATTCACAGGAGCATACGCGAATTTTTAGCCATGTTGAAACAATAGGTAAACTTGCGGAGGAGGCTACCAACAACGTATCTCACTTGAGAGTAACTGTTTCAAGACACAATGTGAGCTTACATTCTTTAGAAGATCTTCACAACAAAAGCCTAGAAGAAATGAAATCAATAACCTCTCAACATAAAGTGAAGATAGACTATCTTGAAGATTACATGTTTAACACAATTGATAGTGCTGTTAATGATCTCAAAGATCGAGATGAGAAGAGAGGTGAAAAGCTTGGCTACATAGAGGACTATATGTTTAACAAGATTGAAGGACGCATTGATGACTTGAAAGAGGTTGAGAAACGCCACGCTGAAGAGGTAAGATTGGTGAGAGACACGGTGGAACAGCACGAAGTGGACATAAGCCTGGTGATGAGGATGTTGAATCACGAGGTAGCAATGATAGATGACGTGAAAGAGCAACACAGGAGAGATGTTGAAAAATTAGTCAGCGATGTGTCAAATTTTGAAGAGCAGTTAGGCGAATTCGACATGTTTAAAAATGATACAGTAACAGCAATACGTTCCCTAACGTATGGTCATGATAATACAGTCAATGAAATAGGTCAATTGTGGGTTAATGTTTCATATAAAGTGCATGAGATAGAAAACGTGGCGACCAATAACAGAAGTTCACTGACGACGCACAGGGATGACTCAGATGAGGTTAGGTCTCAAACACGCATACTAGAAAAGGATGGTATTCAAAATGGCTCTGTGGAAACTCAGTCTTACGAAGACGTGTTACACGAGTTTGGGAAAGTGCATACAATCTTGGTGAATATTTCTAATAGATTAGAATATCTAGAATTCGCGTGGGTAAGTGAGTCAAATTTATTTAAAACCCTGGAAAATAAGGTCGATAATATGTCTAGCAGTGTCACAGATACCCATGCTATTTACAACAATCTTACAGATAGAATAAGCATACTAGACACTAAGCAGGGTAACTTGTCACTTGAATTAGATTTGTGCTTAGTGAATGTTACAAATAGATTAGCTGCATTCGATAACCCAAAAATAAATAGCTTAAGTAATAACTCATTGGAAGGCATAATTAGCTATCTAGTTGAATTGGTAGATATCATTGAGAATGTGACCGACAGAGTGACAAGTTTAGAATTACAGCAGTCATTTATGAATAACTCTCAGTCTCACGAAGAAGATATCAACTACTTGATTGAAACGTATGACAATGGTAAAAATTTGT
>CM032659.1:23526612-23560432 GCA_019095985.1 Streblospio benedicti
TGGTAAAAATTTGTCAGCGAGGGTTGGTATCCTTGAAAACTTAATGCTTACGTCTCGTTCAGAGTATAGGGTACCAAATGAACAAAATGACACAGCCCCAACATTTTTTCCATTATGGCGAATTGAACATATTGAGAGGGAGATAAAGGAGATTCAAGAGATCATAGAGGTAACATCACTGAAGAATAGCACCTTTAGCAATACTTTGGAAATTGTCTTATCTGTCAATCAAAGTGCAAATACATCTAAAAGTGATTATAACTTAACCGATACACACCTCATTGGACTTACAAATGTTGCACTGTCGGATATTTTGAATTCAATCAAAAATCTATCATTAAGATTAGCAACTGTTGAACAGGCTTTGCAACTCACTGAACATGGGCAGGTATATGAAAATAATACTTTGCAAAACAATAAAAACAATACTTTAGAAAACGTTCTGCACGTAGGTGGAGGTACTTTGGACGCCATAATGCAACAAATAACATCAAATTTGACTAACTCACTTACTAAGGATGTGGATATTCAAATTAATGAGATTATTGGATCACATTTATCTGACTTAGACATTTTCAAAAATGATACAATCGCAAGATTATATTTCTTGGAGAGTAACTATTCCAATGTATCTAACACAATACATGAATGTCTGTGTAATGATTCATATGGGCTGCACATAATGGACAATCATTTTAGTAATACTAGTGAACTGATGTATTTAAGAAATGAAATAGAAACTTTACAGTTAAGAATATATTCTATTGAACGTGACAATCTATTGAATGCTAGTACCACAAATGCAAGTGATGTATATGCAAATATCCAATCCGCAATATTGAATATATCTAATATATCTGGAAGACTAGAAAAGTTGGAGTTTGTTGTAACAAATTATTCGCTAGATGGGAACCAATCATATCAATCGAAACATATATACAACTCTATGGAGGATGTGATTAACTTTATCACTGACAATGTAACAGAAATACTTTACACACAAGAGCATATACAAAATAGCGTATATAATTTAACCAGCTCTCTTTTGGAAACATATGAAACACAGGCACATTTGACTAAAAGGATGGACAGCATAGACATTAAGCAAGGAAACTTGTCACTCGAGTTAGATTTATTCTTAGCGAATGTTACAAATAGATTAGCTGTATTCGACAATCCAATAGTAAATAGCGTAAGTAATAATTCACTGGAAGTCATCTATAGCTATCTAGATGACTTGGTAGATGATATTGAGAATGTGACCACCAGATTGACAAATTTAGAGTCCAATGCAAAAAGATACTCTCTGCCAAAAGATGATACATCTTGTGAAAATGATTATTGTTTTAGAAACACATCTGTCAGACTAGGCATTATTGAGTCAATCATACACAATTTTGTGAACAATACACCAACGATGAATACATCATCAGTAGTTTATGTAGTGGAAAGAGTTGATTCTATGGAAGACGATATCAGAGACATGAGGGAGCTAGTCAGTAAATTGTCACGTACAAGAAATACTAGCCTTGATGATATTCTAGGAAAGATTATGTATTTGGAAAGAAGCATTGTTGACCTACTCTCTGACTCGGAGTATACAAATAGAACCATATACAATTTGAATGGACACATGGCTGGATTTGACATATCCACAAACAAGAGCATTGTTGCATTACAACGCCAGCTTTATCTGATTAATGAGGACCATGAAAGAACCAAAGAGCACATGCAAAATGTGACAACTACCCTAGCGGCCTATGCGAGGGAAATTTCAAGTGATCCACAGGTAGGCTCCTTTGTAAATAACCATTAGGTCCAAGATAGAATCACTTTAATGCAAGTTGGAAGGTTTATCATTTCCAACGCAAAACTTCCATTGGAAACTAATTGCAATATAGTGTCAATAATAAACCAGTCACATATCTGTTTTAGAAAGAAGAATTAGTCTCAATAGAAGTTAGCAGAATCCAACAAGATATCATTGATCTCAAGCACCAAGATATTAGTTTAGAAGAATCACTGCATTCTTTGAACTCATCAATGATCATGTATGTGTCAGCAGTCACCAACTCAGTACCACAAAGTGACAAACCAGGCACAGAAGTCAACGAGGCAACAGGTTTTGATGAGAGGAAAGTGAAATCTATGATAGAGGAACACAGTTCAAATTCTAACGTCCATGTAGACAGGTCTGTGTGGGAAACCACAGACAAAGAGCTAAAGCAAGTGCAAATGCAATTCAGATCCCTCCAGAGTGAAAATGAAAAGTTCTACAGTGCGTTTGCTGAACAGCTAAGACGAAATGTATCCATGATGCTAAATGAATCGCATGCGATATTTGCAAGTAAAAATGAACTTTATGATCAGATAAATGAAATTTCTCTTTTTATGTCCAATCTACAATCGAACCAATCGAAAATGTCTGATGACATCAAACTGCTTCAAGCCGATGAAGTCAACATCGAAGAACAACGTACAAGTATGGTAAACACAGATGGGGTACGTTTGTTTAAAATTACCTATTCGATAGATTTTTCAATCTATTACAACAAAATCATCTATTTGTGAACCTTGACAAACTGTATGAATGTTTTGATTTAGAACTCAAGAGTATTTATCAGCTAAAATAAAAAATGAACATATGGTGCTGTAAAAAGGTCTTTGCGACCACTACACCGACCATTGGTTGGTTTTGATACACGTGACCTTTTTCAGTCTGCGTCTGCACAAGATGTCGCCAATGCGCTTAACACCCACGTGATCCACAGCAGGCAGACGATTGAAGAATTCCGCGAAAAACTCACCCAACTCACAACAACTGTTTCCGGCTATGGAGCCGCCATTAAAAATGTGTCGTCTGATTTGCACAATCAAGGTACTGCTTTACGTTTTGCTGTTGCTAATAAGAAAGCTAGTGAAAATTCAGATGAATTGGTTCACTTGGTCTCATGATAGTTTTGTTTGTATTTTCTGTTTGGTTGTGCAATAAGCAAGAAAATGAATTTTGAAAGTAAACATTGTTTACGTTTTCGAGCTCTACAAGGCTCTTTTTTGCAATGCAAGACTGGTTTAGTCATATAGAAAAGCAGACTAAAAGTTTGTTTTCACAAAATGCAATGCATACGAACAGTTAGCCTATCACAAGGCCTTTAAATGGTCTGACATGAAGGCCTATTCTAAAAGCTTCTGTATGACGCAAATCTTGCTAAATGTTTTGCAAACGTGACGTCATTAACTAAAAGCACATGGCCTCAATTTTTGAACAGCAATCTATTTTTAGAGCAGCTGCATAGCTGCTGTGTATGGGTATTTTCCCGTTTAAGCATAAGATACTGTTCATTCGTAATGGAGAAGCTTTGATCAAGATCACAGACTTAATGTCTTGACTAATGGATACTCTGGTTTTAATCGCTATAACAGGACTGAATGTTTGAGGCTGTATATTTAATATCAGTGGGATTCCTAGGGTTTTGTAAAAGACCTTATATCTATTAGAGCTAGAGGCTGTCACAATTGCACTTGCTCTTCTTCTTTGCACTTGTTATATGGTTTACATGAGTGTTTTCTGTAATAATAGAGGAAACAACTATTAGATATAAGGTCTTTTGAAATTCTAACGAACAGTATAAGTAAAGGGCTTTTCTGTCCCCCAGGTAAATTTGTGGCGTTTGCAGCGACGACTAGCGGCGACCGCGAGCGTTACTCTAAGCAACAAACCGTACAATTTCCAAAGGTAATTATTAACATAACAGTACTTTTACATTAAGTGTAATTTATAAACTTTTATTTGAAGTAGAAAGTTATGTGTTGTTCACTTTCTCATAAGAATGTGTTAGTAGAGTGCATGATTTACAATTTAGTACGTTTTGAATCCAGATCTTGACGAATTACGGGGACAGCTATGACAACTCTACTAGCATTTTTACGTGTCCTGTGACAGGTATGTCATGTCATTTAATGGAATTGTTAGGAAAAGTATTGTATGGTCAGTTAGAAAGTGCATTACATCTGCTTTTGCCTACAGGATAAAACGTGACACGAACATGAAATGGTGAATCGATGGTTTATTTTGTATGACTCTCTAGATACACGTAGCTGAAAATATTTGCTATTGTCTCTCAGTCAAAAATCCTACTCAATGGCAGATCTAGGTTCTTGGAAAAGAGTGGCGCGGGGGGGGGGGGCACTTAAGGCAAAAAAAAGGGCGGGGGGGGGGGGCACTTAGCGGTTTTCATGAAAAACCCCGATGAAAAATGAAAATTAAGTATTTTGTGGGGGGCGCCCGGCGCCTCCCTGATCTGCCTATGCTACTCGGTGTTCTTTCTGGTGACAATGAAAAAAGAACTACACTGACCCAGTATTATTGTTTCAGGTTACTACCACGTGGCTCTCACTCTGTACCGAGACAACGACAAGACCTACCAGCCAGAGGCCTCAGTCTTGATTAACGGGACTTCGGTCTGCTCCCTGCGAGGCTTGTACTCTAACAATTTCAAACAGAAATACGACGATCAAGTATCTAACTCAGTAGTAGGGTTGTGTAAAGTGGGACAGCACATCAGTGTGGTTACAGATGATATATTTTACTTGAGACACATGAGACTTTTAAATGTGTTTTCTGCATATTTGGTCAAGCCTATCATTGATGATGATTGATCAACAACGCTTACATGTCTAACATTTATGTTACGTCTACCTAATCAATGTTAAAATTTCTGTGCTAAATCAATTTGAAAGGGGTAGTTTAATACACGTGGATATTAAATAATATATTGTTATCTAAATTATATTTAAAATTGAAAAAAGAACCCACACACACTCGTAAGCGCTTATCGTGAATAAAGCACTTCCATTTTTCACCATAGTTTCGTCTATTTTTGTAAAATGTAAATGCAGTCTAATAATAAACTAAGCATGTTCTATGTTGTGTGTATGTTTAAAAATGCAGAACTTAAAAGTCTTAGATGCTGCGATTTTCCCGTGTCATCAGTAATATTAAACTACATAAACTTCATGTTCAGCTGTTTGTAGCCTCGGCTACAGTATTGGCAATATAATACTGAAGTACAAAAGCCACTGGTGTTTAATCAAGCCTATCAAGAGCATACTTGATAGGCTTTGATATTCATTCTTCTCGGTTGTGGTCTTCGTTAGTACAGTGGTTAGCGCGTACGACCAAACAGGAGTTTCCTGCGTCGTTAAGTTCGCGCCCCGGCCTCGGCAGACTTCGTGGCGCCAAAGAGTTACGTCGTGCGTCTGCCACTGTACTGCCGATTTCCACACAGCGTGTCGCTGCTGTCGGGTATATCATACAAGACGGTGGCGACACCAAACCCGAGGTTCGGAAGCCTCGTTAAAAGGCGTGTCCCGTGTAGAGGAAAGCCACCCCCTCCACGTAAAAGAACTAACCTAGTTAGAAAACTATAGCTAGTGTGATCCCTCCGCAACTGCGAGGCTCAGTTGGCTGCCTAGCCTGCCTGTGGAGGTCCATGTACCAACATCACGTGGCCTCCCTCTGCTATAATCATCAATAACTGATGGCTGCGGAGTATTCACTCAGATTCAGATTCAGATACTACTGTACAGAGTACACTGCAGTCATGTTCGTGCAAATCATTCTGTAAAAAAGACCACGTGGAAATGCTTGTGAATGTGGAAGTTGGGTGACTTTTTCATTTCTTTCTCGGTTTGTTTCTTTTACAAAATGTTATTCTTTAAACAATGCGTAAATACAATGTATTACGCAGTGTATGGCCTTCTCATATGTTGTCGATACGTTCAAAAAGCGAATCTGCGATTGGATATTTCATGGCAATGGACCGATATGCTCAACTACTTTGTGTAACCAGTCCACATATTTTTGGCGTTTAATTGTGATGGATTGGTGTTTTTCCTCCTCTATGCTACGAACTTTGTATTTATGTTTTGTAAATATGGTCTTGTTATTATTTCATTTTGATTTTTACGTCAGGTCATGGTGAATTTTTGCAGCACATGGTTTTATTATTAAAACCAAACAACAGCACATAAATAGCATGCATTATGCTTATGCAATAGTCTCTCTAATTTCTGTTGGTTTGTTTGGTTCAGATATTGTGGTTAATAAACCAATGTTTTATGTGGTCAACATATCAATAAGCCAGTTCGTAAATAGAAGTGACATCACTAGACCACTACTTAATTTAAAGGGTATAAGTTTGCATTATGGACCGATGATTTGCTATAAACTAAGGTTACGCCATAAACCCGCAAATATACCGTTGCATCGAAATCATCCGCTTTCAAGCCATTTGTGAATGACAAAAGACCAATATTCGATTGATTTGACACCAAGAAATAATAAATCCAACAATTATAAGTTTGTCAAATATTAGTTGAAAGTCGGTGTGTGAAATTACCGAATTCTGATGGGGGTGCCAATAAAAAGTAGTTATTAACTTCGTTAATTCTCTTGGGAATTACATGATATTAAGTCACCTATTGTGAAACAAGTCTAGGAGTCCATATTTGAAGTCAAAAGATTAACTCTGCTTGCATAGGTATTGTTAAACCCTCTCTAAATCCGGTGAAAAATCTCTTGTCATGGCCGAAACCATTTTTTTGTTTTTTTACATAGGATTTACAGAAGATTATTTCAGGTGCTGCATGAACGGAAGTGCCCCACTCCCCCTCCTCCCATCCCGGATATACACAATAGAACACAAAACATAAATGTGAGCTAAATGTATAAAAGATACTTTAGAAAATAAGCCAAATGATAGCTTGTAATGTTTCAATGTAGCTTAGATCAGACACGTGTTAAGAGGCTGTGTCCTTAATGGTTAGTCAATTGACTTGTCTAGGACTCTTATGTGGAGATAGTTTATTGTTAACATATGTTGTATAGAGTAATAAAACAGAAGAGACACTTATTAAACAGACATGCCGTACATGAGTGACTTATGCATAAAAACAAATCATTATACTGCTTTGGTCCATCGAATTACCGGTACATACATCAATATGCTCCTTCAATTTATGATGTTGGTTCATGGTTAGTGTCATGAATCTTCGTGTGTCTTATCATTTTTAGATTTAGTGGATTTAAAGAGATTCTAAAACGTGGTGTTTTGGTATCTGTCAATTCTTTAAGGGCATGTAAATAAAGCATAATTATGAAGACATGCACTTCAGCAATTTGCAAGAGCATCACATTTTGTTTAGAATAGACTCAAGAGGTACGAATTAAAAGAAAAAGATTTAATCACATTCATCCTCAACTAAACATCTTTGTGGGACGATTCCCTATGTTTTGCAAAATCATTGTGTCTCACTTTATGACTTTGTTTGGCAGACGTGTGTTCTTTTCCTATTAGATAAGCAGATTTGGTTGTTTTTCACTCCTAAACGCTTGTTGTACCATTCTCTACACATTGTTTACATGAATCTATTAAACAATGTAATTATCCTAACACAAAACGTCTCCTGACATTAAAAAATAAAAATAAATAGAGAATTATATAATTAATAGCACTTAAAATGTTCTACTATAGAGCCCTTCCTCAGTTGCTCCTGCTCCTCACCAGGAGGACGTTTTCTTCATGATGTCTTGCGAGATATTTTCCTTCCGTCGCCGAGGACTCCGTTGCCATATAGCTTGTCGCAGATATCAAGGACTCCTCTGAAGCTTTCACTCAGCAATTGAAAGTGAGAAAAGCTCGTTGGCACAAAGTTCCATTCTTTATTTCAATTTTTGTGGACCACTCACCTTCCATTTGGAGGATTTGAAAGCGAACGAAGCAGCAAATGGCGCATATAACGTTGGATCACCTACAGGGGATAAGGCTGAAAATAGTTGGATGTTTTCGCTGTAAATGGCGTCTACAGTTAGAGGTAGGCCTAGTGTTCATGGAATTGAAGACATTAGTTTCACAATTCATACGGTTAACCTAGTAGTTTCCAACATCAGAGTTCACGTGTTCCAAAAATAAAATATGGGGAAGTCACATGTTTAAGTTCTTGTTGATTTGAACCATTTTGATTGTTTGATTTCTTTCCAACACTTTTCTCTACATAGGTCTAATTCCTAGTATGTCACTTTCTTTTTGTTTCGCCCATCCACTTACAGCCGATTTTGTAATGTTTAATCTGTATCTTTCATTGTATCCACTCATTAAGTCTTCGGCTAAAATCTGACATGGTTTGTTTACTCCATTCCATGGTATGTCTTCACTGCAGTTTCTTAATATTCTTATTCCTTCTTGTGTCAGTACTGTTCTTTTCATTTTCTTTGGCATTGCACTTCTCGCCATCAGTATGAGTCTAGCAGCTATGTTTTTCTATATAATTCGTGTAGTGTGGTTTATTTGCTCCTATACATACTTTTAGATCTGATATGGGCAGTTATTTT
The DNA here is from genome assembly GCA_019095985.1 of Streblospio benedicti. NCBI lineage: Eukaryota > Metazoa > Annelida > Polychaeta > Spionida > Spionidae > Streblospio > Streblospio benedicti. Next base: position 23,535,005 of record CM032659.1, read on the forward strand.
GTCTTTATTGTTGGTAGGATAATTTACTTCCATTGTATAACATGGGATATATTGTTCGCCATCTTACTAATTTGTGTCATAGTTCGTTCGTCTTCTGGGTGTAACATGTCATCATTGATTTTTTTAGTTTCTTTGATCATTTTTACGAAGTTGCCACACATCTAGCTATTAAAATCATTTGTGATCAAGACTGTGCCCAGGTCTTGACACCTGTCTGTTTGACCAGGTAAGACATTATAATACTCTGTAGAATTAATTGCACTAGATGAATCCTGAGATGGTAAGTAACCAACACAACAGCTTTTATCAACTCTCTGTGACAATCTGAGCCATAACAAATCCTGGAAAGGTAGTCCAAAATTTCTACATTAAATCAATGAATTATACCATTCTTAACAAGAAAACCAACTCCACCTGAATGTAATGCTGCATCTTTATGTTTGTTTCCTAGGATTACCAAACCATTTATAACCATCTACACGTACAGTAATACTTGCACACGGTGAGATATATGTTCTAAAATATATAAAGTTTGAAACCTAAGAGAGTCTATCACAAATAAAAATTTCCAAGACCATTCATATTCGAAAAGCTACAGAAGACCTAATGTGGATGCCCTTTGTTTACTGTTGTAGAGGTGCGTCATTGTCCACCTCGTGCTCTTCCTCTTCCTACCGCAGGCTGGGGAGGCATGGGGTACTCCTGGATACACATACAGGGCTGTTGGTGTCTGCTCGAGTCCTGTTTACGAGCGTGGTTATATTTGGTGTGTCGCACGCTGTCAGTAGATGCTTCAGTAGTCTCACTTGGGAACTGTCTTGGCATACCTTGTGACAAGCAGAGATCTTTATCACTCTTGTTACTGTGCTTACTGTGTCCTTCTAGCATAAGTCTAGAGTCTCTCATCTTCAACTTTCCCTTTCCCATAGTTTTTTTTGTATAACATTCAAACTTGATGCAGATCTAACTCACTTTTGGTTCGATACTTCTGTATATACACATAAATTTGTATATGTTCTTGTTTCCTTTGAGAGTGTTTTCTTCTCCATAATAATCTTTTTATCATTGATTGAAAGGCATTGTGCAACAATGGTTTGGGTCTATTCATTGTCTTCACACCTATCCGCCGACCACTCTGGAGTTTAGCATTATTGGTGAAAAGACCCCCTTTTCAAAAAGGGTATCGACGTTCCATTCCATATTTTCAGTATTTGCCTCTTTTGAAAGATTTCTAATGGCTAGGCATAACTCTTTATTGGCTGTGACTTTCTGTTGATTTATTTCATCTCTAATGTCTTGATATTATCCTCTGCATATACTATTACAGCTGAATCCAGCCTTATTATTTCTTGAAGAAAAACTATGACCGGCCATGTCAAACTATCTACATCTGTATTTTTATCTCTCCAAACAAATGATTCAATAAAATTTTGAATTTTGTGTTTTTAAATATGGTTATAAAAATGCACAGTGGAACTAATCAAATCTATATCTAGGAGACTTAGTGACAGGTGCGCATGGGCCTACCGCAGCTCCCGGACTATAATGTCTGACAATTAAAAGGTAACACTAATAAGAATGTTAACTATACGTGCAATCGCAAGAATGTCCGCCAGCAATGTGGCCAGATGTGAGGCATAAACCCTGATGTTTGAAAGAGATGAAGACTCCCAACCCCGCCTCACCTTTTGGTCTCGTTCACACTACAACCCCGATAGGTCCTACTCTCTTGGGTGTGCTTCAAGGGTTTGGCGACAAAAGGCCGGGTTGAAAGGGTTACACTTCACAAGGTTTACACACAATTCAGTGATACAGGCGAAAGTGGCTGCCGTCTAGAAGCAAGCCCCAAACCATGTACATAAACCTTGTGAAATATATATGATATGGCACCTTATCCATTGTTAAGAACTATACCATCATGATGTTGTAACGTGACCACCTAAGACGACTTGCGAATCGACTACTTTAAACGGAGTTCCATCGTCAGCTTAAATTATGCCGAACAATGGCTTTCATAAGGGGTCGCAACAATGGATGTACCTCTTTAAGAGGCACTTGTGGGGGATTAAAGCCCCTCGGTGAACCCGGTTTTTAATCCAATGTGTCAATAGCATTAATACAACAGTTAGTTCGTGCAAAGACGCCCTGTTTGAAATACGAGTGAGTGACGTTGGGTGTAAAATTTGATTGCGTCCATAGAAAGGACCTTACATACAGGTGTAAATTGTGCAAATAGCCACTCTCTAACTATAGCTTGCGTGATACTAGAATAGGGAATCTGTCGATAGGACACAACGTGGTTTGAGAAATAAAGTGGTCATTTTGAAAAAAGTAGCTTTTATATGGTGCAGGTAAAAAGTGTGAATATAATGTTTTAAAATCAGCTGGCATAATGTAAATTGCCGTGATTGATTTTAGACTGGGACTTCCAGGGAGGTTTCACTGTAGACGGTAATGTTAACGTACCGTGCGGAATTTGTAAACAAACAGGCAAAAATGCAATTATTTACGGGTATAATCAGTATTTCAAAAATGAAAATATCCCTCTGTTGAGAAAGTAAACTTTGACGTAAGCGACATTTGACCATAGTTCTAAATGCGGCGACTTAGAAAGTCGTAGAGTATAACGTTTAATAGATATGTGAAAATATTATCTTAATTGTTTTATCGTGTACAAAAGGATCATTTTTTTATAAACACTGTGCTAATTGATTAGAGAATTTTTCAGTAGTGTTATATTCATTGTATCTACACGAGGATTGGCAATTCTTTTAACGCAGAGTGCTATTGAAAAGTCATTGTTTGGACATCATGTGTGAGATGGTATCAACAACACAATAGGTAAACTTCACAGGTATTTCTCTTTGATATGTGGAATATGCTAAACAAATAGCTTGGATCATATAAGATACACAGTGCCTAAAATACCAACATTTTACATTCAAAATGTTGAAGCCAAAGAAGCCTATACATCAAATGTACAAAGTCTTGGTGTACAAGTATATTCCATCAACTACTGTAAAACCAACTGAACAGAGTTACACATTCAAGAAAATATACAATGATCAAATTCCTACATCTCTGAAATGAAGTGCAGCCGTATACGTTGGAGCAAAGACCACATGCACGCATTCCTCAGACGCCGTTAAGAGGTGGACACTTGGAGAAGCGACCACCACAGGGGTGCGATAAAAGCCCACCATGATCGTATTGCGGACTGCTCAAAGGCTAATTAGGCCTGCTGCGACGTTATTGCGGATTAATCAAAGACTGATTAGATTTGCTGCTGCTTGATAAATTCAGAGCAGCCAGTGCAGAGTGCTCGCTAGTGATTGGGTATTGGTGCTCCTCGCATGATGGAAATTAGAGTGTCTTTCGTCGTGGTTGTTGCTGTTGTTGTAGTGGTGGCGTAGACTTTTTTCTTCTATTGATAGTGAATGAATTGGCAGGCCTGTTAATTGTGTAGTCAACTATCAGCCATAATCTACATTTCAGGGTTGCATATAAAACTATTGCATGTATTAGGATGAAATTTGGTTACAGTACGTATCGAATTATCATCCGACAACTGTACAAAGTTTCATAACTAAAGAAGTATCTCTTGCAGTTTCTCATATAGACCCTAGAAAAGTACCCTCATATAGACCCTAGAAAAGTACCCGTGGCGATAATCCCTAATTAGTGAATCATAACGGGTGCCCCGCGGCCCGGCCCAACATTTGTATAACAACCGCTTGATGCGGCAAGTGCTTGGACAATTGTAAAGTCTGCTGCTTTCACTACCAGTACCAGCTCCTCCATCGGTACACAATCACTGCAGACGAGCAAACCGGAGACCAATTCTTCTCGCATTACGAGAGCAGGGATTAATCGCAGAGTCGCGTGTCTTTCAATGACGAGCCGTTACGTTCACTGTAAATGCAATTGGCGAGCAGCGGGCGAGCGACAGTGGTGTGAAATTACTGGGTGATGAGAGGTGCCAAGTCCAGGCTGTTTGATGCTGCCGGTGATTGAGAGAGTTTGTTCCCGTGTCTAAACGTTTATGTAGTACCAGTAGCAGCACAACTAGTGATTAGTTACGTGTAGGGTACCGTATATTGAAGGTGTTTTATATTTTTGTGCAGTTAAACTTTAGTTTTTTTTAAAGAAGTGTCACTTTATGTATTCGATTGTGATGTGTTGCTAAAGTGCCATATTTCAAGCACGTGTTTTTTTTAGCATGTGGTGATGACGGACTCTTAATATCATGGGATTTCTATAACGTATAGTCACACTTTGTTCACATAGTGACTGACATATAAAGTTAACAATATAATATAGAATGAATGTCGCGGATAGAAATATACTTTGACTGGATAACTTGTAAAGTGGCAACAACAAGTGGAATTGGCAAAATTCGCATGCACAAAGGTGCAAGGTCGTGAAAAAGGCGTCCACGGTAGTGGGCTGAATAGGAGCACGACGCTACCGGGGCCACGGAAGCACAAGAGGCAGCACTGGAAGAAGTCCTCACTTGAAACAAGCTGCACGGTCAGAGCTCTTGAAGCGTCGAGATCAGTAGCGTGATTTTGTGAATTACACCCAACTTTGTAGCCATTTTACGGTCTCCATAAAGGGCCAATAAATGCAGGTTAGATAGCAGTTGATAAACACAGGATTACTTGAACAACACTATCACCGATGGTGAGATGATGTAGAGAGTGCTGTCATAGGGCTGTATAGTTGCAGACGATAGGCTGCAATGATGCACTTAAAGGTAACTGCATCCGTGAATAGCGTGGATACGGATTTTGGAGTAATTTGGGATAAGATTAACATCATGCGCATATCTTATCTGCGCTGGCGCTGTATTTATTAAGAGGATGGCATGTTATCTTGTGATATTACGACAGTTAGTGATTTTGATACTTTTAGTTACCCTGCTTGTGTGGAAGATATGGATTGCATGCAGAGGTAATTTGCTTTTAATTTTTAGTGTTTAAAACTGTATATTTAATTATCAAACAATAAATAAGTTGTCAAATAATTATATATTTTAGACTACATTCTGAACTGATAAAGCAATATATTTACTAAAGAATATATTTTGTTACATACAACAATTATTTTTAATGATGCAATCCTGATTATCACACACGGATTTAACTTTTTGTTAAACTGCATATTGCAGAAGTCCAACAATACAGCAGACAGGGTGAAAATTTAAGAAATAGCCGCCATTTAAGCTCATTAAAAAGTGTGTACTCTCATTAATGCCAGTATTTGTCAAGGACCACATATAATGAGAGCACTGAACTCAAGAATCTACGGTATAGGTAAATCCATATGGCAGCGTGCGGGGTATCTTATTATAGGAGATCCTGGAATAATAAGTCTGTGGTGAGACAGTCACTAATGCTGGAATCGATGCATTGTCTATCGTATTAATGTTGAACAGCCAAACCAACTGCATTGTCTTCACGTCAAAATCACCACTTAGCTGGGTTATATAGTGTAACAAACTTGACCGTTATAAATATGGCCGAAGTGCTCTTGAAAATGTATGTTGTGTTATTAGTAGTTCTTGTTTTTGCTCACTCGACGACCCCCACCCGCAAGCGTCAAAATGAACGTTTTGGTCCTAATTAGCCACATGCACAACTAAACTCAACAACACGCCGTGTATACTTTAGTTTCTAAATAGCAGTGAAACTGAAATCGTTATATGGATATTACGCTCATTATAATTACATGGCCATATGTACGGTATAGTATAGTTTAGCCCGTTGCTTGGTATGATGGTATCATTCTGGTCTCACAACCTCGAGGTCGTGAGTTCGAGTCCCGTTAGGGCCACTTGATATAGTCAAATGGAAGATGTGTCTTCAGCTATGTCAATACAGTGGTAGGAGCTTGCTTGGCATAACAGTGAGAGTAGAATTGAGTATAGTTTATGTTTCAAACATCACGGTGTCCTTGTTGGTGTTGAACTTGAGCCTTTGCTTCAATTGCCACTGTAAAGTGTAAACTCTAGCAATGTTCACTTCATGGCACGTGTGCTGTAAAATGGAAGAGTCACCCTGCGAAAACCAGTGCTAACACGTTAGTCTTAAGCCTACTGTGTGACTTATTGTCGCAGATAGTATCGTATGTCACCTGTTAGTAATGCGATGCTCCAACTTATGCTGTGTTTGGCCAAGGAATAATAGTCAAGGAATTGATTATAATGGCTGTAGTAATAAATGCAAATATACTCACCATTCATTGGTGCAGACGGTAGATTTGCTCTATTGAATTGAATTGCAATGTGATGGCACAGAAAAGTGCAATTGGCAATATGCAAGTGGGGTAGGGGGTACAGGGTTTAGTAGTTTAACAATACAACGTACAAGTCTTTTAGACTGTCCACGTCAACTTGTCCCCCCTCAAATTGTGTCATATACAGTAGAAAATATTAGGACCACGTTTGGGACCAGTGTTAGGTGGTCTCAATAAAGAGGTGGTCTCTATACAGAGGTTCATTCTAGTAGCTTTATAAAGGTTTGGGACCGTGAAAAGTGGTCTTGTTATAGAGGTGGTCTCAATAGAGAGTTGGTCTTAATTGGAGGTTTTACTGTACAATGTGCAAGTTATTAGAACTTTGTAAGGTCTTTTATAAGACTTAAAGACATTTTTTGATCCAAATATAATGCTGACGGCTCACTGTAAAATGTACCCTCGCCCCACATAAATGCTGCTTTTAGCGACTTCTATTACCATGTAATATCATTATAGCCGTCAATATGAAATCAATTTCAAACTCGGGACTTTTGCCGTGTTGACGTGCAGGTGTTGGACTTAAAAAAAGCACACCCTGAAAATACTTGTTGCATTGCTCTTTGTACATGTTATCATTATTGAAGATGCAAGAGAAAGACCCTCCAGAATGGTCGCTATCCATACCCGCAAATTGCTACTTATTTAGGACGTGTTAAGCCCATTCCCCTGTGCATGGGCATCGTTGAAATAATTATGAAACATTACGTGTCAGTAAGTCATCACATTTTTTGGTTGTCCATGGAGAAGCACAGCTACCGTTGTATGGTAATAATGTTCTTGTTATCTTTCATTGCTCACAGGACCCTACGCCTATAATCTCACGTGCACTGTAGACTTGTATGTGTATATTTGATAGTAAAACACAACAAAACGAACGAACGGCGATATCAGAAATAACTCAAAAGGGTAGCAATGTATTATTGCAGTATTGTGCTGTTGTCTGTCTCCATATACTCTTCATAAACATAGGAAGATCCGGGGGGGCGCAGGAAGTGCGCGCCCCCTTTCCCCACCAAAATACTTCATTTTCATAGTTTTTTTACACGTTCGCCATCGATGGCGCCTACGAAACCCATGAAATCCCTGAAGTGCGCCCCCCCTTTCTAAAACCAGGATCGGCCATACTGCCATTGATAAACAGAGGAGGCCTATATTATACATAGCAAACATTTTTTTCCAGACGACAAATGACGCTGCGATCGCGAGGCGTCGTCACGTGATATACGGCCGCCGGTGCTGCCACCTACAGCGCAAATTTGATAACCTCGTCAACTTCATCAACGTACGTAATCCACATCCGATTGTGTTGCAGCATTAGCACAAGAGCAGAGTAATGATTAATTACCATTTTCATGAGATGCCCCATAGTGCTGGATGATCGGAATCATCGTAATCCATGGCATGGAGATGTTTTTCACTACTGCAATTAGGATATTAAGTTCAAAGCCACGCTTTAAAAAAAATAGAAAGAAAAGAATTGTGAATACGCAAAAGTAGAATGTCTAACTAAAAATCCTAGCATGCTTGTTATAGTTGTATATCAACATGTGTGTTTTAGTATAATTACCTTTCCTAAAACCAATGCATGTTTTAGATAAGAAAAGTAACCAAAAGTATCACGCGTAGATAATAACGGGGACATTTCACCCAATCAAACACGTTACATATACACATCTTTAACTTATTATGCCTGATCTACAAAAGAAAACTACTAGGGTCTTCGCACTCTTAACTGCCAGTTTTCCCCGCAATGCCTCGACGTGCTTGATGGGGGGATTATTTGAGTGCAAGTCACTGATACGGCGATTAGATGTAATGCGGTTGGTAATCAAGGCAGAGAATACGCTATAATTAACATGTGGGCAGAGTGCACAAGCCACTTGATAATTAACACGTCCAAAACCACCAGATTCTCTATCACAAGCGATGCTTTAATGTATAGAAGCTGGGTATTTGTTTTTAGATCAGATTAAAATCAATGTATGTAATTTGTATTTGCGTATCAATGTATTGCCTTATAATTTATTGCGGATATATTTACTTATTGATAGAAGCAGCGAATTAAGTTGTCAAAAGCTTAATGAATGTAATCTACTGTGTGATTAAGAGATTTATTTCATGCTTTTGATTATATTATTTATTATGTATTTATGCTGAGTTTTTAAAAATCACGAGTGATGTATATGAGTGCAGGCTTTGAAATACCATACACAGAACAACAACACGTAGATTACTGAGCGTGTGAAGAAAATACTCAAACTATACAACACTTTAGAGTAGGTTTTAATCATATCTTCGCCGAGATCGTTCTCAATTGACCCTAAAAACCCGTGGAAATAAATTTATTTTCTTGGTAATAATCAACACAACCTGTTACCAATTTGGGCAAAGATTTTAAAGAAGAAATAGAAGAACCATACATTCCTGCATATTCAGATATCCTACATTTGCATACCTACACACATCCAGATTCTACAATATTTTACCACATGCACATTACCTCACTAACAAGTTCCCAATATATTTTAAGACACTCGTGAGATCTTGTCAGAAAGGGTTTTAAAGCAGTTGTTTAAAAACTTTAAATTGGCCGGTCAACTGTAATGTTTTCTCCTTCGGCAAGACATGATTTTTCTCATTTATATTAGAGGGTGGACATAACGTCAATTTGCGATACACACTTCAAACTTTTATGTGTAGGAGGTCTTGCAGGAGACCAACTATCAAAACATCCACACATTGACACGATGCATATAGGTGGTCATGAACATCCAAAGACATGAAACCTATAGATAGATGCCGTTGTCAGCTTGAATCGTTACAAAGCAGCATCTTCACACTTGTTCATCTCAATATAAACCACTTGAACCATTACTCAAGCATTATTGCTGTGGTCATGCGTGTCACCTTCAGATGATCAAGCAGTGGCTTAAAACTGACAAAGCCAGTTGTACACTCTCTGTTGACAATTTTATTGTGATCCAAGTAAAACAACACCCTTTGAAATCCGTGGTTGTGGAAATACAAACATATCTCTGCATATATTAAAAGGGATACACAATTACACATGACAGAATTTCATGTCCAATGAACCTTTTAAGCATTTAAACGTTGCATACTGACGCATTCGAACACATTTTTAACTTATCTGTCAAAATATAATCCACAAATAGATTGATTACGTCCTTAAAGTGACCCAGTGACAAGCAATCTCTTTTATAAGCCTATGTAGGATCACTACTCTACAGTCATATCGTCATTGATTCTTTGTATCCTGAACGCGAGGGACCATCTACACCCCTATCTTTACATAACCGATCATACCACAGCCTCTTTAATTGATATATGAACCCCAGCCCCTTTACAATGATATACCCATGAAAATTCATACCATAGCAACTAACTATCAGTATCTTCAAACATGAATCCATCTCTGTCAATTGAGAAGTTATAGGCCGACTGTACAAAATAGCAGTTATCGAGAAGTGGTAGAATAATGGGTTATTACAATTATACGAGTGGGTTAGAGATATCAGGGAATATCTCACTGAGTAGTGCTGTTATCAACACCATTCCGTGAGATATTGCCTGATATCTTTACCCCACTCGTATAATAACCTATTAGTACACGGGAAAAAAGAAGTTCAGCCGAACCCTTTCTTGAGTGAACCACGACGCTTCACAAAAAAGCTGCTACGAGCCTGACTGATGTTCATCCTGTGTGTGGTGTCGTGCAGGTGTACCACGCCTCCGTCGCGCATCTGCAGACGGCGGTGACGGAGATGAAGGCGGAGAACTCGGCGCTCGCCAGCAAGGTCAACGGGCAGCACGGCGTGCTCAACGAGCAGCAGGTACGGCCGGGAGAGGGCTAGGGCGGTGACCTCGCCGGGAGAGGGGTGGGAGTGGTGGGACCGGGCGAGGACTTGGGGTTGGTGGAGGCGGGAGAGGATATGGTGGGGGTGTAGGTGGTGCCCGGTGAGGGCTCGGGGTGGTGGGGTCGGGAGAGGGCCGAGTATATTGCCGAGCATTGCGTGTTCAGACATTGATAGGCACGCACACTAGCGTGAATTAGATACATGCATGTATACTCGTATCCGCAAGCCGTTTCACAGACCGCTCATAAACAAGATTGTGGTATTAAGGACATACTAGGAGGGATCTCGAGGCGCGTTAAATGCCATCCTGATGCGGCTTGTGCTGGGGAAATAAGACGGAATGCTTGTCTACTAGGTTTTCCCCTTTGGCGGGCGGAACATATTAACTGTATACTTGGGAATTTGTGTGTATGCTAGACATCATAAAACTCGTATAGCTGATACGTCTATCTGCCCTATGTTAACGACAAAGCAGGCAGCGGGCTGCTTGGGATGATTGTGTCATTCTGGTCTCACAACCTTGGGGTCGTGAGTTTGATTCCCGTCTGGGCCACTTGATATAGTCAAATGGAAGATGTGTCTTCAGTTATGTCAATATAGTGGGTAGGAGCTTGCTTGCCACAGAAAGAGATAGAGAAAGAATATAATAATATTAATATAATATCCCGCAGCTATTCATCACTCATTGCTATTGTAATCACAAAGCCATATGTTAAAGCAACTAGTCTCATCTGTGCATTAACACCCAAAAATGTCCACTTGGAGGATCAGCGCTAGCTTATATGCATACCATGAGTAAAAGCAGTGCAGAGCAAACTAACATAACATTGACCGCGTATAACAAAGGAATAGGTCACAAGAGGCCAATTAAACGAGGGTCTCATTAAGTGCCATTGAGAACCTTGTCCCGTGTTAAATTCAATTACTTACAGAATTGGTTTCAATGTATTTGTACCTATTCAATGATAAACCAATTATTTTCGTCCACGCATTCTATTGGTCAATGCTGGTGTATCTACAATTGACGTAATAGCGTGGCATTCATATCTTTGTATTATGTGAGCTCACTCACATTCGATTACTGATGGCGCTCCTTGTTCTCCATAAGACATTTCTTCATGGGTCACTGGCATACGTTGGCCACTGTTTTTCATGCCTTTGAAACTCATGTGGCTGGTCTCCACTCTTAAGATAATTTAAAACATGCCACAGATTGCTGTGCATAGAGATAGCGTGCCTATTTCTCGACGGAGATGACATTCCAGCTTGGTTGTTTTCCTTGCGCAATCAGTGCTTTTGACCTATGTGTTAATTATTTGCGGCTTATTTATCAAAGAAAGTGGTCTGGACTTTCAATTCCCCGCTTGATTGTATGAGCCACATTGGTGTTTGGTTAACGTAATTGAAACAGACGCAGTGTTACAGTATAACCTCCAATTAAGACAACCTTTATAACCGATCACCTCTATAATAAGACAATTTCTGAGGCTTCCAAACCGTGAAATTAAGAGACCTGTGTGAACCTCTCCAAGGAGACCACATCTATTGATATCACCTTCTATTGCGACCACTTTATGCCTGGCTCATGGGTGGTCTTAACAGAGAAGGTCTACTGTATCTTGTTATTGGAGTTGTTTTTGGCTATTTCCGTAAAGTCTTGTATGAACTCGATGTACTTCTATGTTGACGTAGTTTCTCGAATGAATGCTATTTAGTGTTTTCTATTATGTCTATATAGATATTTCAATCACATTTACTCCTTGATTAATTTACTGAATTCAAATCTAAAACAATTACAACAGTCAATCTGTCACGTTGAGCACATCTATTATTCAAATTTGTGAATTGTCCGTAAATAGCAGGATTTTCTGAGGAGCGTGATCGTGAGTTGTAACAAAAACAGCAGACGAGAATTTAGGTACTTCTGAAGATAGTCAGATTCGTTTCTTGAAATCCACAGCACTGTAGTTTTATTTACAAAACACATTGACAGTTTCACCTACCGCTGTTCGCATCATAGGAAGGACCATCATTACAGTGTTGTGAACTCCATACCATTCCAATGGTTACGTTCAAGGATACATTGATGATCGTTTTTATACATCCATTTCGGACGGTTTGCTAGGTAATTGATTATATATGTGTCCGTCCTACTTCATTTTCCCCATTTATTAAAAAGCCTGCTATTGGAGTATTTGAGGTGTTTCACGTTTTGTCCACTATCCCACCCTATATCAAAGGACGATGTTTTGTGTTCCCACAAAACAGGTCACGTAATAGCTCAGTCATGGCTAGTTTTCAACGATTACCGGTGCAAATTACATTCAACATTGATTACATAGTTAATCTCTTGAATGAATAATTTCAGGATAAAGAGAAATGCAACTATGACAGCTTGAAAACGCACATAGAAAGCCTCAACAATGACTTCCAAAACCTGAAGCAAAACACTGCGATAATCAACAAAACCGTGGACCAGCTGACAGAGGAGAACCGGAAGTTACGACTAGAGGTAGCGGCAGTCAGGAATGAAAACGCTAATTACAATGAAGATGTGATACAGCTGAGACTGGAGAATGCCTACCTTAAGGGTGAGATAGCCAAGATTAATCAGGACAGTAGCGAGCGCTGGGTGCGTTATGATTTTGACATTGCACACCTCAAACAGGACAGTGTCGATCGCTGGGTGGATTATGACAAACAGGTGGCGAATCTTCGCGAGGAGGACAATAATTTTAAGCAGGTAATTTGATTTATGTATGCAATAAAGAATGCCAACTCTTATGTCAGTAATTACCTTAATGCATGGTTGATTAATGTGTGGAATTATGCTGTATTACAATTACGTATACCCAAATTTACTGCAGAGTCCTTAGAAATGCATACCATTAGGATTGAGATTTGGTCAAAATGATATACCTCCTAAGCATGACACTGGCCTAATTTTGCATCGTTAAACTGTTTAAATTCGTTTATTTTCAATTGATTATACGAAGATGCTTGCGGTGCTCACACCTGACGTGCGCAGACTCCAGGCTGATGGGGCGTACGCCAAGGGCGAGGTGGCCACCCTAAAAAAGATGATCAAGGTGAGCTGTGCATGAAAAACTTGTTTGATTAGCTGAACATACCGATTTTTCTATCTCTACTCTCCTGCCTCCTGAACTGTGGCAATTTATGTTAGATTTGACACAATTTTTCTGACAAAGAAACTTCGAAACCAAGTTAACTTTTATCCAAACTGTGCTTGTTAATACTTATATCTTATGATTTTGAGAGACAGACTCTAAGTGTGTTACCATTTCACGTGGTTTCAAAGCCTTATAAAGTACAAAGAGACCACCATAAAGCCAGAGACCATCTGTTTGTTGCGACCAGGTACCCAGCCATAATATATACGTGGCCTTCGTAGATGTAAATGTCGTAGATTTACTGTGCCATGGGTATTTTATCTTTAGGCAATTTTAATAGCCATTTCTGGTTGAAACTTTGTTATGAGATGAAAAATATAAAACGCTTTCCATGTATCCATTATGTTCCTTATTACCACTAGCGTCTGGATGGGAAACTGCGCGACACGCGGAAAGATGTGCAGAAAAATCGGGACAAAGATGGCATCATCCACACCAAGCTGCAGATACTGGATCAAATGAACTTAGACCTTGATAAGAAATGTGACGATGTCAAAAGTGGAGTCAGTCTTTTATTGGGACAAGTAAGCTCAATTTTAGAAGTTGATTCATGGTTCGAACAGCTGTCATCGTATTTTGTGCTCTGATGCGACTAATTCATCTTTTCTCAACCACTTCTATTCTGATGCACAAGAACATAGACAAAACTAGTATTATGCAAGTATGATGACAAGAAACATATGCTGAGGGAAATTAAAAAAAAAAACAAAAACGAAAGTATGTATCTTCATAATGTATAAAGTTTTGATTAAAATCTATTTCAACAGGTCAACACCAAAATTAAAGACGTCATCACCAATGTGCATCATCTTGAAAACACTGTAGCCAACCTCTCTGCTACTGTGCAAGGTGTAGACAATACAGGGCCACAAGTAAGGAAATATAGCTTGCACTTAACGGAGGGCGCCAATATTAGTTCTGCCAACAGATTTAAAGAACAAGATGAGAAGAGAGATTCTAGAGTGAAGCTCGATTCAGAGAGAGCCATTCGTAAACTGAGGTAATATCATTGTAAATACATGTACGTAGATTTATAAAGTATGAATAAGTTATTTTGCAATTTTATGTCTTGTATCCCTGATGTGTTGTTTCAAATTAGACCACATCCTTGTATTTCAGGCTTATCATTCAATTTACAAATTCTTGAAAAATCACTTTATAAGGATTATGAATATGAATCAAATATCTTGTAATTCCCATTCATCAGAAAGCACCTGAAGACCCTGACATCGGACGTGGGCAAGATGCAGGTTGACCAGAGCAAGACGACGAAGACGATCACGGAACTTCAACATACACTCGCACGAGCTCTTGTCGACTCGAAGGCCAGCATTGAGGTTAAGCGGGTGAGTATAAAGTGGTCAAATCTAATAAAAAATAATAAGTAAATAATCTATACTTTTTCTAAACTGATCAGAAAAATCGTGCTCTGATTAGGAATAAACAAAATCGGGAGTCATTCGGATGTTCATTTTAATTTGTAAATCAATTATAGTAATTAATTTCTAGATTCAATTTTACCCTCTCACTGTTCTTGCAAGCAAGCTCCTACCACTGTATTGACATAGCTGAAGACACATCTTCCATTTGACTATATCAAGTGGCCCTGACGGGACTCGAACTCACGACCCCAAGGTTGTGAGACCAGAATGATACAATCATCCCAAGCAGCAGGCTGTTAAAAGGTTACTCGGACAAACCGATGTCTCTGTAACCCCAGCGTACATACTTGGTCAGTTATCATCTCATCCCAGAGGTCGTGGGTTCAAATCCCACCATAGCTAGGACGTAAGTTTCAGCCGTGTTAAGGTCTGTGATTCTATGTATATATATTTTCCCCAAGTTTGCTTGTGAATTCAATTTTACTCTCACTCTTCTTGCAAGCAAGCTCCTACCACTGTAGTGATATAGCTGAAGACACATCTTCCATTTGGCTATATCAAGTGGCCCTGACGGGACTCGAACTCACGACCCCAAGGTTGTGAGACCAGAATGATACCATCATCCCAAGCAGCGGGCTGTTAAAAGGTTGCACGGTTGAAACTTAGACCTCCCAAAAGTTTCCGCCCTAAGGTGGGATTCGAACCCACGACCTCTGGGTTGAGATGATAACTGACCAAGTATATAGGCTGGGGGTTACAGAGACATCGGTTCGTCCGCTGCTTGGGATGATAGTATCATTCTGGTCTCACAACCTTGGGGTCGTAAGTTCGAGTCCCGTCAGGGCCACTTGATATAGTCAAATGGAAGATGTGTCTTCAGCTATATCAATACAGTGGTAGGAGCTTGCTTGCAAGAACAGTGAGAGTAAAATTGAATTCACAAGCAAACTTGGGAAAAAATATATATACATATAATTTCTAGATTGATTCCTTCCTGTATATAGAATCATTTGCCCTTATGTTATGGTAGAATTTGAAATGCACACTATACGTATAGACTGCCATTAGTAAAAACCTTGACATGAATGAATCGATGTGTTCATACAGCCATTTGTGTTAGCTACTCACATATTTAATATCTACCAATGTCAACTGATTCAGGCGCTGAGCTGACGAATGCGCCTATGTTGAAAGTTGATGGGAAAATAGCTACATGTTTTGAATACTAAAAACTGGTCCTTATCTACTAAAATGTCTAACTTAGATTAATCCTAACATACAAGTAATTGTTGATTGTAATATTTGACAAGTGATTGGTAATAAATGTTTTAGATATTTTACTGGACCATGGAGCATTCAAAGTATAGAATATCATAATTCCACATCCCACAGGCCTATTATGTTGTGTGTGTTAGCACAGGAAGTATTGATCATTTAATGGAATCCTAAAATCCCTGACTGAGCCATGATAATTACAGCCTTATTATAATAGCGTATTTGAAAGGGAAAACGTTTATCAGCAAATATTGTATTATAGCACATGGAAGTTAATGTGTCTCCTAGATAATGAACCTGTGGTAAAGTATGTGGAGAAGACTGATTATTACCAATAATATCTTCAAATGGTGATTATTTATAACACTTGTAGGAGATGAATAATTGATGTAATGACTCCGTAAAGTCATATTTATAACACAAATGCATCAGTTAGAGAGAATATAGTTGAAAAGTAGTATTTTGTGAAGGATATCACATGATGGCAGAGCATTTTAAAATGAGCCGAAAAGTTGATCCCATTGTTGATCAGAAACACATTTTCGAAGTTTTTTTGGATGATTGTTATTTTTTGGAATGGACAAAATTGTGTGACGACCGGAAAAACGATTATCAAGCTTACCTCAATCAAATGGCAAAAAATGAACGAGAAAGATTTGTCACAGGAAGATTCAACAACAGGAAAAATATTCCAGGTATTTCTAAATTTTGCTTGCATTTTATTTAGATTTATAACCAAGTTATGTATCATGCAATACACATGGACATTGCAATTAGTGACTATAGATAAAGTCTACACTTATCTCTCATTTCAAGCAGTTTTAGCTGAGATGCATTATAAATCTTGCAGTTTAATTTTGGTTGAAAAAGCAAGATGGGTGTCTTTCCATTTTTTTTTAAAAATTTACATTATATTTTTATATTGTTATCAAAACCTGTCTTTGGCTGTGTCTATCACGGTAGAAATATGCTTGCTAAAAAGATGTGAAAGATAAGGTTAGAACTGATTTTTAATATACTTGAAATTCTTCGATGCAAAATATCGTGTCAATTGTCCATGTTAAAAAGTAAAGTTTGTGTCTCGAGGTTTGTGTTAAAAGTTTTGAAAGAGGATGCTATCTTTTCTGTTATTTTTAAATTTCGGATGGTACAACTTCCAATAAAGACCACCTCTATAAAAAGACCCCAGACACTGAGGTAAAACATTTGGCGGTCTTATTTAGCACAGTTAATATACCATGGTCTTTTGGTTTAGCACAGTGAATATTTCTCGAATTCTGGGTCTCAGCCTCCTCCAACCCCACATTATAGAACCAAACTTCTAGTGCCACTATATGGGTGCACATGTGCCTGTGTGTATCATTAACGTTCCCTTTGCTTATCAAATGCAATTATTTTTGTAATTCGAAATTACCATTTTTCATCTCACCAGGTTGGAATGCACATTCTCAAGTGAAGTTTGACATCAACACACCTCTTAACATTGCCATGGCAAAGCGATCTCTCAACGCTATAGACGTTTTGTTGGCAAATGGTGCAAATCTATATGAAGGTGGACAGATATGGACACAATGTTGTACACCTTATGGTCTGCTCGGCTGTAGTGAGGCCACACGAAGAGAGGGACTTTGTATCGATGTACCCAAAATTTTCTGACAGGTTGGAAAGTGATCAGGTATCTGTGACAATTTATATTTCTATTGTATTTTGGGTTTTGAATAGATAGACATTGGATGAAACTTGTGTTTTATGGGAGTCTAATATTATTGCACATATAGTCAGTGTGCAAGCGGAGAAGGTACAATAAAAGAACAATATTGTTGAAATTGAGTATGATTTTAATTGAATATAGCCAACTTAACCTGATTATAAGTAAAGCGCTAAACGCCACAACTCAACAGTGCACCTACTCACTTTGGTATATAGTATATTTTATATATAGAATTTAGTTAGTTCTATTATATGGTTTAATCTTTACAGCTTCGCCAGCTTCTAATGCAAGAAAACAACCAGGGATTGAGACCACTAGAGTTCGCAGCCCAGCAAGGCGTGCATACAATCACAAAGGCCATCTTCCACACTGAAGGCATCTATGCCAAGGTTATCCACAGTGGACCCAGCGGCAGCTACAAACTTTATGACATCACAGACTACGAGTCCAGGACGCATGGCAACCGTCACGATAAATCTCCCGTCCTGTTCTTTGCCTACTTGGACGCGTCCAGACTAGAATCCTTCACTCATGTAGCATTCAACACTGAGCTCTTCAAGAAATGGGCACGCGCCAAATCGATTGCAAGCGTCCCATTCTTTGCCGTCTGGTTTCTGGCGCGGCTTTTGCAATTCCTTGCCATTCTGAGCATAGATTTCATCTACGTGTCAGCTAACCGCGGCTACAATTCAACAATGTGTCCCAATGCCTTTATCGAGATGTTCCCGCGCGACGTGTCCCACCATGACACCGGAGTCATTGCTCTGGCAATATTCTCACTCCTCTACTCCATCTTCTCCATCATCCTGGACATCGTTGAGGTCTGCAAGCACTACTGCAGCAAGGACCGCCGCCTCATGTACTTCTATACGGTCACCGGGCCCAAGACCCTGGTCGTGCAAGATACTTTATATCGAGCCACTCATCTACTGACCAACATTGTTATCATCATTGAACTGGTCGATTTCTATTTGGTGGGGGTTCCCTCCAACGTGGCCCTGGACGTGTTACGCATGTTGCAACCCATCCTCATGGTGTGGTCGCTGGTCTACTTCATGCAGAGTCTGCCAGGTGAGGAGCCACTTCATTTAACCCCCAAATTCCAAGAGTGTTTTCTAATACCACAAGGATTTATAAGGAAAATGCGTTTATAAATTTTCTATGCACACGGTGGACTGCCTGGTAGGCTCAGGTCCGTGATCGATTAGTAGCCAGATCGAATTAAAGCAGCAAGTACACTAAATATGTATATACATGTATATAATTGCGATAGCAAGTAGGAACACCATTCCACGTGATTGTGCCTTTTAACACACACACATTTCTCTGAAAATTCCCAAACCGCCCCCTCCCCAGAAATATACCCAAATTGAAACATCATTCTTACCCATCAGTCCCTTCCATTACCCAGGTGTTGGCAAGTTCGTGATACTGATGCACAGGTCAATGGGAACCATGCTGCAGTTCTTCATTGTGTTTTTCGTCATGATTGTGCCGTTCATGCTCGGGCTGTCGCTGGTGGTGGCCTCCCACGCCAATGAGGAGTGTGTCTCCGGCTTCAGCAGCGTCCTGGAGGCCCTCTACACCATGGTCACCCTAATGCTCAACATAGTGAACTTCAGGTGGGTTTGGTAATCATTAACCGTGACCTTATGCAGGGATTGATATAGCTACCGCTTAGAAGGGTCCATATTTGCATTCTTCATTCAGGGTCATTCAATCTATACCTCGTCGACATCATTAGCCATCATGTATTCAAAGCCAGAGGTTTCCCAGTGCATTTTACATAACTATACAGTTTATGTCTGTAAACCAAAGGACATTTAGAAGAAGAAAACTTGTAAGTTTCCACCCATCCTCGGGGCTTCTTCAGACTGCCAATATAACCAAAGATAATGGTCTGAAGAATACTAAAAGTTTTCTTCCTGTAAATATGCTTTGGTTTAAAGTAATGAACTGCATATTTGTGTATTATATATGAGTATGAATGAGTTCGCACTGTAATATGGATTTTACATGTTAATCACTTCAACACTTACAAAAACGTACAAGCAAAGCTTTAAATAGTTGTAACCCTTAATCTTGTAGGGAAGTGGAGTACACGTATGAGCCGTTTGCACTATGGATGCTGCACATTTTCTTCGTCTTCGGAGTTGCTGTTCTCCTGCTGAACTTTCTCATCGCACTCATGTCAGGTAAATAAGTATACACATTTAATAAAAGATTTTTTCAATGTTAATTACACATATTTATATAGACACGGTGTCCTTGACATGCACACTTCCATGTCCAAGAAACCGAGATGCATCGTTTTGAGGGTGAGAATGAGATGCAAGATTGAGTTCATGAAAATATATGTTGTATTTTTGTAGGCTCAATCAACCAGAACCCCTATTCACATGCCCCTTATGCACTCAATGGAGTCTGGTTGACCGATCGAGGCTATATTTTTTATTACACACCGGAAGAAGCTCACGTGTTTTCCCCTATTGCAGAGAACGTGTCGTCACTGTCGGGAACGATCGGGGCCATCACGGCCATCCAGCGCATGGCCATCCTGATGCGCATCGAGGCCCGCCTTGCCCGCCCTCTCGCCTCCTACTACGCCGCGGTCAAGGGCCGCCTGTTGCACGTGGAGGAGGACGGCAGGATCTACCTGCCCGAGGTCGAAGACCCGTGTGACGATTGCTCTTCCCAGCGCTTGGGATAGAGGGGATGGTGCATGTGTTGTGCGTTGTTGTGGCGAAAAAGCTCTTAGAAGAAGCTGTTGATATTAATGAACTTTGTACTCGGACGGGTGTGTGGGTATATCGTTAACGTAAAAGCATTGAAATTTTTTGTGATAACTGTTAGTAAATATAGAGTAATCAAATGGGTAACATATATAATCTTAAAGCTTGTTCGCGGAAAAAAAAACCCTGTGATTTCTATTGTTTTATGATTGATATTATTGCAATGGCTACACTATACAAGAGCTATTGATATTAATTGTACTATCCATTTCATAATAGCTACATAATATACACTATTTTTTATATTTAGAAGTGGCTTTGTATGCTTGGTCTCAACAATTTGTTAGGATTCTAGAAGCGTGAATCTACGATAAAATATGCACTACGTGTTCTTCTATTATGTCATCGAATAAAATGAAAGCTGTTTTGTTGTTTTATTTTTGTACAAATAACATAATAAATACATTGACTTGGCGAGGTTTTGTTATATGCATGCATCTACCCTGCTCAATGAGATGTAATGCAAAAGTCCAGATGGTTCCTTACCGAAAGCTCCAGGTTAGCTGGCAATTTTAGTTCAGTGAGATGTGTAAAACTGTTTATAATAAATAATCCCTGAACCGTGAGTAGTCCACGATCCGCAACACAGATAATCCTCATAAGATAATGTAACTAGAGTGATGTGTTTTATACTAGAGTAGAGGTTGAAACTTAGGTGCGTCCAATGTGGATGCGGGGTACATGTAAGGGGTTCTGGGATCTAATAAGGTCACGACATGTACTGTTTGTAATTTAAAGATGGTAGACCGGTCGCCTAATCATTTAGGTCGTTTTTCATGGTATATTTAGGGTGTTGTCTATGGTAACATCTCTTAAAACGTCCTTTCTGATGTTGTATGTTGTCATATATAGCTGTCTCGTCTGCTGCGTGGCCACCTGTCAGACGCAGACGACAATCTTGCAAAGCTCGAGCTTCGCCTGGCCGCCGTAGAGGGCGCTGTGGCGAGTGACGGCGGTATACACCTCGCGGCCACACCTGACACCAGCAATGACTTCAGCAGAGGTGGGGTGTACTGTATATCTGTATGTGTACATGTTTCTGCATAATCATGACATGAATGGGACAAGGATTTACGTTTGCAGAACAATCGGCGCTTGGTCAAGAGCAGTATATTTTTGGATACAACTGACCCTCCCTTTTTTTAAATTTTTTGAGAATATAAATCGTTTGTCAAAGACACCTGCAGTAGACCATGTAGACAAATATTGAGGGTCTTTGCACTATATGTATAATGTGTGGAATTGTTGGTTTAATAATCAGTCAATGAGTAATTCGGTATTGCAATTCTCGTTCCATCTGTCATGTTCAATTTAAGCAAGTACATACCACTTGAAGCTTAAAATATATGTTATCACACTGATAAATGCCATTCTTATACTGATCCCGTTATTTGCAGATCGTTTCGTAGCATTCTCTGCCCAAACCACTGTGCTGTTTGGTCACCCTAACTGGTACACGGCAGGAGAGGTGGTGCCTTTTCACTATGTCCTCCTCAACTACGGCGGCCATTTTAACTCTTCCTCAGGAAATTTCGTCTGTCCAGTGACTGGATTGTACCAGTTCTCCGTGATGATGGATTCCATACCTGGACAAAATGTAGGGATTTTCGTATTTTTCAAGTTATAAATATTTTTTTTTTTGGTTTTGGAATTTATTGCAACTAAAGTTTCCTTCCCAATGGAATTAACGTTTCCTTGTAAATTAAATTACATCATGCAATATTATTCAGTGATTCAAAGATCTCTTTTCTCACAGGTCAGGGCTTCTCTCTACATTGGCAGCAACTCCAAAATGTCCGTTCATGTTCAAGCGCCTTCACCAACAGTTACTATGGCAACAAATACTGCAGTACTTCGGTGTAGACGAGGTGACACAGCTAGAATACTAGCAGATACTACATTTGGATATACAGATTTATCGTTTGACACAAGACGGAAGAATATGTTTACTGTAGCGCTGGTGAAAGCATTTAATTAAAGTTTCGGATGGATGTGTATATTAAAGGTATCATAATAATTATCATACAGTTGCATGTTTTATGGTGATAAGTTTTCTTCTATCTGGGAGATCATAAAATGTCTCTTGTGTACAGTATAGCTGTGGTAGAGCCAGGGCAGGGGCGGTGAAGGGAGCATGCAGGTTGTCAAAATCATTATAATGTTGGAAAGGGGCAGGCGCTGGAAGGCAGGGGTTGATGCACCGACCGGTGTCTGTTACTACCGCGGAATAAAATTGTCCTGTCTATCGGTGTTCTATTATGTATGATTATTGTTAAGAAGAACCCATGGGAGTGGTCAAAATCATGACACATTTGGAAAGAGAGCAGGTACAAAATTGCCCTGTCTGTTTACTCTTATGTGTGCATGAATATTGTTAGAAAGGAATTAGAGTCTATATGTAATTGTGTTAATGCGTATGTAGTATGGACAGTTTATCTTGTTAGGCCCATGGAATAGTTATAATCATACCATGGAGATTTGGGATGGAAATGCATTATAAGATTACACAATTAAACATTCATTATTAGTGACAGAGTTCATTAATAGATGTTTAACAACGATCTGTGATTCTGAACGTTTATTCAGGGGCAATGTCTAATTGTATGTTTGTAGAAGAATTTTTTTTGCAAATGTACATCATTGTGAATTTTATTGTATATGTGCATATTAATTGATATCTGTGATATTATAAATGTATGTTGTGTTTTGTAATGAAACAAACGACTGGGCAAATCAGGGATCTCGTAGTTACTCTAGTTTTTTGTGTTTTCCGCCCAATGTAACCACCATAGTGATTAACAATATGTTAAGAGTTATATACTTAATACACAGCTAAAACCATTAATACATTCTTACTACTTCAGAAAGTAATTTGAAAAGAATATATACGTAAGTATTTATGCATTGTCATATTAAATTCAATTTGTTTTGACAGGTTTCACATTCATGTTGCATGCCTAAACGGTGCCAATATTATGATATATGAGAACAAAATCCTATTTTCGTATTTATAACGTTTTCTCTAATATCACTCCTACAAACGGATTCTGAATCAGAATGGCCAGTGCACATATAAGTAAATACAAGAGATTTTATACAGAGGTTCTATTCTTTTTTTACTGTTAAACCGTCCTTGTTGATAAAGTTGTCCACATTGTTGAGCATGGCTCCGATCGCCCCGAGATGGGAACCCACACTCATGAAGTGAAGCTCTGGCAGCGGCTGAAATGGACAAAACTGATTATCAACATATTCATATTACATTAAGACTAGTAAAATATATGTAAACTACACAAATACATTTTAACGTACATGTACAGACATTTTCTTTACCATCCGCCATATTTCCCGTCCCACCCAGCGTTGGATGTATCCTGCCTGTTATTAGACCAGTAGGTTGGACGTGCACGGCGTGCACAGCAACGAGGAAACGAAGTAGATCTTCCAAGGGCCTTTGGCCAGGAGATATCGTGGATCCGTCCCACAGATTACAGCAGAGCCTCCAGACCAGTTCCATTCCACTGCAAGTCGTCAGGGGTGTTCCAGTTTCAGTGGCTGTTACAGAACTCACCGTCTTTGTTTACACTACGTCACCACGTGACGTCACACTGAGAAAATATGGCGGATGCTTTATGAAACGTCTGTACATATACGTTAATGTACTACATAAATTAGCATAATGTGTACGCTACAGTACCGCATTCTCCATATTGGTAAAGAACTTCTTCCGCAGTACTCGGCGTGTCCACTCAAGCGTGAAGACGCGCCGCATGTACGGGCGCGTAGTGTAACCACCACACACAAACACGTGACGTAAACGCTGAAACCATGACGTCAGCAGTTTGGTAGGACGATAATGTGCTATTAAAGTTCATTGCAATCTTAATTGGATCCCATTTACATATCAATAGAGCAATATTCTATGATCCAATCGAGTTTTCAGATTCTAATCTCCACCAAGTGTACCTCAGTCAAAATACATGATAAAGTTACTGGTGACTACAACCAATTAAAACATGTCATCAATAATGCATGTTTATGTTTGAAAAAGAACACTTGCATTCAATCCCTTAATATATTACTATATCATAACTGGAGATTCCACGAAAAAAAAAAGAAGCAAAAACAAAAACAAACAAGAACTGCCCATTGCTTTAAACGGTCATGTAAGTACACAACAAAGTGATATGCCAATGTAACATTTGGTTGGGTGTCACTGTGCGTATAATCCCACCTGTATTTGGGCGACATGGAGGAGGGTGATGACGGAGTCGACGACGGACAGGTTGACGGCGGCTGCCGCCAGGTCCTCGCGTCGGAAGTCGTCTGTGGCAAAGATACAAGAACTGTTTCATTTGACACACTTAGTAAGGGACGGTGCAATATTTACCAGGAAGGGGGACCGGTGCATTTGGTAGGGGGACAGGTACTTTTTTAAGGTGCAAAGTAGGGGGACCGGATGATTTTTCATTCTCGTTGGGCATGGGATATGTACTTTTTTTCAGCTGCTGAAATCCCACCTCGACGTGAGCGAATCGGTACAAATTAAGCACGCGAATATTCATGGGAGGGGACGCGGACTTTTTTTTATGAATAGAGGTCATGGGACATCAGTTTTTTTTTTTTCATCACATCAGCAGGGGACAAGACCTTTTTCAGACAAAGTTTTTCGATATGCACCGGTCCCCCCGCCTGTTAAATATTGCACCGTCCCTAAGGTGAGCTCAGTGGTATGTACCCTCTTTGTAGTCTTGCTTTGTGATATCTAGATGACCCATGATATATGTAAGGCTTATAGGCACAAATAAAGACTAACTTATGTATTTCCTTTAATGAGTTAGTTTTCTTTGACTAAATATTTTGATGTCATTTTTAAGGAAGGGATTTAAAAAAATGCAGAAACAC
>CM032659.1:23560532-23631197 GCA_019095985.1 Streblospio benedicti
CGACAAACATATGGTTTTGGAACCGGTCTGATGTCTGTCAGTGGTCACGTGAACACATGAGCAACTTTAATTCTCCTGACGAAGATGGTAACATGCTATCCGAAGCCAAGTTCTTTCATGTCTTTCAAGCTGGTTCCAAAAGGTATGACCATGTACTTGACATTTGTGAATAAATGGCACACTATAAGCATGCATTCGCTCATGTCATCATTCACGTAGAAATGCAATAATTATGATTATCATTTCCCACCTCTAACATAAAACTAATGTCATTCTACAGTAATAAGCCCTACATGCAACAAAGGTAGGACTTTTGTGGTACAAGTGCATAATGTAAGACGCATCGACAAGAGACGGATTCAGGTGATAAAATCCTAGTATTTGCATGCACTTGTAAACAAATTCATTATACGGAACATGTCGAGAAAAGGGATGGTAAATTTTTAACTCTCGTATGCAATACTATGCTATAGATGCTGTCTAAAATCTCAATGATTATAAAATGTTGCTGTTATCGAAAAAGTGAATTGTCAATGTCAATAATGAACAAGGAATGATTAAGCCGTCGTTATTAGTTGACACATTTGATTGAAGTTGACTTTAAATTATTATCTTTTCTTTTGAAATAGACCCCCACAAATGCAAATCACCATTTATATGGTGCAAACTTTAACCATCGCTAAATAGATATTTATTCATGCCATCTTATATAATACATGCTGATAAGTGGAAAACCATTATTGAACGAAGAATTTGCTAAGTGTAGAGGCAAGAGAAGGAGTACACTCGGCACGCAAATGTTTCTAAGCTGTTTACTTGTAGTGGAAGTCTCAAACAGCCAGTTGCTCTGGAATTGTTTCTTGCCTATGGTCCGGAAGCCGTTGAGCACAATAGTGAGGGTGCCGATGCCTTTTAATTGGTTAGTGGGAAATGGCCTTAGAATTAAGTGGGATGTGGGAAATTGGCAAAAAAAGGTGGTTTGTGGGAATTTGGGCAATTAAGTGGGAAGTGGGAAAATTACCAAAATTAAGTGGGAACAAATTCTAATTTTAGTGGGAAACTATAAAAAAATGCGCGAGTGGGGGTCTTGCACGTAAATTTATAACAATTTAAAATTGGTCGTTATAATATCATGTCATTTTTTGAGAAAGTGAACAAAATGTTCATTAAAAGTACACATTTTAGTGGGGAATGAAAATATTAAGTGGGAAGTGGGAAATGAGCTAAAATTTAAGTGGGAAGTGGGAAATGAGCTAAAATCTAAGTGGTAAGTGAGATTGGGACACCCACCCCCATCTAGACACTCAATAGTCACTTGACAGCTGGACATTGGCATCCAGCCATCTTTTATTAGTCATTCATCCACACTTGGCTTCCTAGTCGGCTCTTGATGAATGGTGTGTCACCAGGCCTAACAGGATTATAAGTGTATGAGATCAAAGCTGAACATCAGCGAATCCCCAAATTATAAAATGTACGCTTCAGGATGCCAATAATGCCATTAGCCATAAAGCTACGACCACGTCTTCCTGAGGTGCATTGCTCAGTGTGTAGTGGTGGCTAGGTCACGAGGATGGGAATTTCACACAACGGACCTCTGATTTGACACAATGCAAACATTGCTGTGGCGAATTCTGGGGCTATAATAACGGGTAGCTAGATAATTGTAAACCAATGGTTCTTGTGGTCTTAACACTTGATTTGGTGTGAAACTGGTGTCATGATGATTCATGTGAGTTTCTTATTTTGCAGATGATGTAACAACTTTCATTCATCTCTACTGTGTAGCGTTGCCCATCAAGAAGGATTCTTAGGCTAGTTGTTCTGGGATTCCACCCAGCTCTTAGATCAAGGACCACTGCTCTGATGATAGCTGGCTCAATTAATCGAATTTTTTAGTACATAACAAGCGTATGTCTAAAAGCATTGTGGGTTGCAAGTCAGATTTACTGGTCGTTGTAGCCAGCTAGTTCCAGCTCTAGCATAGATCAGCATTACACCGTGATTGCCTTACTCATCAAGACGTACATTTAAAAACACAACAGATGATAGAACAGACGTGTCTAGATTTTACAGCATGTAATATGTATACACATACACATAAGAGACCATGTAGGCCTAACTAGAAATATACAGGTTGCTCTTATGTACTAGTATTTTAGAGTTGTGGTCCTCGTTAATTTTAATGAATACCAATAAGAAAATGCTCTGTTTTTAGTGGTTATCATTGTTTTCAATTACATGAGAAATGAATTGTGTATATTACACGTATATATTGTGTGAAGTCCAAAAACTTAATGTTTCTTAGGAAGGAGGTTCATGACATCTATGTTCGCTTTTGCATGTCTAATATTGTGACAAACTAGTCGGAAGATTTTGCAGTTTGTTCGGTTTATCAATACAAGTTCATAACCATTAATAACGTCAACTTGCAGAAATGAAACAACAGTCAAATGGAGAAATTTTTAAATGGAAATATCAGGATTTTTATGAAATAACAATTTTTCATCCCATTTTCTGCTCAATGGTTTTTGCATGCTTATAACAACAACGTTCAAACATATAATCTCAATGTTATGAGTTCTTATATTGCACTTGCCCACGTTCATTTGCCATTATATATTATCAAATCACAATTGAAAATTTAAACACTATGAGAAACACAATGATGCACAGGAAATAGATAGAGTAGCATAAAGTTATTTTATATCACACTTCTGCCGGGCTCCAAGGGATCGTTGAGTTCCCAGAGACACACATTCGATGTGGCATGTCACAGGCGTAGTGCTCTGGACAACAGTGCTGACCGTCATGGCAGCAGACAGCCTGAAACAGTAACAAAACATGTTGTCATGACAACTTACATTGACAGACAGCAAGGCAGTCGTGTTGTAATGAAAACGTTGTATGGATCATAGCAAGCTGCCATGGCAGCATACAGCTTCAAACAGACACACATTCTCATGACAATACACAATATCATATCAATTTGAAATAATTCGTATGTAGGTATCTCGCGTGCACTCACTATCTACCTCACCGTTACTTGTATTGGTACATCTCATTCCCGATAACAGCTCAGCCTATGCACCCTCTAGTTATCTATACGTTCTACCCTGACTACACATTTCACTTCGGCACACCCAACATGCACTTCTTGGGCATGATTTGCAGTCTCGTCTTGACCCTATCAGTAGTCCATAACACCTCAACCATCCTCAATGAATCGTACCGTGGCAATTCACCTATCTTGGGAAACCTTCAGTCACACCAATCTTCTATCAAATGATATGTCATTTTCCCTAATAAGAAATATTTACCCACCTCATCAAGTTATCACACACCACTCTAATGGATATCCCTATCACTGCTTTGAACACTACACTCACTCATTCAATGTACCCAGTACCCAATCAGCCCCTTATCTTTCTCTCCTACCTTGAGGAACCGACAGTTATCCAATCACTGATTGGCTTACAATCCCGTCACATTGCCAATATCATATAGTTTTCCCACACGTAGCTAGCATCTATAGATACCTTTCACCTCTACTACAAATACCTTACTAGCCACAATCAGCTGTACCTCACGCCCCACCTGTACCTCTCACCCACCTTGGGGAACCTGCAGCAGCCCCACTGGCCTGTCCACATCTTGCAACAAGTGTTGTGGTGAGGACAGAAGTTACGGTGGTCGGGACACATGATGCTACGGCTGTGAGACGGCGCCACCATCTGGAAGCAAACATACTCCAGAACTTGTACATTGAATACTCACAGGCTAGGCATATATGAAAAAAAAAAATATATATTAGTGGACAAAATGAGTGTTTGTTACACGAATCAACGTGTGTAATAAATTAAAAAGAATTAGCACGTTTCGCACCTGTTGTCTGGTTTTCTTCGCTGACGTCAGATCCGGTACGCACGTGACGTTAGCGTCGTCACAGCGTGAGTCACGTGGGCAACATCGCGTGCCGTCCGCGCAACACACGCCCTAAAGACGGCAGAAATAAAGGCTACACATCACTGGGAGATCCAGGTTTTTTGGAATAAGGGAGTTGATGGTGAGGGCAAACCTACAGCAGGATTTCAAAAGTTTCGTACATGTGAAGGCTCGCGTAGTAGCTATACTATGAACCCAATGAAGGTGAATATTTTCTAAAATGGGGTGATTAGGGGCGGGGGTGGTGTGTGTGTGTGTGTGTGTGTGTGTGTGTGTGTGTGTGTGTGTGTGTGTGTGTGTGTGTGTGTGGCGTGCCATGGGCGTGCCATGGATCTGCTTATGCACGTTGGCCCATGACGAGAATTTATACACTGGAACCTGACTTGTGTGGAATTTGGAGAAGCAAACATCCACTTTGGAGAGGCTTACTTTGTATATGATGCATAGGAACAAATGGCCGACGGGAGAAGTGAAGTGCTTACATAAGACAAGTGTCCTAAACATGGAAGTTTCCACATGCACAGGTGCAATAGTTGTAATCCTAAGTATGTGTCAACCAGACAATGTCCTTAATATTCCCTCTACCCGTGGCCTATGTTCTCACCTGTGGGTGCGGACAGCAATTGAATCCTCCTCCCCCGTTCTGCAGACAGCATGTGTTGTTGGACGGGCACTGCGAGCCGTCAGGACACTCCACGTCTACAACGTCCACATTGTCATAATGCAAACTTAGATGCTCCAACTAGATGCTCAGTAAAACTGTCAGATTGATGTTCTTGGCTTCAATGCGGATAATAAAATAAAGGCACCATTAATGAGGCTACTGTAACTGTCGGTCCTACAATTACATTTTTAAAACGCACTTTTAAAGATTTACATACTGTTTTAGAAGATATTAATATGGTTACTTACAGCTTAATTACAATTATTGTTAAATTACACTGTCTCTAAAAAATCTCCATGAGACGTTTCAGTCAGGGGCTTCAAGAGCCCTGAATAGGTCTCTGGATGATAGAGTAAACTATAGCGCTAGAGATTAGCAATAACCAAACAGATAAAATCTTATATTATAATGGGTTTAGCAAATTTAAATAGATTTAAATAGATACCATAAGGGCCCGGTCATTTATAGTCTGATTGGGGGTCGGGGGGTCGGTTAGAAATGTGTGGGAGGGGGTGTCATACTTCCAAAATTGAAGTCATAGGGGAGGGGGTGTTAGACCGCAAAATATAACCAACGCAAAATATAACAAGTTATGGTTTGTGTTAACGCAAAATATAACCACAGCCCTAAAAATGTAACCTAGGCCTAGATGTAACTGGTGACGCAAAATATAACCTCTGCCGCAAAATATAACCAAGGTATAGCCAGTCTCAATTCTAATTTCGTCAAGTTCTGAGTTCATTCATTCTTTGAGTTAACTGTTATATGTTAACTAATATGTATACCTATTATTCAAATATGACCAAATCCAGTTACATAAAGACTTGAAAGCTCTCAACTGGTGTGGTACTTGCTTGTTTATGCTGTTTAATGTCGAGAAGAGTCACATCATGCACAAGAGAGTATTTTTGTTTTACTTTTTGGAAGCTGATAGGCTGGTGGTGGGTCAAGTGGCTGCATGCTGGCTTTATTTGAATTAACCCACAAATTCACATAAACCATGGTAGTTCCTGATGCTCAAGATGAAGCTAGAAGCTTAGTGTCATTTCGAGGTGGATCGTGGGCTCAAATATTGAGTGGTCTGGCTCATTCAGTTGGGAATGGCGCACTCATGGCTGGCTCTGTGTCTTTCTGCTTAACTATGCCCTCGTCTGCTGCTTATGACAAATGAAACCGTAAGTGACGCCACTGCCGTTACAATCTTAATCAATGGAACCATGAAACAGAAGCATCTGTTCCAACCTATTAATGCTGTGTTCATGGAGGAAATGACACATTTCTGCCTGGTTCTGGCCCTAAAATTGTTATCACTTCGCAGGAGAGGTGATTTTGACTCTTCGGCCTGTGGATATTATTACAACCCCATCAATACATAAATGGCTTAAAATGTCACTTCTTATTCCTTACAGAGTAGTTGTAGCTACCCCTACCCCAAAATCGTTATCTACATG
The DNA here is from genome assembly GCA_019095985.1 of Streblospio benedicti. Lineage (NCBI taxonomy): Eukaryota > Metazoa > Annelida > Polychaeta > Spionida > Spionidae > Streblospio > Streblospio benedicti. The sequence continues at coordinate 23,566,593 of CM032659.1, forward strand.
AAATTGATTATTATGATCGAGTTTTGAAGAAAGTGATCTATTATTTATTTATGACCCACACAGTCAAAGTTCGTTAACGATTCGTAGTCACTCGGACCTGCTCGGAATGTTTCGGAGCTCAACAGATTTGTTGTGAGAGACGGAAACATACGAGGATTGCCGAATGATTCGTAGTGCTGTGTGGTGCGCTACGTACTACGTTCAGCGTATCAACGTTTACACGTAAAACATAGGGCTCTAAAACGTTTAACGTTGCTAGAACTCCATAGAGACACCAATCTTTCTCCTTTGACTGATTGATGATATTTCTAATGAGAAATTCAATTTGAAAGATGATGTGGAAAACCTGTATAATTAAATATTTGTAAAATGAAGAACTCCATACTTAAGGTAGTATGTGTGGTCATTGTGGCCACAATAATGGTCACTGGCCAGGCGGTCAAGCTTGTCAACAGTAAAGATCAACAGTTCAGCGCCTTCACCACTGCAGACGTTGGCCAAATCCTTATTGGTGGTGATTTCGGCGGATCAAGAGCTGAAGACTTTTGTAGCATTCCTGGGTGCTATCTATTTGACAAAGGCATTGATCAATTTGATATGCAATTTCATTCATACAATTCGTTACAGAAAAGTTGTGAAGAAGAAGCTGTTGAAGTGGAGAAACCAGAATTATGTTAATGATTATCATGAAAGTGAATTGGTTGAAGACAAAAATGAATCTGAACAAGGTAGAGATAGTGAAGAAATGGAAATGATGACGAGTAATGAAGATAAAACTGTAAATGAGTATGATGATAACAACCTGATTCATAAGAGGAAGAGATTTGAAGACCATAAAAAGAACCTAGATCATTATGATCAAACAAAAATAACGACGTATCAGGAGGAACATACTGCAAATAAAAATTCCAGTGATAATGTGGTTCAAAATAAAAGTAAATCTCATGACTTGAAAAGACAGGCTGATAAAGAAAGTAACAAAATGACCTGCTGTGACAAGACCCATAATGGAACAAAAAGCAACCACGGCACTGAAAGAAACGACTTCTGTGACAGTGAGAGTGACAGTGGCAGCAGCGCAGCGGCGGCGGCAGCAACTTCTTCAAGACTTGCAGCAACAGTAACACAAACAACAACAACAACAACACTGACTGCTATGAATGCTGTGCCAAAACCCGCGATGAAGGCGACACCAACCATGTGCACAGCACCAACAGATACAACTTCTTTGACAGTGACTGTGAATATGTTAGTGACTGTGACAGTGACAGCAGCAGCTGCTGCAGCCTCAGCTACATTAACATCGCTAGCAGCAGCAGTAGCAGCAGTATCGATAGCACTTGCAGCACCACTAGCATAAACATCAACAATAACACAAATGTCCAGGACAAAGTCCAAATATTGAAAGCGAGAGGCTTAACGATGGGCATGGTAGGCATTGCGGCCGGCTTGCGGAAGCCCGGCTATTCAGCCACCCATGTGGTGGGGCCGCGCTCGTATGGAGCAGACTCTGTCTTCAAGATCAAGTACAAAGTAGACATTATAAACGAAATGTATAAAACAATGAACGTTTCACTAGAAGAGTTACTAGAAGAGTTACAGTCAGTATTTTATGAAGGTATTCGAACAGCAAATTATGGATTATGTTATTATGTTATTATGTTATTATGTTATATTCATGGAAATCCTCTTCACTCGAGATGGATTCGGGAACACATTGAATGTTAAATTTAACAGAGATTTTGTGTAATGTAAGAAGAAAATCATCAAAATTGATAAGCAGACAATTAAAAAGATATCAAATAGATACTACAAACCATAGTAGTGTTTTAATGCTTTTCCTTTTTATTTCTATTCATAAGTGACTGCTTTCATAGACTTTTTTTATTGGACAAAATCGTATTTTCACTTTCAAATTACAAAAAAACAATAACATTATTAATATTATTACTACTATACATGTAATTTTGTATTCTGATTGTTATTGTGGTAGATTTTGTTTTTATATGTTTTTAAATAATTGATGCACACAGTTTTAGTTTATATTAAAATGTGTGTAGAAATGGTATATGTATTTTACTTGTCCAAGTTTTCAACGTGCATAATTTGAGAATAAATAAACGGCAAATTCTTATGATTGAAAATTATGAATTTGTTAGTTGATTATCAAATGATTTGATAAAAAACAATGCCTTTCAGTTTGTACCAACTGATATGTATACTTAAAATGTAGATGAAGTACTAGTAGTTATACATTTTGGTTATACTTTTTGTTAATCACATTGCTTTAGATAATATTATTAATACACATTTACCAAATAAGGAAATCTTATAAGTTTATGTAAGCTGAATTATAAGTTTCTTTTAAAAATGTCTATTTTGAAAAGAATTCTAATGTAAAAAAAAACCTTGACCAATACCATGAAATATTAAAAATCTGTCTAGGTTATCACACTATAGTAGTCTTTCTCACATAATTAAAAAGCACACATACACATTGTAAGGAAAGTTGGATGAATTAGAATTGATGACATTCAGTTCCACACCACTTAAAAAATTAAAACTATATCCGCTATCATCATTCGCGTAGAATGCCAACCTGCCGCGCATACAACTCTACTCATACTGCGTCATATCCAGCACTGAAGCGTAACCATCGTCATCTTCCTCAGCCTCCTGTAGTCTTCTTTCGCTTCTTTCCTCCCCTTGGCTATGGTGTTGGGTTGGGGGTCACACTTTCAAATTTTCATCTTTTTTCTTTTTTTTTTTTTTTTTTTTTTTTTTTTTTGGGGGGGGGTGTCATACTTTTGGGCAAGCATAATCGCATGAATCTTGCAAAACAAAGAAAAGTTTTTTTGGACAAAATTGACAAATTTAAGTGTTATTCATTTCAAGTATTTCATACTAATTTATGATCATCATCAGATGTAACATCACATGTGATAATGTTACAACAGGGTCGTAGCTATATATGAGGCATGGGAGGCAATTGCCTCCAATGCTTTTGGGGATTGTTCTTGAGGGCAAACCCTGAATGAAACTGAGTTTTAAGGGGAGTATGAACTCCCTTCTTAGGATTTTATTAAACTTTGATTTTCTCACTCATTATTGTTTCAATTCTTACAAATTACACCTTATTTTGTAGATAATTATCTAATCTAATGACACAACTAAGTGGCTCGAATGACACAGGCTAGACATAAAGGGTTTTGAATTGTATAGATTGATGAAAAAAATTGTAAAGCCATTAGTGAAAAAATTACAACTTTGCCTGCGAAGCATATAACTGATAGTAAAACATCGAAATGACCAAAATCACTATTCAGTAACAAAATTTGTATATTTATCTAGAAAACCTTGCCTCAATTATTTTTTATATTTTTCCTCTTTGTCATTTTACATGCATTTTAAGTTTTAAAACCACTTATTTTCCGAATTTTCTTGCAAATCAATCCAAAAACGTTCATAATTCATCAACAAAATAAAAAAATCAAAATCCCTAGTAAGGTTTTCTTCAGAATGCATATATCTTCAAATATATACACTTTTGTGAAAATTTAAATTCATGGTTAAAGAGAAATATAAAAAGAAAAATTCATCCACTATGCAAACTTAGTTTTGAGAAAATGGCCTTTAAACATGGCCTATCAATATACATTGATAGTAGTTGCTGTCTATAAAATGTATCATATAAGAAAAACTATTGATGATAAAAGGTTCATTTTAAAAAGATGTTGTTCTTTATCATTTATAGCATACTAAACATTGAAAAATGTAAAAATTGAATTTTTAGCCCATATAACCTTATAAGCCTGCAAAGAATGAGTCATTGTTTTTCACTCCGGGTTCATGGGGTTGGTCTTCACAAAATGGGTTGTAATGGGAAAACTATTGAAGATAAAAGGTTCATTTCAAAACATGTTGTTCTTCACAGTTTACAGTATAATAAATATTAAAAAGCTGGAAATAGAATATTTTCCCCTTAAAGAGTTCATGGTACCCTTAACAAACGTGTTCTAATGTTACTTTTCTGCTTGCAATAGCCTCTGACTCTATGAAAAAGGGTCTAAACTCCCAAATTTTCTGGGCGTTTACAAAGCAATCCACTGGATATTTGCCTATCACGAATCACAGGTGGCACTGAGCCTTCACTACATGTTCCGTCTACCTTTCACTGTCATCCCCCGGGTACTGTTGGAGTCTGGAGGGACATCGCAAGAGTGCCGGCCGCAGACGGTACCGCCGGGACAGCAGTGGCCGGTCTCTGGACAGCATACCGCCTGAAGGTCAACACGGGTCACAGGTCCTTATCACAAATAGCGCCCTGGCAGATCCAGGTTTTTGGAAAAGGAGGGGCGCACCTGATGGATTTCATGAGTTTTGTACGCGTGATCGATGGCGGACATGTCAAAAACCCTATGAAAATGAAGTTTTTGGTGGAAAAAATGAAGGCGTTTGCCCCCTGCACCCCTGGATCTGCCTATGTAGCTTAATAGAATAGGTAACTTGAGGGTTGAAGGGCTTGTGTCAAATATATTGTGGTTGAAAATATAACATAAATATGGGTTAACTTCTGCCTATGATACATACGTGCTGAAGCGGGCAGCAGCCTTGACCTCCGTCCGCTAGAGGGCAGCAGGTGGCATTGTCCATGCACACGTGGTCGCCGTCTGGACAATACACGTGACTTGCTACAGGTGGTGCCAGTGACAGGAGCAGGCTCAGGTGTAGCACCTGTAGTGCATAGCGAAGAGGGGCGTACATAGACTTAGAGATCCATTCACCATTTTTTCCCTAAATCACCTGTCACCAATACATTTCATAATTCTTTCACCAAATAATCAGGAATTGTAATTGAATAGGTTGCATCACATTTCACACACTTAAATACAGGCAGTTCAAAATTCACGCTCACGATTTTGGCAAATCACCGATCAAAGCTCTTGTAATGAGCAGATCACCAGTCACCGATTATAAGTTAATCGGGTCCATAACATGTTTGCTATATGACCCCCTCAGGGAAGGCAGAAGGTGTCACAGTCAGTGTGGGTGACAGTGAAACAGACAATGGTACAGGTTGAAGTTTAGAGACAGTCTAGTTAATGTTGGGACTCTGGAAATGGTTAGTAGTGTGCTCACCCACAGATCGACTACTAACTTGTCAAAGGTGCAGTGGCAGGCCAGGGGCACCTACATGCAATGGTAATGAAAACACATTACTCTTTCAGTAGACCTGATGAGTGAGAAAATGTGCAAGATTGAGAAGGACTAATATTTCGATTTTATGACTGAGAAGCCGAAAGTGTTTACATGAGGTGTCCAATATCCAAGGAGCCACAATAAAATTACAGATGATAGTGTTTGTACATGCGAATAAAAAACATAGACAAAATATATTCAGACAAGACAAGGCATTAGTGTCACTCTGGATATGATGTGCACACGGGCAGGTTCCACTGCAGTGCAAATACTTCCAGCTACACAGGGGCAGATCCAGGATTCACCCCAACGGGAACTGGATGCCTCGTGTGAAACACATGAGCCGGCTTGCACCAAGGTACATACCCGGACAGAACATGGTCGTATGAGTGAAAGGTTGGTGGGGATTGAACACTACACGTTGGACCTGCCACTGGTATGACCGAATACATTTGCCTCAAATAAATCGTGATTAATATTGCATTTAATGGAAACCCATATATAGAGCTACAAGTTTGTGGCTACCTTACTGACATATATGATCTTAGGTAGCATCTTAAAACACAATGGCTAACACTGTAGTACTGTGGCACGTATTTTATGTTATGTGTGGCGGGAAGATGGATATTTACTCACAATATTACACAATAATATATCTAAAATCATAAAGGATCTACCTTAAGACGAGTATCCATGTTTTCAGTGTTATCAACTGCTTGTCTTGTGATCCACTGATAACGATTTTCGTGGGTGATGATCACTCGAGGCATTGAGGACGTTGTGATTTGTGTCAATTGTCGAGTGCGTTGTGATACAAAGGATTGTACATATATGGGAGACTCCATGTTTATTGTTATGAGCACAGTCTTATAAAATTCTGTATTATACAAATTCATAATTCTTCTAAATTATCTGTGTAGAGTTAGATTATAAAATTTAGATTAGATGGTGAAGATAAGAACCACAAGCTCTTTGCAAAACATAATTTATTGCCGATACACATGAGAATAAACTTTAGAAGAAACTTTTTCCCCAACATAGACAATGCACTTTTTAACTTTTGAAGAACTGAATACTTTACGAACATACAAACACTAAATACTCTATCAGTGTATCACTCATTCATCTAAACCATTCGTGCATATTCTTTCAACTAACATCATATCACATTCAAAAAATGATTATAGATTTACATGTTAATGCACTATTGAGATCATTGTCAACTTCAGTTCAACTACAACCATTGTGCAAACCACATATCCTTACACCAATATCGGTACTGTTTGAGCATAGAAAGAGCAACGAACGGATGGTGCAATGTCGGCACGGCTTTGTTGAGCTGTATTGGATACAGCTTTTGAGCATCGTAAGTGTGGCAGGAACCTCTTACTGCAACATCCGCATAATTATCGTTTTCATTACGTGTACCAGTAGTAACTTAATTTCTTACACGAAATTGATCACTTTTTGTTAATAGACAATATCTAGAACTCTATGTGAAATACAATTATATGAAGGCCCTCATCATCAGAAGCCACTAGTTGTGTGATGTTTCACAGGTAGGCATCCTAAAGGTTTTCACGCAATACCCTCACCAAGAACTGAGCACTATTATGGTACTCAGCACCCGGCCATTCCTTAGAGAAGTTAGGGGTTACTTAAAATGGAAAGTTTATTTTTGAGAGATTCTTCAGCCAGCTGCAAACATCGCTGTATCACCAGTTTCAAATGGAGTGTGTTACATAGGAAGATCCAATTCTCCTCGATTGTGTGGTAATGTATCAGTTTAAAGAATGTTTCTTTTCCTATGAGATCACGCTGTATATATGAACATATACTTTCCACTACAAATAACTTCTTCTTGGACTATCTACTCCCAGTCCAACTCCTCGTCTCACAAAGTGAACGCGAAATATTAGAGGTGTGGTATCTATTCTGATAGGGATATCAGGGATACAACCAATACTCACCCAGTATTCAAAATAACCACATGATTATCCTCAAACAAAATTACAGATGACAGTTTTCTTTATTAGATATAGGTCATAAAATTCCATCCTTTAGAATCATAATGGGTACACACCTAGGCAACGTTTACCCATGCAGGAAGTAGTATCCACAAATCAGTACACTCAAATTCAGTACCCGAGTCCTGGGCTATCCGCGTAGCGTGGTGGTGAAAGCTCCAAGTCCGACAAGGCCTCCTCCTCACTTTCCCCACCCCCGACGCCCCCGGGCAGCTGATAGATATTCTCCCCCGTCGTGTAATCCACCTGCTCTGCGTGCGGGTACTGACAGTAAGAAGACGCCGTTATCGGAGGCGGGGGCAATGGCCAGTCCCGAATGGAGGCGTAGACATTGTGTCTTCCAGGACCGTACGGGCCCGTTGTGGTGTTAGGAGGGCCTGGTGGGTACAGTCCCGCGGCTTTGCCGTAGTCATAGGCGCCTAGCTCCCGGTAGACGTCACCCCCGGTGTGGTGGATTCCCCCGCGGGCGGCAGACGACAGCATGCGGCAGCCGGAAGAGGAAGTCACCTGCTTCTGTCTGCAATGGCGAAAAACACACAATTTGGAATTGCTTAATCATGGGGATATACATTTTAAGCATTATTCTTATAACAGCCTGCAGAAACCCATAAAAGCACTGGGTTTCTGCTGCCTGTGATATTGAACTTATAATGGGAAGATTCTGAAGTGTTATGTGTTCATACTTGACATAGTATAATAGTTTCTGAGCATGTTATACTAAATTAACATTGACATGAACGATGTTGGTTGTTATTGAGCATTTATTTCCATAAAGTGACTGAAGAATGAGTGGCCTACTGTTATTATATACATATATTGTACGACGGTCCATCTCCATTATTATTAACCATTATATCGATGTCGGATAAATACAATATCCCCAATTCATATACCAATACATGTGTATGTACATAACAATTCATAAAATAAAAAGCCCTCATCCCGATACCAATGGAAAAAACCCATCACACATCCCATAACACCGACTGCCCTCATCTTCGTAGGGTTTTTGGCATGTTTGCTATAGTACAAAGCCCATGATAACCCTTAAGTGCGCCCCCATCCCTTTTCTGAAAACGTGGTTCTGCCTATATATGGTGTGCACGCACCTTGCTCGCCGTGTGCGTGTGGCGCGCTGCCGCCGCCGGTGGCGCGTGCAGTAGAGGCCGGCAGCCAGGACGAGGACACCGACCGCCACTCCCAGCGCGATCACCACGGCAACCGTGGTGGCTGCAACAGACGGTCACACGATGATCCTGATACTATGAACAACTGCATATTTATGTTCCACAAGTTTGCTTGTGAATTCAAGTCTAGTCTCTCTGTTATGGCAAGCAAGCTCCTACCACTGTATTGCTATAGCTGAAGACATAGCACACAAAAAGACAATATCTGGCTCATACTTTGCCAGTAAAAGCAGCAGACAAATCAAATTCCACATTAAAATACTAACGTACTATACATAATAAAAAGCGTAAAAGCCATAAGGTAATGGTTGATATATGAGCTTAGTGGTCACTTAGTGGTCACTTACAGTAGGTGACGGTGACGGAGCCCAGCCTCACGTAGTCCGCCGCGGCAGAGCTCAGCGGGTCCCCGGCGCCTGCGGGAAATACTGACCACTCAAAAACTGACCATTGCAATAGAACCTCCCCATCAATACTGCGATGGTCTAAAAAGGAGGTGCTCTACTTGGGGAGGTTTGTGGTAGTCGTTTTATATGAGGGGTTGGGATGTGCGTAATGGTCTTAATATACAGGTGGTCTGCTCACAGAGGTTGATTTTGTTGATAGTTCTACAGTACAACGATGTCATGAAACACACAATCGATTCTACTGCATATTGTCTTGGATCAGGCAACTATAAAATAAATTATAATAGTTTATATATATTCTTTTAAAAATAACATTACTGTATACGCTGCATCACAGCTTACTATTTTGATTTTTAATAGTAATAGTGAACTTTAAATCAGACCATATGTACATTTAGTTAATGTATCAATCACAAAATGGCATAACATACATTTGAATGCTGTACTGCACATTGCAATTGCATTGTGCATGATACACATGTCACTCACCTTGCGCGTGACACGTGCGGTGCGTGTCTCCAGTCCACGCGCCGGTGGCGTTGCATGTGAGCGTCCAGCGGGCGCCGCCGGGGCAGCCAAGCGTGGCCACGTCCCCGTCACGCCGGAACCACGCGAGCGCCGGCACCGGCGGGTCTGGACAGCCCCAGACTGGAGGAACGAAACCAGACACGTGAACCTCACTCTCACCATGGGCCCCAGCATCATGGGAGGGGGTACACATGGTCTACTACTATGCTTTACAAACACTCTAGTATATGACTAGTCATATATAGTATATATAGTATATAGTCATATAGTAGTAGAGCATGTGTACCCCCCTACCCCCACCCCCCATGCTGCTCGGGCGCATGACTTTCATTAATAGAGGCATCTTACTACAGTAGAACTTTGTTATCTCGATGATTGCTTATCTAGAACTTTCTGTTATCTCGAAGTAAGTTTTATTTCCGTTCAACAAGATTATGAGTGCAGATGACTGTTGGTTATCTCGAATATTGGTAACAAGTAAGATGTGGAGAAAATGAACAAATGCGCAATTTCAAGAAAGTTTAGATGTGGGGAAATATCTGAAAATTTGCGGCATATTTGAAAAATGACAAAAGTTCGAGATGTGGGAATTGAGAGCATAAGGGATGTGGAATTTCTTTACTTCTTACAACTCTCTATATTTGGCGGTTCTCTTTTTTATTGAAAGTTCCACCAAGATTAGTAACATTAGCCTGTTGTTGATTTCGTGTTTTGGCTATCGTCTGTCCCACCATTTCATAACATTTTCAAAATGTTCAAAAGTTAGAAAGGTTAAGCCACCTACAACCAAATTATACATCTTAGTTGTTGATTTCACTATGCTTCACCACTCACTCTCGTACTGCAGCAGGAAGTATGGCTGGTTGTCCACGCCGAACTGGTTGCTGTGGATGCGGACCTCGAGGCGCGACCCCATGGACGTGTACACGAACGTCTCGCGCTGGCCGCCCCCGCACACCAGCTTGTTCCTCTGCGGGTCTTCTTCCACCAGCGTGGCGTACCTGACATCAGGGTGTGTAGGGGTTGGGGTGAGATAGTTATCATTTAACTCTCTACTGCATGAGGCCGGGTGGACGGATATTGAAGAAATATGTCATAGTTTTGAGGGCAATATGCATGAATCAATGCCCTCATTTGGTGAATATTCTCCAAATAAGGGCATTGATTCATGCATGGTGACCTCGAAACCACGACATATGTCTTTATTCATTCAGGATGTGACACATATTGTGTTATAATGATGTTTACGGACTAGGCTGAAGTATCAAAATAGCTGATTGTTTTTACCAAGCTCAGAGATTCACTCGAAGTATTGAGCGTCTAATCTGACATCCATTGTAGTAGAAAGGAAAAGTGTATATAGCATGACATATAAACTAATATTACCATAATAGTGAAACAATTTTAGAAACACACGAATGAATCATAACATTCCCTGGATGTTGCTTTTAAAATTAGCATAGTCCATAGTACTTCATACACACATTACGCAGATAGAAAACATTACCAGGTGGTCGACTTTGAAAACTTCCAGCTTTGTCCACCACTACAACAGTTACACTGCAACACCCCGTACCTGAGGCATGCGGTCTCCCCGTGCCCTGCCACCGACGACGAGCCAGACGACCCGGAGGCGGCGGGGGGGGTCGCCGTCGTCCCCCTGGGCCCGCCAAACTGCGTACGCTGAAGTCCCAAAGCGTGACGTTCACCCGCTGTCCAGGGACGCCCTCGACAATCCAGGGAGCGGAAACACCCCCGCAGCCCGCAGACAGCGTGACGCCACTGGCCAGCCAGCCCGACGCCGGTGACGTCACCTTGACGAAGTTTGCCGTCTGGCACAGAGCTGGCGAGGCATGGATGACGGGCTGGCAGCGGTAGGATGCCTGGGGGTGGGGGAGGAGGGGTGGGTGTTAGGTAGTGGTGCTTGAATTCTGTTGGACTTGTGCTCAATGTTTGTTTGTGCAGGTTGGTATGTTGGCAATATTAGAACATATCTGTTGTTCCTCAACCATTCTAAAGAAATGTATAGTATGTGTATGAAGTGTATTTATAAGCAGTTTTCTTTGTCATTGCATGATTCAGTTACTAATGATTTAAACTTACATGCATTCCAACTACGCCCCTATCCAAAGAAATTTCTGTCACAATTCCATGATTTATATATTTCTATGTATGAAAAATTTATACACTGTCATGATACTCTATACTATTTCATGCTATTCCTCTAAAGCTCTTAAGTGATCAAAGTAAAATATCTATGCATTTGTGATGCGCTCTAAGTTTTGTACACTAAGTTAAAAAGGCACATTTAGACGACAGTGATGACATGATGTGACCTCCAGATATTCCTACAAAGGGCTTCAAACCTGAATAAATAATAAGCAAATGAGTAAAGAAAACACACACACACACACACACACACACACGTGTTCTGCTCACACGCTTTAAATCAACGTCAGTCATTTTCCAAGCCACACGTCACTTGATTTACGGGTGTGAGACCTTAAGAATGACCTTCAGACGTTCATACCTCGAAGTAGGACGTGAGGTCGGTGAGGCACGGCTTGATGGCGTCAAACTGCGCGTTGGGGACGGTGATGGAGCACGTGGTGCGGCCAGAGCAGAGGGTGTCCGCCAGGCCTAGCACGGGCCGGGAACAGCCTGGGGAGAGGACGAGAAGGTGAGTCCAACCTTTTGTTGACAAGGCATTGGTAGGTACATGTACTATTGCAATTTAGAATCACGTATGATGTGTATGAGCTGTACTCATAGAGTATTTAGGGTAATTTGCATAATTATTGTTGTGCATTCTAGCTTATTTTAGGCTTTATTCTAGGGGAAAGAGTAGTACTGCATGGTGTTTTGACAGCGGATGGGCTAAGCCATGCTAGAGTGTTTGACATTCCCGATGAAATCAGTTTACCCAGTCGTTGGTCAAGCGGGAATAGTGTGTGTGGTTAGTTCATGGGGACGCAGCAATTATGAAAAACATATAAAAAATTGAAAGATTTCAATTAAGATACAGATATGCAATTAATGCTTAATTCAATTACTAGCGTTATTCATTTAAGGGAGCGACCATCATTAATTTTACAGGGTCGGGCGGTCATTTGGTATTGACGAGATAAAAAAAGAACGCCCTCCCTAACTTTCCCGGAAAACTGTTTAAAGTGTATTGCAATGAATCATTCACTGTCAATGGTCGATGAATACATATTTAGCAATCTATTTGGCTTGTTGTGTTGACATTACAATACAGTTATATGCGAAACCATGCATATTGCAGGAATACATCAATTCGAGAAAAAGGTGTATAAAATACGAAACACGCACATATGCACGCACGCACGCACACACGCACGTGCACACGCACGCACACAACTGCATTGATATATCATGACATGAATTTGGATTAACATATAATCAACTCAACTAATGTTTCTCTCTTGAACCAATTTAGTTTACATCACGTATTTCAGCAGGTACAAAAGATATAGCACATAAATTGTGTATGTTGTATGGGTTGGGTTTCTTGCATGCATTATTTTATTTAGTTAATTGTATATTTTGTGTGGAAATATTTTTCTTGGCAATTTTTCTAAGATTTCAGGATTTGTTTGTTTTTCATCAACATTGAAGTAAATAATGATCTAAAAGTAAACATTTTGTAAGAAAAAAAGGATCTGATTTTGAGATTGGGATTGTTTAAATACTTAATATTCAATAACTTATTGACTTACAGGCCCATTATAAATAACCTACACAGAGATGAAATGAAATTGATTCGAAAAATATTACTTCTTCACATAGCCAGATGTCTATATGTATGCATTCAACTATAATAGTACATCTTTGAAAATTATGGTGAAAAACCCCACATCCCATGCATCCATATGAGAACAAACACAGTCAAACTGTGGTTTGTCATATGTGTAACTCATATTTGAAAATATTAACGGAACACATCTTCAAAAAAAAAAAAAAATCCTTTCTTGTAAGAACCATCCAGAGAATCCACTCATTTCAACACACTACTGCGCCCAAAAGAGCGTCAAAACTACGGACACTGCGCTATTGGTTAGATGTCCCCCAGTATTAGAAAGACTTGTTTCCTATCTAATACTAATATAAACTAATTGAATAATCATTGTATGAAAAAACTTAAACTTATTTACATGTATGAAATGTTCACAAATGCTACGTTGCATGGGCAATCATGAAATTATCGAATGTTTTTACTGGGCTTATTTACTTAAATAATGGACTGGACCTGTGACACTCGCCGATGTTTCATGCATAGTTTTTGTGTTGTTGACTTGTTGTTGAACTGTTAGTGCCATAAATACACATGGTATATCACATTGCACCATGTGTCGGCGCGGCCTCTGACCCGTTATGCAATCAAAATTGGAAGTTTTAACTACTGTGTGAGTGATGCATACGACACTAATAGTTTGAACTTTGACCTTTATTGAAACAAAAACTAAAATGTACATTACACTATAATAATTCATACAAGATAATGTGCCAATTGCTCATAATAACTGTGACCTATAGAAAACAGATGCTAAAATGATTATAAAACCTATAACTTATATCGCTAAATCAATGATTTTAAAATTATTAAATATTTCATATCTAATATCATATTATATTTGTAGAAATATGTGTATGCATACGTGTAAATTGTTGCTATAAATCTGTCAATGGCACCTGTGAATTGTTATACACAGACTCTGTGATGCAGCACTCAGACATTCATCTAGCCTTTCACAAGACTTTTACATGATCTGACATAAAGGCCTATTCTACAAGCTCCTCTATGATGCAAATGTTGCTAAATGTTTTGCAAAATTGACGTCAAGCACATGGCTTCTATTTTCATAACAGCAATCTATTTTCAGAGCAGCTGTTTAGTTGTTGTACTTGGGTATTTTCTCGTTTAAGCATATGGTACTGTTTGTTTGTAATGGGAAGCTTTGATCAAGATGACATACTTAATGTATTGGCTATTCGTTACCTGGTAAATCACCATGCATGCTGCTGCTTCAGCAGCTGTTGCTAGTGAACACTCTGGTTTTAAAGGCTATAACAGGCCAGGATGTTCGAGGTTGCATATTTAATATCAGTGGGAATTTGTAAAAGTGAGCGTTTTTTTTTAGTCATAGGCAGATCGGGGGGGGGCGCAGGGAGCACCAAAATACTTCATTTCATAGGGTTTGTCATGAAATCCCCCCCACCTTCTCGTTAAGAGCGTCTGCCCCCCTTTTCTAAAAACCTGTATCTGCCATTGATAATCATAGAAATAAAAACTATTAGGCTGACATAAGGTCTTTTGACTAAGCCAACACACGTAACAGAGAAAAGGACCTTTTTATGACAGTTTAGCAGGACACAAAAACAACAAGTCAGATGGTCTCCTATCAGAAAGATCATATCTAAGTTACAAAGGTGGTACTCATTTTAAGTTCCACTGCAGTCCAACCAACCCAGAATCATCTCCTCTCACTCACCCACGTATCCGAAGTCCGTCTCGATGCAGCGTCCAAGGCGCATGCGCCCGTAGCTTGCTTCCGTCATGACGATCACTTCCTCCTCGCCGCACGTGGCCGAAAACGTCTCCCACGCGCAGTACTCAGCCAGCTGGCCGCCTGCAGCAGAGAGCGCAGATGCTATATCAGTATTAGTGAACGGGGGATTGTAATTCTTTAAGCCGTTTTGTGACGCAACCAGCCGTGAACTGTTTTGACTAGTATTGCTGTACTGAAATTCATTACAGTTGAAGGAGAAGAGGGTGTGTGTGTATATAGCCTTGATGAAAATCAATTCTGCAACATTATTTCCTTAAATCACCAGTCACCAATTACATTTCATTGTCTTTCACCAATAATCAGGAATTGTAATTGAACAGGTTGCATCATATTTCACACACTTAAATACAGACGGTTCACAATTCACAATCAAGATTCAGGGCATATCACCAATCATATATGACCCCCTCTGTCAGGGGGTTTGGAAATACAGTAGAAACTATCATATCTCGAATCCGTAGATATATAACAGTTGAATGCTCGAGATAATTAGCTACAGTGATGTGTGTTGATAATATTGTTGAATGGAAATGGAAAATATACAACCGAAACCTCGAGATAGGCAATAATGATATGCTAGTGTAGTGTTGATTTTTTGACCGGTAGATGCCATTACATAACAGTAGACATTGGTCAAATTACGTATTTGTTTGTAGAATGGTAAAATGCTCGAGATGGTCAATAATTTATATAACCAACTGAAATGCGTTTATAATGTAGTTGAATAGAAATGAAAACTAGTGTGGAGATAACAGAAAATTCGCTATAACCAACATCAAGATAGGGAGGTTCTACTTGATGCAATTGGACCAATGACTGGCAATCAAGTAAGTACTGTATACCCTCTGGTGTGATGTGATATGGTCCCAGGGAGTCCTTGACTTGAAATCAAGTAAGAACCGAGTCCTTACTTGATATGCAGGCTGATAAGACACTTAGATATAATTGTCAGTGTAGTTTTGTACAAACGAATAGATAACATGCGAATACATGCTTCAGCTCTTTCTGCTAACCTCTTAAATTTTTAGAAAGTGGCGGACTTCTGCTTTTCAGAAGCCGAGACCCTACTAGAAGTACTGCATTTCCTGGAATCATGGACAGGTTACTGACTTTTATAATTAACATTGTCAGATTTTGGGCTACAGTAACTTACAACATTACTACATGTATGGCTGCAGACAAATGCACATTTTCATGTAATTACTCCAAATGACCACATTGGAAAATATGCAATATGCATTCGCAAATGTTCAGTATCAAGTCAGCTTCATAACAGCGTCAGATAACACGAAAATCATCATTTAAATACGTCCCACCGCACGGCTACGTTATGTTCAACTAAAGTCAGTCTCACTAAAACCGTTTCATGCGGAGAAAATGCGCATTAAGAGCATTTAAATGGCCCCTGGGAGCGATTAGCGCCCCGATGATGTAAGGTGGAAAAGAGCAGAACCATAAACAGGCACGAGGGCTCAGTGAAAGATCTTTGCCTCTCATCTACTATTGAATTTGCACGGATTTATAACAGCTTATTGCCGATAGAAAAAAGTAGTAAAGAACAGTTGCAATTTCCTGCTTCCCTGCGTTTTTACTGGTTGATTTGGTAGCTTCAGGAAGATGTGGCTGTTTGATAGTAGTGTAAGTACTAGGAAGAGTGATATCGGAGAAAAATTATAATTTGTCAATGCACTGCTTTTTGTGTGGTGACTATTCTATATGTGAAGGGACAAATAGTATTTTCGTTTCATATAATCTTTGTTTCAACTTTTTAATGTTATGGCCTATCGCAAGACATGATAAATATCAGGAAATGTGTCAAATGGTCCCAATCATAGTTTATGTCGTTATACGTCTTTTTGTATATCAGGCCTACCAAACACATTCTATGAATAGAGGTTTTATCATGGATAATGAATAATGTATTAGTTTGGGGCTGTGCATGGGTAACAACATATTACAATTACCAGTTTCTATTTGCAGACTGAAATATGGGTCACCATTTTGAACATGCATCTTTGTTAATCTATAATTTGTAAAAAAAAAATGGTCCCAATCATAGTTTATGTGGTGCTATGGAAATGTTTTTTACGTTAAATTATTTGAACTGAGGATTTTGTATATGGCAATTTTAATGTTTTAAGGGTTTTATTCATTAGCAACAGTTTTGGCCTGATATGTCTTTTTTTATGTTTTAAGGGTTTTTATTCATTGAACTTGTATGTTCTTATTGTCATGGCTTGACAATAAATGAATTTGAAAATTTATATATGTTTGTCTCAGTAAGAAGGTTTGGACTTATGAAGAAAATAGTATTGGGCTTGTGAAGAAAAAATTGTATTTTGCAGGTATGGTCTCTTTATAGAGGTGTCTTAAATCATGAGTTATCCTGGATACTTGACAGCTGAAATTCGTCAAGTTGAAGTATGCAGCTGATCACAATAACACTGTATTTGCACATAAAGCAAAAATCACACCCGAGTCACCATTTTGCCCGCTAACATTCTCCCATAGGAGCATGACACACGAGTTGTTTTAGTGTTTGAGAATGGAACAGCAATTGTACACGAATTGTTTGTGAATGGAGACCAATCTAAGATGGTATCGTGCGCTTTGCGGGGGCTGTGTGGGATGTGATTGTTCCCCAGGGGGTGGGGACTGTCTGATGCAGGGGCAGGGTCCTCTATATCAGTGGGTAGTCAGACCTGAGCAATGCTGGGGGAGGGTTGGATGTTGCTCTGAGTCGGTATAAGAGCCACGAGGATAAGTATATGTATATTCTTAAAGAAATTCATTTCTTTTGTTGAATGCATGGCGCAAAAGGTAAAGTACATGGCATCTACAACCAACAGTATGGCTCTATGTCTTATTTACAGGATATCATTACAACTTCAATATTGAGGCAACATGTAGCCAGTCTTAAGGGTGGTCTTATTTGCGGTTCTACTGGATCATATTCAGTGAATGATCATGAATCATGTCCAAATAATTTGCATTAATCTTCCAAATTTGCACTCTTTTAGGCATTCTCACTAAATAACATAGGCAGATCCATGGGGGGAGGGGGGGGAGGGAGGCGCCCCCCTTTTCCCACCAAAATACTTCATTTTCATAGGGTTTTTCATTAAATCCCAAAGTACGCCGCCCCCTTTCCTTAAGTGCGCCCCCCTTTTCCAAAAACCTGGATCTGCCTATGAATAATAAAACCCCATCGATGATGCACACTATCAAAGCCTATTGCGCTCACGCCACATTGTAACATTAGTGAAGAGACAATAATAGATTTATAAGATGAATCATACGTAATAGCTTTTTTGGAACATGTCCATTTTGAACATTAGCAAAAATGGATGTAGGGAGTCCTTTATTGATCATTTATTCAGAGCCAATGGTAGTTCCTCTGCTGCCAATGCGATAAGTCATGAGTAAGGAGATGTCTTAATAATCCTTTGACATGAACATTGATATTGACACTCGATTTCCGCGATATAGCAAGCCTATCTCTCTAGTAAGACAATTATAAATCTGCCGTTGCTATTTTCAGTCGTTCATTGTAGGCCATAATTGCATTTGCGAACCAGCATGACTATACTGCTAGTGAACATGTTACCATGCTAGTCATCTTGGCTGACACAGTCGTCAACTATTTTACAGTTTGCCCCCTAAAAACAACCCTAGGATTTCAGCTGCCTTGTAGGACATTGTCATTAAAGGGACAGACAACTTGGACCCTGGTCCTCAGATAAGATAAGGCGTAAAAACATTCTTCTAATAACATGCCCCATTGCCCCCGCCCCTCCCGCCTGCTCACGTACCCCCTCTGGCCTACTCACTCGACCTTCCGGAAGTCGACAGGAAGTCCCCTTCACCCACCCCACCCCCGCCCGCCGTGTCTCCTACCGACCGCCAACCCCCATTAGTGAGAATTGTGACATATGGTCCGAGCCCAGCGATTTATAGGACTTGTGAGTCCTCATTAGATCCACTTATCTTCGGCAAAGCTGACGCCAGAGGCGCCAAATATAGTAGAACCTTTGTGTAATGACATCAAGGAGGCTGGCCGCAAGGGATCTCCATACAGAGGTTTGTGGATCTTATCATAACTTGTTCTTTGGGACGCTTTGGACATGCAGAAATGATCCTATTATAAAGGTGGTCTCTATATAGGGAGTGCAGTCTTAATTGGAGGTTGCACCGGAAGTTGTGCTCCTGATCGTTATCTTGGCATCTCTTGGAACTCTCGTCTGCAGTTGTGGGTTATTGGAAAAGGCGGTGTGAGCTGAGCACTTTCAAACTTAATATCACTGAGTTTGGCAACAGGGAATTCTCTCTCCATGTCTATGCATTTGTGTATGTGTCACTGTTGAGATGCCCGTGTGGTCTAATGCGGCTGTATTAAGTGCTTGGTGATTAAGTAGTCTCACCATTGTGGTAGTGGTCTAAGGATCGAGTCTCCACATTAGTGCTCTGCCTTGGAGAACAAATACTGTACTGCTAACACCAAAGTTCACCAAAATACAACAGATTCCTGCGTTATTATATTAGGTATTAGTAAACATGCTTTGTGAGTATGCGAATAATTATGTGAATATGAAAGTCCTTACTGTACGCACGAATAGCTAAATTTCAACCTACAATCAAGGGAACAATGTACTACATGTACAATGTCAGAATGTGGCCATTGTGTATACATAAGCAAGGCTATGATGTAGCTTCAGAATGCGTTGGAGGGACAATAAACCTATTATAGAGCTCACTGAATGACTGTCCCGTGGCCATGATGCGGTCAGTGATTCTATACAAGGACACTGCATCATCTGACCGTGATTAGTATGGAGGAGCTACATGTACTCGTAAAGTAAGACCCCGCTCCAAACCTATTAAAACGTCAGTTGACTGCTGTAAGTAGGAAATGGCTGTAACATTAAGCGAAGTGGTATTTAAGATTAAGTGAAGTGTTAAGTGGGGCATTAGCTAAACATTTAGCACCACTTAGGCGGAAATTAAGAACTAAGTGGTGAAATACTATATATGACTCTTGATACGAATCCTTGTCTTCATGCCTGTTCCTATCGTTTAAAAGCATTAATGGTTGTTTTCTTACGAAAAGACTGTTAAAATATACCCTATTGTAGATTGCTCATTCTACGCTGAGCTTTCTCTACGTATGGATCGCCTTCCTATTATAGACTATTCATCTATATGTAAATATGAATATATAAGTTGAATGAATATTACACCTCTACAAAATAGCTACAATAAAAAGTTGAGTGATGACTTCCCTACACCCCCATCCCCCCAAACGCACACGCACACACACACACACACACACACACACACGCACACACACACGCACACACACACACACACACACACGTTGGGGTTATTATTTTAAAATATTCATGAACTCCACGTACCTTTGCCATGACTGTAGTGTGGCATCCACACCACGTGGATATAAGAGAGGATCCAGAGGATATCTGTGGACGTCATCATGCTCATGCTCCAGGGTAGATTCAGATCCTCAAAATCCCTACTGATACTTGTCCGTGTGTCTGTATTTTACCAGAGTTATCCGGTTGATTGGTGCACGCATTGCGGTCCAGCTAGCAATGCTCTAGTTAACTTAATGTTTGTGTCATTAGCCTATAGCAATTTCTAGTATTCTCTAGCAATCTAGAACGGTTTGTAGATTCTATGGACATGTTGCCATGCACCCGTGCCTCAACACACCAAAGATAAGTATGTGAAACATTGTACAAATGCTGATGTTCATGTCATTTATCCATGTCAAGTATATCACACGATTCATTGGTCATTCAACTTAAATAATTGTACTAATCATACAGCTGTACAACTGTAGTTACGCAAATTAATCAACTGTTCTGAAATGCATATGAGTCGAGCATTGCACCTGTAGACGAGTGTACTTGTATGTATGCCCTTTGAAAGTTATGCAATCGTTACACAAATTATTCCAAGATTTTTAATCCATAGCAGCACTGTATGATACTACATACTTAAAGGCCGATTATTTTCATTTCACTCATAATTCTACCATTAGATCCACCTTTTGGACGAATTATGAACCTCTACCAATCCACGTCTGATCTGCAAAGAACAATACACTCGATTAGACATTTGTCATGTTTCTAATGGTATAGTAATAAAATAATAACAAAAACATGTGCGTAGCATTATATCTATTTACCACATAATGGAACACAAATATGAATAGAAGTTAACATCAATTATTAGTATCAAGAAGATCAAGATATTCGATTAACAAGGCCCAATGGTAAGTCATTGTCCCCTAATAATCTCTCATCGTACATATAGGTCTACCACCAAAGAAGCAAAATCACCAAACGCATTTCATTACATCACTACTGATGAGGCAAGTAATCCCTTGCCACCTTTCTATCTTTCACGTACAACGGTACCTTACCTACTAGATCATGATAACATCAAACCATAAATCCTCAGTCTGGCAGTTACATATCATTTCATCACGTAGCACTATCTACACATCACTAAAGTGACTAAAATCACTATTGGAATCGATAATCCATTGATGATCCAAACAGACAATAAAATCCCCAACCACTTAACCCATTTTCACATCACTCAATACACCCTCCAACCGTCACACCCAATTAGTCTTTTTACCACTGAGCCACTCAGCACATGCACAGGGTGTTTACTCAACACTAACACCTCGTAATTGTGTGTTGTTGAAGCCATGTTCCCAGCAGTTATGATCATCAATTAGGTTTCCAGGCCCCTCCATGGGTCTCTCTATAACAATAGTGTTCACTGCCCCTACATGGAGTGTTTTAAATTCAACGATGCTCTCTTGATGATGACATTTGTTGTTCATTTTTAGCACCAAATGTTATGAATAATTGAGTGTTTGCAATGATCAGATAGGTAACACAGTGCCTCTAGGTCATTGATGGTTTAATGAATATGAATATTTATGTGAATAGCTTGGATTAGTTTTATGCATAGGCAAACGCGCAATTTATACATGAATAACCGAACAAAGAGAGGCAGTGGGTACTATTTGCCTAAAATGTACATGTATATTCATGCATGCATTCATTGCGGAGTACAAACAAGCCATAGCAAATTAATGTGCTCATTACAGTCTGGACACAATTGACCAATGTCCTATGAGGGAAGGGTTTATGGGGATGTAGGATATTGGAGATGATCCATACTCACTGAGGGATGAACGATGCCTTATTAACACACAGGGTTTAATGTGTATAGCTGGTGAAACCACTTGATATACCATAGTACTTGTTAGTATGTGGCGAAACATTCCATATTCATGATTATTTGCATTCTGGTCATAACTGCCATGATACGTGTTAGTAAATAAGATGTCATGGCAGTCTGTGAGGAAAAAAAATGTGACAATTTCAGAAACATAATTGGCACAATTACATTCGGGCGGCAGATTTATGAGAATAAAAAATATAAAAAAAAAAAAGAAAAAAAAAAGAGAGTTTATCTTTCCCCTACACCCCCCCTTCTGAGTATACCGAATCCTCGCCAAAAAAAGAAGACATACAAAGCCATAATGATGAACGAGCACCGCATTTGCTGATGAATTCATACCTGCTAATTACTAAAGTGCTCATCAAACAGCCTGAGCAGAGTCGCTGCTCATCTAATGTCCAAAGTGAGCCGCTCAATATCCCCGGTGGCGGCGGCGGCGTTACGTTGTAATTAACCGGCGGCCGCAACAAACATTAGGAGTCACGTGACAGGAATGGGTATTGCCACATGCGTGATGCAACAGTTAGAATAGTATGGCACTGAACACATGTTGGCATACAATTAATGCGTCACTGGGTGCTTTAACTCATTGATTCCCAGCACTGGAGATTAGAGTAAGGGGTAGAATAAGTTGAAATTTACCAACATGGATGTCTGATTTGCCTGAGAACGCGGTAAGGGTGAATCGGATATCTATTGTTGTTAATTTGAGACGTAACTGGCAATGAGACTTAGCCTAAGAAGGATGTAACTGGGCAAACGCAAACATAGCCTCATTTACAGTTTCCAAATAGTACTAATACGCCGCAACTCCAATCTTCCAAAAGGCAATATACGTTTTGCATCTTCAAAGCTCAGACTTCAAAGACCAAAAATCAAGCTACTGAGATATATGAAAAGAGTGCGCAGTGCAATCCTGGGGCATATTGCTTCCTGAGATTTATAGTGGCCCTTATAGATAAGGGTCATACACACCCATGTCGTTTGGGTTTCTTCCTCTTCCTGAAATATGAAAGGTCAAAGGCCCTTAAAGCAGTAACATTCAACGTCCCCAATATTTATCACAGTCGCTCAATGACTGAACATCTGCAATTTCAAAAGTGCTACCTATGCCAGGATCAGACATTGCTGATAATTGAAGCCGAATCAGTCCGGGTATTTTAGGCTTTTTAGTTGTCAAATATTATCCTAACAGTCGTTGTTTTTAGTTACAGAATCATGTTTTCCGTATGTATTTATTACTAGACTACTTTGAATACCATAATACTAAAAATTATCGAGCATGGGCATTCGTGACTGTCAGACTGGAGCTTAGATGCATAACTAGAGCACATCTGGACAGTTTTAGAGTGGTATATGATGACTTACGTCCAGTGGTTAGAAAATCCATACAGTTCACTGCCCTCCATTATCAGCTGTACCATAATAAAACCATCATGGTGACAGTTTAATTCAGAGCTTGAGAATATATAGCGATCTGGTCATCTGTCCATCCCTTGTGGGTATGGCTGGTGGTTATAATAATGGACTTTCATAGAGACACATACTTGGTGTTATCTGCTTTCTTGTTTAGTTTACGTCCGAGTTGTTATCTTTATTGTGCAGACTTCATCACCACATCCCATGGTTCCAAAGACCTAATTTCCTCTGCCGAATGCATCTAAATAGGATGTAGACTGGCGTGGTCATAAACTGTTCAGTGGATGTAAGACGTTCTTACGAGGTGCACTGCACGAAATTACCAAGTAGACAAATAAAAATCTAGCTTTGAGGGACACCTGTGGGAGTAGGAGAAGTATCTAAAATAGGGAACTACAGTAGAACCTCTCTATTAGGACCACCACTGGGACCAGTGTTAGGTGGTCTCAATAGAAAAGGGGTCTCTATACAGAGGTTCATTTTGGTAGCGTTAAGAAGGTTTGGGACCGAAAGGTGGTCTTATTATAGAGGTGGTCTTAACAGATAGGTAGTCTTAATTGGATGTTCTACTGCACCATATTTGTGAAGCAATGTGAACAGAATCGTGTAGCAAACGGCCAAGCGAACAGACGTTTCTACTTGCGATGCTCCTCAATTTGGTGAGGTTTTACTGTGCATGCATTGAGAACATGTAAGAACAACACTGGCATTACAGGAGCCCTTTTCCAAACACATAAATATCACTTCGCTCGTTGATCCCACGCACGCGTTTAGCACATCCTAATATAACAAAGACCATCTGAAACTACAATTTGTTCCAATTCCCGAGCTTGTCTTCTTCGCGGATATTTACTCTAGAAGACAACCTGAAATTACCATAGTGACTACTAAGAGGTAGTGGGCTTCTGGGATGGGGGTTACGTGTAGTTTCCTTGACATTTAATTACACCGAACATATCTTTCCAAGGAGTGATCTCTACTGTGGGTAGAGTTTGCATTGTACATGTAATAAGAATACACTGGACATCATAATATATTTCAATGAAAACGAAGTATTATCATACGGTCTGTGGTAGTCATTCAAAAGACATTATATCTAATTTTTGCTTCTATTATTATAAAAACTGTCCATGTAAACCATATTTTAAGTGCAAAGGTGAAGAGCAAGCACAATTGTGACAGCCAGTAGCTCTAATAGATATAAGGTATTCTACAAAATGCTAGGAATTCCTCTGCTTTTAAATATGCAGCCTCGAACACCACATGCTTAAACGAGAAAATACCCAAGTAGAACAGCTATACAGCTGCTCGGAAAATAGATTGCTGTTCTAAAAATAGAAGCCATGTGCTTTTAGTTGATGACGTCAATTTTACAAAAAGATTTTGCAACATTTGCATCATAGAGAAGCTTTTAGAATAGGCCGTCATGTCAGATCATTTAAAGGCCTTGTGATAGGCTAGGTCCATGTTAGTACTTAATAGAGACGGCGACCCTGCTAATGCTAGCATCATATATTGAAACTGAATTGTAGGCGTGTTTTGTCAATTTTGTTTCTTTGTGAGATGTTGCTCAGAAACAAAATAATCTGTTCCTGCCCATGCATATCTCATCTGTTACCATAATGGATAAACCTTCGTGACTGTCAGACTGGTGCTAAACAAGATTATAAATCTGCTAGGAAAACTCAAAGGTATCTAGAATACGCATGCGTATATTTCTATTTGCTGTCATCATTATGGTTGCAGAACCACACAATTTAAAATCTGGTCTGACGTTTCCATTTGTGGATTGAAGAGGTTGTGTTGTATGCCATACTATGAATGGTCTCATGGATAGACACCTAGGATGCACATGATAAGTATGTCCTCATCAGCCAAGGCACACACATCATGAATCAAGCCAGACATGCTGTGTTCTCAGCTCATTTGACACATCATCACTTTCCATAGTGAAAACGTAAGAGAAGAACTTTGAGATGAATGACTTGTACTGTACCAGACCATAGATTCTCATGGATTTCTGTCCAGAATCAGGCAGCCAACACATACAGTAAACCCTCCATATCAGGGATACGTATGCACAAGTTATTCTAATAGGGTTTTTGTACACACTGCAAAGACAGCAGGTGATTTCTCACTCCACACACACTATTATCACCTGATATACACAAAGACATGAGACAAAACAAATTTGAGCAAAGTCACTTACACCCTCCTGCCACACCACAGATCATCATAAAGCTGCTTCCCCTGAATGCTACACACCACATATACACCCAAGCCACGCCGTCTCGCAGCCCATATACCACATTATCACCCCTCTAGTGAAGACAAGAGACTACAGGATCTGTAAAGCACGTGCTTATGATTTATTGGCCACGACTACACATGATGTATAGCCTCTGTTTTTGCATGTATAGTTTGTAGGAGCAGATGGTTCCCAGTGGGTACTTTGTGATGAATTGGGTGTACTCACAATGGCATACGAATTACACTGTTATCTATATAATTGACGGTTCTGTTCATGTTTCTAAATGAGTGTATACGACGGTGCAGATGCCCTTTAAGTGTGAAGAGGGAAATGGCTTTGAGTGAAGTGGGACATTTGATTTAAAATTAAGTTGAGCTGGGAGTGGGACACGTGCAAAAATGCATTGTGTGTTCACTGGAGAAGAGCTAAAATTAAAGTGGTAATTGGGAACAGAACTCACCCCACCCCACCACGCCTAGAGCCCACCATGGTTCAGTTTAATCAGTCCGCTTTATAATATTATCTTATTTTGTGCATTTTAGCACAGCATATCATTTATCACTATAGTGTGAAAGTTATAGGTTTAGTCAAGGGGGACTTTGTGAGATTTGATCTTCAAATGCATTTATTCCACTTTTATGTTGAATAATTAACAGTTTTACTTTCCTGTCTATTAGTGAAAGCTACAAAATACAAATGATAGTAAATGATAGCCCAGCGATATTCACATACTAACGTAAATACTAACATGTTTTTTACATCACATCATACCCTAGCCTACCCTATGCCAATAAACGGCAAATCTGTTTTCACAATAACTAACACTAGCACCAGCACATACGTTTTTGTGTGAAAATTGCATCTGCGAGTGACAACACAGCCCCTAAACATTACACTCTTACTACGAAGCAACCCCAGGAATATCTGTCTGTGACAGTCTCAATAAAAGCAGAGCTAAGTGGCCATGAGTGACTCAAGGGCACCTCAAGCACCAAGCGAGAGTTTGCCGAGAGCACCAAACCACTTGTGGTGTAGGGTTAGTTACCAGAGAACCCATTTGCCCCATTAGGGTTGTGCTGCAAAACGACTGCATTAGATTGAGTCCATATGTAGGCAGTTTAAATGCAGTTGCCACAAGAATAAAAACAGACTTTTAAAAATTAGATGATATTATGACTTTTGTCAAGGGGTTAAGGCGTATACATGAGCATGATTATAATTATGATGATTTTAATGAGGTGGTTAGAATTAGTAATTTTGAAGATAAAAGTAGTAGAACCTCAAATAGCAAAAGGAAAAAATGATGCTTTAAAAATTGTATGAAGATTGCATTTTCAGTCATCTACTTCGCTGAATGTTCGGAAACGTGTTTTTCCCCTTCCTTTGTACTATATATTTGTTGCACTTCCTTAAAACGACTTCTCACTGTATGGCATATTTAGTATAGCCGTGAGTATTTATCACAGTATCCTTTTTAAATATGAGCACATTATAGATGGGCTTGACTATACCAGGCAATATTTTACAGTCGACCAGCTGACCCACGTTTTCCCTGCAATATTTCAAGCTGTAAACAAAGTTTTCACTGTATTATTTTCAAGTCATTAGCCATTTCATATATAAAACTACTTTCGTGGGTATTAAATTTTGCTAATTTCATCTACAAATTATTTTGTGACTATTTAATTATGCAATTTTGGTTAATCCTGAACCTACTTTTAATAGGCTATTTACTAGTATGTTCGTTAATGATTTAAGTTTGCGTTTTTGCACCTACCCACGAAATTCGCAAATTAAATCATGCCCAAACATTTCTAGTTTTACACTGCTCGTGGTGATCTATTTGAGAAATGTTTATTGCAGCCTTAATCCTATTATAGTGAATCATTACATACACCAGTCAACCATATTAGAGCTCTCATCATCTTTTACAAGCTTCATTGTACTTCACCACAGGCACTAACCTCCTATCTTCTAGTTGCAAAATATTCTAAACAAGTTCCTCTGAACTTCAATCTAACTGTGAGTCATCTTATAGCGTTGTCACTGTAGTGCCATCAAATTGTGGAGCATTCAAAAAGGTTGCACCGTACTACCCAGTCAATAGACGCCTCGTTAACGTCCCAAACGACCCACAAATGGCGGCTGCATTTGGAGACGTACCAAAGTGAGCATTAGGGGGGCTCTCAAACACATTGACTCCAGGCGAGAGTAGTGGTGGCCAGAAGAGGCCCTCAGGGCGCAATTACGATATAGACGTACACCAGCCAGTGTGCAAACACCACCGCTGAAGCTGCCTGTCGTAGGGACTAGCGGTAGAGAGATCAGTTGTAAACGTGCCATTTCCTGCTAGTTGTATGGATTGACAACAGGGTGGATCAGAGCACAGGAATATGTTGTCTAGTATGTAAAAAATCATCGATTGGTCAACACGTGTGCCAATTATCTTGTGTAAAATGAACAGTCGTGTGGACAAACGTGGATCACGGCTATAGCATAAATCGCCACATTTACCCTTATTTTGGCTGATGTGTTCATACAGATGACTGGAATTTAAGCCCCTGAGCACAAGTCTGTAGTCATTGTGTGCGTGTGTGCGTGCGTGCGTGTGAGTTGACATGCGCGTGATTGGCACGTAATACGATATACAGTAAAACCCCGTTATATCGATGTTATTTATCTCGAATTTTCTGTTATATCGTATTAATAACATTTCGGCCACATTTTGAACCTATACTCAGTTGGTTATCTCGAATATTTCACGCTTTTTTCTACAGATTCGATACATATAGTTTCTGCGGTACTATAGTTGGAACGTCAAATCCAATTTTGCCACAAACAATCAAGTACCAAGTCCACAAACCTGCCAAGCCCTTAAGCTACAGCAGCATATGTCAGATTTGGACGTAGTGTTCGTGCCACCACGCGACCAAACAACATGGGTAATAATCTCTGGAACCTTGGCCACCCTGATGCTAGCCAATACTGTGTGGTCAATGTGGCAATACACGCAAACATATATTAACAGTGCTTGTCATACGTCTACATATACGGCTACCATGTATTGCCAGTATACCCCTTTCCTGGTGAAGAGATCACCCCCGGGGGTCACCTCCTCATCCCTCGCCTGTCACCCGTGGATCCTACCCTCCTCTCACAGTATCGATTGCTGTCGACTAGACTGATGGTGTATGAAGGTGTAGTGTGTGTGAGGCTGCCATGGCCAAACACATACACATAATGCATTTTAGTACCCACATTTGCTTTTTTATGTGAAATGTACGGGCGCCTTTTAATAGCTCCCAAAATGTAATCCGAACAGACACGGGGAGAGTCTCCATATCAACTTATGCTTTGGCAGGAGATGCCCTTTCAAGCTTCCAAAGAAGTAAGAGACAAAGAGGAGTCCTACGTCTCAATGGTTTAGCTCTTTACGTAGAGTTAACAATTCAACACAATACAACAAACACAAATACCACCAAACTCCAAACGACAAAGCAAAACCCCATCCAATCCCAGAGAACACGGTACATTCATAAACTGTTACGTTACACGAACATACATGAACATAAAAGAAGTAGGACACAATAGTGTCCAGCATTGGCGACATCACAAAGACCGCCGTGTTCCTCCCGGAAGGTCCACAGACAAGGCCACGTTAACGAACTGGCTTCAATTGCTTCTCTGCACGCACCCCACGATCTCAGCATCAGCCCAACTCATCACAGAGCGCCTGAGGCGGCTGCCTAACAGTACAACCTGTTAAAGTGACCACCTCTCAAAAGTGGCCATCTTTCCTCCAGGATGCCCGTTCTCAGTGGCAATTATGCGTGTTCCATGACTGGGTATCGCTGCCTCATAA
Source organism: Streblospio benedicti (assembly GCA_019095985.1). NCBI lineage: Eukaryota > Metazoa > Annelida > Polychaeta > Spionida > Spionidae > Streblospio > Streblospio benedicti. Next base: position 23,596,348 of record CM032659.1, read on the forward strand.
TGACCACTTCTATAATGTGACCAGTTAGCACAGCAGTCGCATGTGGCTGTCTTACAGAGGTCGTGATCCAATCACAGCTCCAGTCACCACCCCAAGCACCGGCATCTATTTGCCTCCTACTCCCCAAGGACCCCTGAGTCTTTGACAGAGCCGCGCCCATTGAAGCAAGTGCCTATGGTGGACACACACGTCAAATGGCCCCCGTACATGGGTTAAGATAGTTATACCAAAAGAGCTTCCATATTTGATTTTTGGTTACTGCAATCTTTGTTTTTTCCATATTTAAAAGTCAGTGAATAGCTTTCTTACACTATAACATGCATCGCGGTTGTTGAATATAAGACTGCAATGTTGTTGGTGAGGGTTAAAACCGACTCATCACTGGCAGATCCTGGTTTTCAAAAGAGGGTCGGGATGCATCCATAATATTTAACGTTTATTTTTTGCGTGTTTTTTGTGGGGAGGCGCATGATAGCCTATCTGCTTATTCTCAAAGACATGAATATTGTTTTCCCTTTTGACTTATAAACTGAAAACAAAAACACCAACAACACACCAACAACAGTGTATGTCATACAATAGCCTGCACTTTCATGTCTCTACCACCGGAACAACATCATGTGACAAAGGACCTTTTCAAAAAGAAAAAAAAAATGCTACGAGATTCACCACCTTTCTCAGACCCCACTCAGGGGGCGTATAGTTTCACACGGCGTACGTAATGGGGTAAGAGGGACTCAATTTGGCGTGCCAATTGCCTTGAGACGGCGGCGAGGGACAGGGGCGAGCCGCTCGAAGCAGAGATCGTTAGTTCCTTTACCACGAGGTGGCGCTGGCGGCGACTGCAGAAATTTTATGTTTCCGCAGGGTGGCGGCGGCGGGAAATTGCGTGTGATGTGATGGCGGAAGTGGCGCTCTTAGGGGCGGGGGACCTGGGGGATATGCCTTGAGTATATGTGATTATGCGTTTAGTTATTTTAGTTGCGATGTACATGTACATCATTTCTGGAAAAAAGAGCAGAGTAAGGTCGTGTATTGTTTTTGGTGGAAGCTCTACCCGCCTTGCTTTCTTTCTAGCTATCTGTCTATCTGTCTGGCTGCCTGTCTCTGTGTTCCTTCCTATCACTATATGTGTCCCTGTCCAATGTACCCACGCTCTCCTTCCTAAAAAACAAATCATGTTCTCCTGTATATCTACTTGACAAACTGCACTTCTGACTCTCTAATGCCCGTTCTCACACCTTCACACATATGTAAGATATACACGCCGCCCTCCCAAATGGCCGCAAAGCTGCTAAACCAGCCTAAACCTAAGTTGTTGCAACATTCATCCCCACAAAGCAATTCCCGGCTACAAGCAAGCTGCTTCACAATGCTAGGCGGCGGGCCACAACGCCCAAAGACAAACGGCTTTTAATGAAAAACGCGGAGTGAGCCCCTCAGCTCATAGCTTGTTGTTCTGCCTGCTCAAGTTTCTTCTATTGATCCCAACATCTCAAAGCAGAGATGTGTTTCTGCCCCCAGCAGATATTGCTCTTGTGTTTCTTTAATAGAAACATAATGGGCCCGTGTTTGTTCGCTCCAACGATGATGTCACAATGAATGCAGGCGATATTAGGGGTTGTGAGTCACTTTTGATCTATTGTCACCAATATAAATGGCTGCAAACTGTGATGCATTGCTCACAATAATGCGCAATAAAAGGTGGCAATTCAATTTGGATGTCACAATAGATGCTAACAACACAAAACACACACAGACGATTGTATAGTGTGTCTGTGTGTAGTGTTTATTGTTGGCGAAAGTGGCCTCTAATATTAAAGGGTGGGTGAGATATGGGGCTCGTACATGTGCAGAATTGCTTATTCAATATGCGAGTAGTACTGGTTTTTGTGTGTGACATGAGATAGTAGCTGGGTTAGGTGGACTCGTAGGGGAAGAAGCATAACGATACCACGTGTCGCCCGTTTGTTCCTGCCTTATATGGAAAAGGGAGGGTGGGATGGGTGATATGGTTGGGTGTGCGTTGTACTGTGAGAGTTACATGTGGTTTATGATTGGTTTGAATAAGAGGGATACGTGTGAAATACTCTATGTGTTGAGGAAGATATGGGATTTTTGAACCGTTGGTATAGAAGGATATGATGTATATATTGCAATAATGGTCTTTAACCATTTTAAAGGTACCGTCTATGTACGTGATGTGGCTACTAGATCGACTAAGGGCGATCTCCTTAGACTTTACACTAGTGCCCTACTTCTTGCAGAGGTCAGAAAACACTAACATCAAGTTTGTAATATTTACGCACATAATTATATACTTTTGAAATGTCACCGTTCTTGTATTCACCATATTACACCATAGTTTTACACAGAGATCTGAGCTATCTTAATGTGTTCTGCCATATGAAAGGGACGAACAGAGCCATGATATACATTGTGATTGTGGCCACAGCACACCACTGGGTCCATGGACCTCTCATTTTATGGTACTGTTGATAATAATGTTATTGGTAGTGGAAGACATTTTTTCGTTTGTAATACTGGTCTATATTATAAAATGCAATCCCACAGCGGAGATCCAATTCGTTGAGTCCAAAAAGAGAGGTGGAAGCAAGTTGATCATACGTCAGCATCATGTGTACAAATTCTGATCCAGCGATAATTGAAATCTTGACACGGTGATAGATAAGACAGTGTTTGCTTGATATATGTGGCATGGAATGAGGAATTCAAAGTGGCTCTAATGGTTCTTTTTATAATTGAACATAAGTGTTCTTAAGTTTAAAAAATCCGAACAGATTAGTAGCATGATATACAATTTACTGGTGATAGTCATTGATGTCTCTACTACTGCAGACTAGAATAGACATGAGTCTAAAATAAGCCCACATGTACCACTTGTAAAACTATCTGACATACCAGCAAGTAGTAGGGTCTTCTTTTGAAGCAGACATCCATTTTGGTAAGTTCTAGTTTATTTTAGGTTGCATTCTGGTCTGTACTGATACCAATATTCACTACTTCAGACAATAAAGGGTTACCTGTAAAATTGAATGTAAATTGAAAGGGTTAACCGTTTCCAGCCTATTCCAAGTGACGCCGAATGGACAGTAATTCACAATAATTGACATTCAATGGGAAACATCCAGTTTCCTCCCAGAAAAGAGCAAGTTTCCTTTCAGGAGAAATCAACTTCCCTTCAGGTTGAGTGCGAACTGGTGAAAAGCGCGGGAACTGATGTAATTACGCTAGATTGGAGCAAAATTATGCACCACAACACATTTGTAGCATGAAGTGCCACTGACAAATGACTTCATCAAATGTCTCAGATTCTGGGGTGATCTACAACTACCTATTGTATATTGCTATTTTTTTTTAATCATTTTAGAACCAAGAAACCAACTGTATATATTGGCTAAAGTCATTAATGTCATTCCAAAAACAACGTTTGAAAATATATTTCACATGATCACTATATTCCATAAAGAACGACCTGTATGTAAATCTGTAAAATAGCAAACCAGACAGGAAGTCTTGGATATGATTTGCATAGAAATTCAAAGCTTTTGTGCAAAATTTCCCAAAGCCAAAAAGAAACAGATTTTGAGTTTGCTAACTAGCACCCTTAAAATGGAGCTTCCAGCTAAGAAGTGCATTGAGAAAGAGACAACATTTGGCTGCTGAAATGTAGAGAGGAGACGTAATAAGCCTGGATGTCGTCTGTATCAGCTGTCGGTGATTGATAGGGCTGGCAGGAGGCAACTGCCATCAATCATACACACGCACCATCAACCACACTTACAATTAGACCCACTCTGCAGCTGACAGCCTGATATGTACATGTTTATGAGTATGCACAGCACCCATACACGCACATAAGCACTATGTATGTACATCTACATGTGATGGGGGTGTATGGGTGGTAATTCTAAGTATGATAATCATCCATACAATAAGTCTCATTCGGTGGTAGTAGCGCCACAACTAACAAGCGAGTACACTTAATGACGACCCTAAGAAATTGCTTGAGCAGATGTGAAGCTGCACACTGTTTCTGACCCCATTCTCCTCGCTCTGACTCTATTCTCACTGAGATGAAGGGAAGGGGCTGAGGAATCCCATATCCCTCATTGTTTGTTCTATTTCCCGAATCCCTCTTTTGTTGGCCCCCCCCCCCCCGCCCACACATTCTAAAAGCGTTTAGCAATTTCCCCCACCAACAGCACCCATAAAAAACCCGCACACCCTCTTTGCCCATTTCCCCGTACATACCCCACTTTCAGACTTTTTATTTCTATTCATATCCCACATATCCACGAGCGAACTTAGAGAACGCTCCATATCCTAAAGAAGAAAAAAATCAAGCTGTCAAAAGCAGACCGCTATTTTGCAATGCTAATGGCTTTCAGTTGGTGTCTCATCATCTTCATCAGGGGAAATGTCCGCTCTAATCTGCTTTCTGACAAATATAGTGGAGCAGGGATTAGTTTCAGTAGAGCAGGAGCCACCAATGTGCTCTTTTCATGGCTCATCGCTTCACATCATTGAAACTGATTTTGGCAAGAAGAGAAAAACATGTAGTAGGTCTGATTTGGAGAGCTTGAAATATTGATTGGAGATACTCTTTGTTGGACTTCTGTAAGACTTTGGCTACTGTTATGTTATGTTGTTGAACTTAATAAGAATGTGCGTAATTGCTTATTTTTGGAACAGTTCTTTTGGTCTTTCTTTATCGGAGTCGAATAACGCCACACTTTTAGGGTGTGATATTTATTTCCACCCTTATCCAAAACAGAACCAGTAATCTGTACAATTATAGGACATATTTCCATACACTTGACGCCTGTCAGAGTCAATAATTATTCTACTTAAATCAGATATCTACTTACCTGGCACCCACAATACGAGTAATTTGGTCACGCTTACTGCTGAAGGCATTTTATAAGATACCAATCACGTGGTTTCAATATGTGCAAAAAAATTCAAGCACTTTACATGTTATGTGCATACAGTAAGTATCAATTGATAAGCATACAGTAGGCCTATCCCTATCCCCTCTTAAAATCCAGTCTGACTGTCACCAGAATTATATGCAAGACAATACAAAAGAAGATATTCAATTCACACAGGAAGAGATTATTGTGGAGCCACACGGCAACATGCCATTTAACAACGTTCCCAGCACCACGGCTGTCTTGGATTCAATTACTGCAAATGTGCGACCCTAGCATTGGGCAGCCTCTAGCTCACTTAGGACAAACGCACACAGACGTTTATTAGGTGAGCGGTAAACAAGAGTGGACAACTTGAGGCCCGAGTGACGCTGAGTGGCTATGACCGTCTGATGGCATTACCGCAGCCCAAGCCGTCTCTTAGGGGGCACCCTCGGGGCCTCCGACCAACACCCCGAGGTAGGCGCTTAACGACCGCTCAATGTCCCAACACGTCAACGCTAATAGTAAATGATGCATGCGTTATAAGTAAGACAGCTGACAATAAATGCGTGCGCCTATATATACTGCGGCCATTGCATGTGGTAAAACATCGTGCCGACAAAGTCGTTTTCTGGAATGCGTCGCCTTACCAGTGGAACTTATATATCAGCCGCATTTAACTTTTGAAACAACATGCTCCTAATTCGAATCTATTGCCACGATGTAACCAATATTTACAGTCGTAACATCGTATTCATAGCTATAGGACAAGGAATGAAGCAGATACAATCGTTTAGGACCACGTGCAAGGCCCGGGCAATGATAAATGGCTCCGTGGGTTCCGTCTTTGGGGCAGTAATGTTGCATTTTGAATGCTGATAAACTTTGGGATGATCCCCATATATAGCAGACGGGTGATACATTGCACACAGTCATATGAGCCGTTTTATATTTATCATGCACAGTTGTTTTTGTTCATGGTTTATGTCAGTTTTATTTGAAGCCATAGAATATGCACATTACATTGCTACATGTTTAGGTTTGGAACAGCCGTGTACTATGCATTGAAACGTCGGACATTTCAATATTTGATGCCGTTGTGGATGCTGACCTTATGAATAATGTGCGCTATGAATGTATTGTCAGCTAGGTTAGCACAGTAGTTCTATCCCCATTACATGGCATCAGAATTGTGATTTGTAATGTATTTCAACGTTTACACAAGTAAGGTAGCAGTTATGAGTTGTTGTTTTTTAACTTGGGGTTTCAATGGAAAAGTACAAGAAATACGGTTGCATTTAACAACGTTTGTCCAATCAAATCCATCCATTTCATCATAATATACATGTATATGCTTAAACCAGATACTATAAATACATAATAAAGAGATCATTTTTACTGTAACTTGTAGGGCATTTTATTCCACGTGAACATGACAAAAATACTTGCTTTTCACACACTCTAAAATAAATCACAACCTGTCACTGCGACCAAGGCAACATGCTATTCAACTATACTGTCCTAAATATGCAAACCTAAAGAAGTGGTCACAGTAGTCAGTAGTAGACATGCAAAGGAAGTCTTAAACTCACTTGTCACTTGATGATGAAAAACAGCTGAGTTAAGTCCACCCGCCTGCGTTCTGTGAGCAACATTGCTCGCTGGTGACACTTACATTTGAATGCTCATTTAATTTACGGGTAACATTATACACTTAGCACGCTTCCTCTTGCTCTTATATCCCAATATTAGATTTGCCTTCAGAGAGGATCTTTTTAGGGGAACGCATACTGAATACTGTGTTCACTAGCAACACAAGTGTTTTTCCATAGCATTTGACAAGGTAGCGTGACAACATATCATAAAATGCGATGACACTACCAATCTAAGAACTTTGCTTATATTATGCCAACTTGGGTGCACTTCTATCTAAGCTTTCATTTATTGTGACATCCATAACTCAGGCACTTCCATTCAACTTCCCTATCTGTCACCCACATGCATATTAATGCTTTGTCATTTGCAAGCATGATGTGCCCCTATGGCTGACTCAAAATGTACCATAATCAATCCATCAAGTGGCAAAAAGGAGTACAATAAGGAAACTCTGCCATCTAAGCTTTCATTTTTGTGAACATTCATACTTCGTCATTGCTAAGGCATAATTCTAGACAGTGTCTGACTCAAAATGCAGAAAAAGCATCACGCACGTTATTCAAAATTATTAGATATCAAGTTAGATTCATTTGACTGCAATAAGAAAGCAGTCATTCGTCTGTCTGTTCCTTCAAGGAAATATTTCTACTTCATGATTTTATAGCCATGAACATTAACAGATTGTTATTTTAAAAGTTACGTTTATGATTGAGCCACAATACATGAACGAGATACAACACACTGTAGATGCATTATATAGATTCTGGAACCATTTGCACAGTAGTATAAACATCTACTGATACTGTAGTGGTCAGTATAGCTACTAGAAGTCAAGTGTCATCACAACTTCGGCCTAGATGGCTATATCAGATTCAGCTGGAAATGACAATCTGCTATCTAAACTTTCATCTCCATAAACATTAATCCCTTGTCATCTTTAGCAAAACGTGCCACCTCAGATTATGGAAAAAACATGCATACTAGTATATGAGAAAATTAAGTCTCACTTTCATAATTTTGAATGATTCCCACGAAGCCATCTTCATATCCACTCTCGATCTCATATATCTACATGCACATTTAATATTTTGTCATTTTCATTTGCTTCTTACTAAACCTGTCAATGTGAAAGATCCCTACCCAAAACATATACCACAACCAACACGCATGGGGCACGACTCCTAGATGTATGAATCTAAGCAATAATCTCAATTCCTTGAAAGATTAACTATAATCAGTCATCTTCAACCATGCTCTCACATCTAATCATTCATCTTCCAGAAGCATACGTTGTAAATGTACTCTGCTATCTAACCCTTCATCTCCAGTCACATTAATACTTTGTCATTCCCAAGCATTATGTGCCACTGTGAAGGCCTAAAAGTGTCCCAAAAACATCACTTTCCCTCCGCCGATATGGCAGTAATAGGGCGCACATCGTATGCATAATGGAAAATTATTTCTGCCCCTGTGCTGTTATGCTGCATGCAATATTTCAGCCTGCCACTTTTCCTTTAAGGGATAGTGGCTCAAATAGCTGGTCATAATTGGCTTGTGGCATAATTTTCACAGTTATGAGAGAAACTTAGTTCTGTGGTCAAATTGTGGTTGCAAAATTAGTTTAGTGGCAGCTACTTATCAGAATTGAGGGAGACAATGTGTTTCTAAGCTGTGTATGTTGGGCACTTAGTTGGAACTTAAAAATATAACTTTCAATAACTGCAAGCATTAGCCATTTTGAAAGACTTGAATAAAAAGATGGAAGCACAATAATATGCATAGATTTTCGACAATTTATGGGCCCAGTCAGACCAACAGTCAGATGACTCATAACTGCAGCCACGTCATTTGGAGTCAAAAACGTTATTTTCCTATGGTAAACATATCTCTTGCCATATTTTTAAAATATCTAATGCAAAACTAAATATACAAAGTGCATAGCAAGTCCGTTTAAAACATATTGAAGGTGCCATGTTGGTACTCTTTATTGAGGGCACAGTTGCTTGTAAACTTGCATTAAAATACACTGAAACGAATAACTACATCTTCCACACCCACCCATCAAATTCCATTCCAAGTAAAAAAAAAATCGGATATATGAAATACAAATATACAGGGGACCGGAAAAATCGTTTAAAGGGCAAACATCAAAGTGCAAAAATTGAAACTGGAAAAGACCACATACAAACTTATAACTGTATTAGAAATCCACAATTGAACAAATAACACACAAAGAGACCAAAACCAAACAGACAAAAACACAACCAATCAAACAGACAAACAAACAAATCAATCGCATTAACAAGCCAAACTGTCGGGCCAACAACATCCCACCACCACAATAAAAAGCAACATTCCACCACAAACAATCCTCGCTGTGTGTTGTCGTCTGCGCTACAGCCCGTCATTATTTCCTGCATCGATCTGTGCGCAGGCGCCAACTCACGGAAGTGGCGAATTAAGCACGCAGCAGCCGACAATGAAATAATTACGCCCAATCAATGTTGCGACCGCAATCAATGGCGCGACGTCGCAATCGCCCGCCCGCGCCCTTTATTAAGTGCGCAAACGGTCGCCTCGCGTGCCGCGGTGGCCGCTTTTTGAGATTTGCAAACTTCCACCGTGGTGGAGTCAACAGCGAAAACCAATCAGACGATTCATACGCGCACGCACGTGTTCAAACTCCGCCGCCATATTTGATGGTCGTGTATTGCAGAGTTTTGTGGCTGTATCTCTTTTACCGCAGTTTATCAATTAGAAGCTGTAGGTCCCTATGATACATGTACATGTATCTCGAATGTTGCATGGCAGTTGATATCTCCCTCTTTCTCTCACTCGCTCCATGTCTCTCGCCATATCTCTATCCCCTCATCGTTTCCACTTTACCCCCTACACAATGTCATCTACGCCAATCACGCAGAATACTGTCTATACAATAACAATGTTCCAGATGTGACCTTCTCTGCCACAGCATGCGGCTTTTTAATAAAATGAAGAGGAACCAAGTTGTAGTATAATCGAATAAGCATGATAACAAGTGAACCTGCATGTTAGTAAGTACGTAAGCAGTAAGTAAGTAAGTAAGTAAGTAAGTAAGTAAGTATATAAGTAAGTAGATAAGTAAGTAAGTAAGTAGGTGTAACTGCTGATGTGGTGGTTTATAGTCCTGATCCAAGTCTTGCTCTCACGACTTTACAATATACACCAGGTGATCATTGGCCCACTTATTGATCATCAATTGATAATTTCTCATATGCTTGCATCGGCAGCACATTCAGCGCACAACCCGAATCACTCACATAATCACTCACTCTTTCAACCCAATGACCTGTACCTAATTAACGTGTAGGTGCCACGGAGCAGTGTGCAACTCTTTTAGGGATGAGTTTGCTCAACGCCCACCACCAGACCCGACCGGGAATCGAACCCAGGACCTTCTGGTCACGAGTTCAACTCCATAACCACTCGGCCACGGAAGCACAATAGTAAGTAAGTAAGTAAGTAAGTAAGTAAGTAAAGTAGTAAGTAAGTAAGTAAGTAAGTAAGTAAGCAAGTAACTTGCGAGTGAGAAAGGGCTTTATAAGAAGGAGTAGACTGGGGCTACATGTATGAATATAAAATGTAATTTCCGCATAGGGAGGTCTCAATACTAATTTACTTGCGTCTAGGTCCTGCTCTCGGCTCGTGTAAAATGATATTGCAGCCGACACTCGGCTATGAAGGGACGTTTGACGTCGGTCCAGATAACGTCACATTGATACGTCAGCGCGGGACAGGCTAATCTGACAGGCGGGGTCACTAATATGGCCGGGTATGGATTGAACCGTCTCCCCAGAGGAGATCATGTTATGTTGTTGCAAGATGGGGTGCTTTTTGCAGTTATATTTATAGAGATTTATATACGGTTAAAGTAGAGAGATTGTGGGGAATGTATGTTTTATTGCGGAGTACCGGGTTGTATAGTATGGGGGATGAAGGAGAACATGTAAGTAGAGCTTATACGAAGAGAGAAAATATGTAATTTTATTCTTCGTTCTTTCTCTTTTCTATTGCAAGCAATACAAGCTCTTACCAGTGTATTGACATAGCTGAAGACAGGTTTTACATCTCTAAGCTTCCATTGACTATATCAATTGGCCCTAGCGGGACTCGAACTCACGACCCCAAGGTTGGTAGACCAGAATGATACCATCATTGGGATAAACACATAAGAGAAGATAATCTAGTGGGAAAAATTTTGAGAATGTGTAGATTGATACAGTACTTGAAATTGAGACACTTTAGAGTGTATAATGGTAACATTGAGGAGATGAAGTATGGGCTATGTGCAGTGAATACATGTACCGGGGACGGGAAAGTGGTGCATAGGAGAAAACTGGCTATAACGAGCATATCGTCAAAAATCCTTGGGTGGGGGACTGGGGGTGTAGAATTAATATCAGGAACACAAGGGAGGACAGGGGGGGTCGTAGAATGAAGAAGAGTGCTAAGAAAGCAATTAAAAGTGATGCTATTGTGATCTCAGAGAGGCTGATATGGATTTAAGAACTACGTAGATTTCTACAGGCCATGCAACTCAACCTTCAGATATTGAAATATGAGCTGAGTAAGCTATAGTAAGAAATAGATTTCTAGGGGAAGAATTGCTCAATATTCAAATATTGAGATTTTTGAAATCTAATTTTGGGGTGACTTTGCAGCAGTGAGGATGCAGATGAGGATAGAAACATCCAGATATGGACACTTTCTATTTATAATAAAACTATATTCAGGGCTTTCCAACTGCACCACAACACATAAATGACACAGTAGCATGTGATACTAGAACATTTAATTACATGTACTTCCAATCCTTTTTTGATATATAAACCCTAACTACTTATAACAACACGGACTTCTCATATAAAGAGGAAAAAATAACACAAGAGGGACTCATTTCTAGTTCGTAGGAGATTCTCAAACCAATAAATTATGGCTATATTTCACGGTAACATTAATCTCCCTTTGTATCTGATGCCATAGCTATAATGCATGAGTCATGCGGCAAAGAGGAATGGGGTACTTCACTTATAAAGTGCCCTGAGACTTAAGAAACTTACAGATAATGATGATACACCATTATTTCATGTGTTGAGGGTGTAGTTTTTCTTTGGTCATGCATCGAATGCATTGAACATGTGCGCTGTGTCACTTGAGGAATAGGTGAGTGCATACTTTACATAAAGTGAAATAGATAATGACACTCTATTACTTTTAAATGAAGTGTATTGTATAGCTTGTTTGCTTTATGCATATAAAATATGTGTCTTCGCCAAAAGAGTAATGTGCTGGAAGGAGCCTAATATTATGTATACAAATATTGTAGTGAAATTTCTTTGTCTGTTTCCATAATACACGATTTTGTCTACTGAATGCTCTTTAAAATACACTTGAAAGTAATGATACACCATAGTAGCACAACTATCAAATTGCAGTGTTAATTCACCTATGCTTCTATCATATCAGCCTTGACACAAGAAAAATAAATTGATGGGTTTTGATTCTTCTCGAAGATGTGAAAAAGATGATGATACAACTTCATTTCAAATAGAAATCCTGCAGTTAGTATTTGTCTGCTTGCATGTTGCATTTTTTACTGTAACATGACAGAAGACAATTTAAGTAATTAACTCTAAGAAATTCGAATGTGTTTCATTCACCATGCCTTTGTTGGGCGAATTTATAAGGAAGTGGGGTGTGAGAAAAAGCCAAAAAAGAGGGATGTGAGAAAAATGGCCCAAAAATTAGGGATGTGGAAAAAGAGGCCAAGGAAGAGGGATTTCATAAAGGTGGGAAGTGGGAAAAACGCCAAAAAATTATGGGATATGGGAAAAAGGCCATGTAAGGAAATAAGTCCATAATAGTTGGCGATGTGGGATTTTGTCACCCCTTATAACCCCCCACATCCCGTTTGTAAAGCCAAAAAGAGGGGAAGAGGTAGTATGGATGCGTCACTACAAAATGCAACAGATAATGACATAGCATCATTTCACTTATTAATCTTGCAGTGGGTTTCTTTGTCCATGCCTCTAACAAATGAGCCGCGCACGAGAGAAGAGAGAGAGGGAGGTCACACCGGTGCCATTTAACAGACACAAGACAGAAGGCGCGTAATGACATTTGGGGCGAGCATGACAGATGAAGCACCTGAGCTCTATAAACCACAGGACCCACCGCTCATTGAGTATGCCATTACAAAGAGAATGAGTATCTTTTGATCTAACTCACCTTAACAGCATGCAGTGTACATGTACAGTTTTAAGCTCCATAGAAGTGTATTTTTGTGTGTTAGAGTGTTATGCGGTAATTGTGACCAGTCATCTTTTACGTTAATGGTTATTGTGACCAGACCCCTCCACCCCTACCGACCCCCCCCCCCCACACACACACACAAAAGGAAAAGAAAAGAAAAGAAAAAATTTAGGTGGCGTAAAATGCAAACACCGTCAATCAATTATAATCACCTTACAAGTTGCATTCGCTTCCAAACGCTGACACTTCCTTTTCGTCATCACAGCTCAATGGAAGAACTAGATGGCTTTAAAATAACACCTACTATGGTCTCTCTATCACCACCCTAGTCTGATCCCTGCTTCTTTAACGTTGAACATCGGGACGCTTCGAGGGTTCCGAGCACAGCAAAGACGCGAACTTAAACATTTCTCGGCCACTTGTCAATGTATCTGGAAGTGTGATGCATCAAACAGCATGTGCTCTTCAAGCTCCTTCTATTTCCGTCCCACTGCCCTACACCAGAGACTGTGACATCTTTTGATACCTGAGCATGGTTACAATTTACTTTGTTTACGTTTTACGGCAGCTAAACCTTCTTTACGGAGTGTGGTCAAAATTGTTTACATTTTACGGTCTCACAAAGGGTGGGGGTATTGGTAAAAAGAAGAAGCTTTACTCCCTTTAAGAAATTATAATATGCCATTTAGAACGGTGGTCTATTTAAGGAAAATCAGGAGATCTTCTCATATAAGTATAGTAATTGTGAGAAAACTTTAAAAGGTGTAATTTTATTTTGTTAGTATTAACTGAATGTTAAAGTGTATACCTAACGGGAGCATATATGGGGTCGTTGGTGCATGTGTAAGGTAATTATCATGAACAAAGTGTATACACCCCCATGTGTGGTTAAAAGAGAGATGCGTATTAAGGGTGTGTGTGCCAATAAAAGAGAATTGGTCAAACTTCATCTAACACTGCCCGCCGCACTATTGGCACGATGTCTATGCCACTATCAATAGCCTGTTCTGATACACTATGATACTGTAGTTTTCCAGCCTGTCTCTCCCTACAAACTACAAGGCGATTCAATCTCTAAATAGAGGACCGCTTGAGATCCGTTTTGTTAGTTAATGTCTCCAATCAATAACATTGCAACTTCAAAACTGTCTCAAACACTACAGGATGAAAAGATCACTTATTATAAAGCCATGTGTTACTGCATTAGCCTTTGTCATCAGTCATTTAGACGAAGGAGACGCAGTCAGAGAGATTAAGGCTGATTACCCAGCTGCACATAGCTTACGGTAATGCCTTTGGCAAAATGAAAAATGGAATAGACACTTTGCAGTGCTTCCATAAACTTTTTGAATGAGAGTGATGACTAAGCACTCTCAATTATGTGATAGCATCGTTGGAATTAATACTGTATAATTTGATTAATAAGCTTAAGCCTATGGCACAACTCACAATGCGGACGGTTTGGCCGTACGTTTTTCTTCGAGGCGGCGGTGTTTACGGTGTTTACACGCTCTACCTACACATTTCCGCACCAAAATATATAATTTTTGTGGAGTTTCTGGTATGTCCTCAATCGATCATGCGTACTGAGGTCCCTTGAATGCGCCCCCACCCCCTTTCTAAAACCCTAGATGTGCTAGTGGTGACTGTCAGACTTAAACTTAAAAGTGTTTGGCTGATCCCCCCTAAAAAGTAATTAATGATGAAAATATGGATGAATTTGAAGTTGTAAATACTCCTACCACAATGTTACACGCCACCAGGAATCTTACACGGTTATTCTTAAACCTGTTACAGGTTGCTTCATATAGAATAAAACGCCTACAATAAACTCAAATTTACCAAGATCGATGTGTGATCTATCCAACAGCAGTGAGGGTGAAATGGGCTTACTTGTAGTTCTTTCTGGTTATTTTGAGCTAGGTCTTAACATTTCTTCTGTAATAGTAGCTTCATTTACTACTTTGCAATTAGAAAAGTTAAATACCCCAATACATGTGCAAAGGGGGTGCATGTATTTGGATATGCTTAGAAACGAGCTCAGCAGTTACAATTATGTTGCAGTGACATCTAACTACACAACCAATAACAATGATTATACTTGAAATCACTCGAAGTGTATCTACGGTGGTGGGTCTTTCGGGGCTAAACCTCACACCAACACCTTGCACCAGCAAGCACACAGAATCTTCAAATTGTCTTGGTGGCATGTAATTTGGTTTAGTACTTCACCGAGCCTTGTTTCTAGTTAAAATTGACATTTACATTCTTAACAAAAGGGAAGCTATTCAACTTACCTTCAACATAGCCGAAATATCACAATTGCAAAAATAAATGTCTATGTGATTTCAATATTTCCATGTTTAGTAACACAAACTAATTAAACAATCCCATGTCTGAAGGTTGTGGTTCACTAACCGCATCTTCATATGAAAGTGCCAAACATAAACTACATTGACTATCCAGATACAAAAGTCTTGTCGCACGTTTGCAGAGAAACTAACCAGTTCCATGAAGCAATATTGTTTTACGCTGAGCTGAAGGAAACGGCGACAAAAGTGGAGCAGTGAGTCTAGCTTCGTACAAGGGGTGCCAAATTAAACCCTTAAACCCTCTGAGAAGCGAAACGTAACTTTGCCTTGATAGGGACTTGATACGATGTGGGCAATTATAGATCTGATGCAGATTGTTTGCCAGCGTGGCTTAGTGGTTAAGGTAGCGTGTAATTGACCTTAATGCTTAAAGTACCTTGTCTGCAATTGGGAATGATGGTGCAGAGCGGTAGCAAAAATACTATTTTTCAGGGCCTTTTACCAGTATCCCACAAATTGTCAGCCTTAATTCTCTGATCTTGCTTACCTGAAATCCCACATCCTTCTTTTGAGGGTCACCCCCCCCCCCCATCCCGCCCCATCCTTACCTCTCGCACATCCCACCTCCTTTAATGCCTTATAACTTCACTTCTCTCAAAAGTTAGAATGGCTCACGCTTGATAGTTGATGATCAATTCTCATCTGTCTGACTTTCGTGATATGGTCTGCCCGAATTTTTTAAAACCGTGGCATGGCCGCCTGTTGTTCTTTCCTCAATCTAGAGCCTTCCGCTTGCTCTTCATACAGCATATCCCTGGGAATGTCACCTGGAGTCTTTATAAATGGCCCAGCCATGCGGAGGCGCCGTTCACAGAGCATGTACAAGAAAAGTCGTGTTTGCTCTTCCCACCATGGAATTGTCTCACACCTTGATGTTAAAGATTCTGCACAGTTTCATGAATTATTCACACAGATATGGCGTATACATACAGACGTTTGTTTGAAAAACAAAACAAAAACACTTGTGAACATAAACACATTACATGAAAAATTTAGGCAATAAGATAATGGAAATTTAATAGATGCTCAGAAAAAACACGTTGTCCATCCTAAGAATATGGCTACATTTAACATTAATAAACATGCCCCTGAATTTGACTATGAGTGTGGATTATGAGAGTAACTTCGCAGATGCCAGTCCAATACTCGTATATGTGCACCAAACTGCCACATTGAATATCCAATAGACAACAAGCTTTATGACTGCGTCACTCAAATGGATATCTTCACGGCTGATTTGCTGCCCTGGTCACCACAAAACTCCTAAATCACAGTGTATGCTTTTCATCCTGACTAAAGGAGCGAGGCTAAGCCATTGTCATGGAGCAAGTCGAGATGGCAGTCGTTTACAGAGACGCAAACTGTGATGTTTTGGAATTTATTACTGTGCACTAAAGTAGAGTAAAAACCGTACAGGGTGGGCAGGAAAGAACTACAGGGGGCCATGCCACGGTTTTAAAAAAGTCGGGCAGACCATATCACGAAAGTCAGACAGATGAGAATGAAACCATCAACTATCAAGCATGAGCCATTCTAACTATTGAGGGAGGTGAAGTTATAAGGAAGTGAAGGAAGTGGGATGTGTCGAGAGGAAGGGGCGGGCTGAAAATGGATGCGGTTGGGGTGTGGTGACTAAATGTTACCTTCTTTTATGACAAACAAAACAGCAGCGACAGTGGCGGCAGTAGCACCAGCAGCAGCAATAACAGCATCAACAGCAACTATAAAAACAAAAACTATGACGACGACGGCTGCAGCAGAAGCAGCAGCAGTAGAAGAAGCAACAGCCACAGCAGCAGAAACAACAACAGCAGCAACAAACAAAAATCACATACCAAACAAAAATCTGCAAGCAGCACGCTCAAGGTGGTGCCACCAAATAGTCAGTACGATAGTCCGCATTCATTTCCATTGTGTTCATATAATATTTGCGTCGCTTACAGCTGCTGAAGCAAAGCATTGTGTTTCGTTTTGTAACTAACTATGTATGTCTCTGGACAAGCTAGAGTGTAAACCGATGAACCGCTTTTGTCCAAACTTTATGGTATGATGTGATACTGAAGTGATTTGATTTTGGCCACTTTGTCGATGAAAGTGTGCTTTCCACGGGTACATTTTTGGTCCATTTTCAACGTTTCCTGCAATTATTATTTCAAGAAACAGTCTTGATTAAAAAGCTCTGATTCATACGTGTGTACGTTCGCCTTCACAAAGCATATGATGAAGGATGCGTCAGCCACGTGCGTTGAGATACAGGTAATATAATAAATAAATAAAACTCGCTCCCGTGTTAATGAAGGGAAAATTGCCATATTTTGACACAATAATTTTATGTTTCAAGTTTATTATTTGCCCTATTTATGAGTTAGAACTAGTTATTTATACTCTCGCCCACAACATACTGGATGGAAATGAGATTATAATAGATAGTAAAGATATACAAGCACTTTAGTTTGACCATGTTGTTGTATTATTTGGATAAAAAATGGCCAGAGAGCACTGTGTGACTAGACCAGCATTGACTCAAGGACTTTAAAGATGTTGATAATAATCGTGTTTAGAACGTACATGCAAATTTGAGTAATTCAACCAAAAATTATCTGTAAACTATGGAAAATCCCGGGAAAATTAACTATGTGCATTGATAGTCTAGATAACAAAACTCACAACATAAAAAAAAAGATCTCAAATATCTGTAGACCTACTACTCATTGAGATGGTAATATTAATTCATATTGGCCAATTAGTTGATAAACAAGATTTGTGACATATGGTATGCAGCAAGTGGTCGCATTTTCCTTGTTTTCTGTTCTATTAAAAATGAAACATATATTGTCTTATCAACTTATATTTCACTTTGAAAATTTGACAGTCTTATTTTCTTCTATTCTTTCTATGCAATAATAGCGGGATGCCAAAAGCAACAAATATACAAATACATTTCTATCCATAATATGTGATATATAACCAAAACAACTAGATCAAAAGTGCACTGTGAAAGAGCACAGTGCCAATAGGAAAAACCTTAGTCCATGAGTCAATATTGTATCTTTACCCCACAAGTGTGCTGGGTGGGGGTTTGGGGTCGTGTGAGTGGATGTCGTGTGCCCTAAATGGCCCATGCAGACCCCACTTGTTCCCACCGGCTATTGTCCAATAGTGATGGTATCCAATGTCTGTGAAATTGTGTGTCTGATTATCGCGCAAGAACATGTTGACTGCGAGTGAGTGGATGGGCGCGTCTCCCCACCGATACAAGTAGATGCCTCCGATGTTGTCCAAATGACGCATGTAGTCCTGGTACTCCTTCGACAGCCACATGGCAGTAGAGGCGATCTCAAAGTTGTTAAAGTAGACACGTCGGCGCGGCCATTTCTGCGAGATGTTGAGTGGCAGTGCATGCTCGCGGGTGTAGTTCTCGGTGATCTCCCACAGGTGGGCAACGCAGATAGCAGAGTCCATGACCACACGATTGTAGCCATATTGGAGATCGTGCTGGCGCATGAACTGGAACACGTCGTAGGGCACCGGTGCTGTGAGCACAGAGTTGTCGTCCATCCTCCAGTAGTAGTCGAGCAGGCGCACTGTCGGCTCGTCGTACACGCCCTTGGCGAAAAAGTGGCACATGTGTCGGTAGCCGAGCCGGAACCCGGGGCACGGAGAGTCCTTCATGAAGCTGTCGGGGTCCAGCCAGGACGCCATTCCCGCCGACAAGTTCACATACTGGAAGTAGACGTCCGACGTGGTCATGTTGAGAATGGCGGGCTTCCACCGCACCAGGTCAGGCTCGTGGAAGATGATAACAGGGTAAGCGAACTGCTCATTGAAATACTTATCCACGCTTCGCAATGTGTTGTTCAGCCTCTGCCTGTTCTTGGCCTTGCCTCGGGTCAGAATGATGAAGGCTGCTTTGGGTTTGTTGTCTGGCCAAGTTGCTAGACGCCTTTCAAAACGAGCTAGTTCCCGATCTGTTGCCAGTGTAAGTGTTGTGAGATTTGTTTTACTCTTAAGTCTCTTTGACTTTGTCTTTGCCAATTTTGGAACCTCATTTACCAATTTTAGCTTTGCACTTTTAGTTTTGTCCACGTTCGGATTGATTTGCGACAACGATTGCGGTCGCACTGGTACATATAGTAGATGTATACAGACGATAAAACCCAAGCATATAACTAATTTGATTAAGAGCAGATATTTGTAGCCCTCCA
Source organism: Streblospio benedicti (assembly GCA_019095985.1). Taxonomy (NCBI): domain Eukaryota; kingdom Metazoa; phylum Annelida; class Polychaeta; order Spionida; family Spionidae; genus Streblospio; species Streblospio benedicti. The sequence continues at coordinate 23,615,809 of CM032659.1, forward strand.
TACGATTCATTTGCACTAGTACGTTTTTTTTTTAAAAAAGTGCTTGGTTTACCTTATCTGTAGTGTACTACCGCCTTAAACCAAAGATACTGTAAAATCAATATCTTTTCGAACGTAGGAACACGCATGCGTCACACACACGTTTCATTGAATACATGTGCAAACGCTCTGATACACGATAAATACTTTTGCTAATGCTTGTGAGAAAGCATGCAAAACTTCCTACAATGCTTACATGTCTACCGAACATCAACTATTTTTCATTTTGGCACTTTGCCAATTCACGTTTACCTTCCAGAGAGCCATTTTAATTATTTTTCATTCTATTTTTCCACAACAGATTCAATACTGTTTGAAACATGACCATCAAATTGGCATAATGGTTATACTGAATTAAAGTTGCTCAGAGAGCACAGTGTTATCATGTTGATGTTGACTCATGGGCAATAGATATTTAATTTAGCAATGTTTAGAAAATGCTTAAAATCCAATGCCAAGAACATGGATTTAGGGTGAATCCCGCACTTTTGATTTATATACTTGAATGAACAGTAAGGGAGTGCTCATTATTTAAGTCAGGGGGGAGTCTGAGGAAATCCAAGGGGGTTCTCTATTTTGGTACAGTGGGTTTAGTGGGGTCATCAATTTTGTACCAAGTACAATAGGGGTTGTCTATTTTGTGCCATGGTAATGTTAAAGATTTTTTTTTCATATTTTTATCTTACCGTCATTTCATGGGTAAAATACATGCTAATTTAGTGCGTATATTCGTGGCAAAAACATTTGATAAGGGGGTCACCTATTTTGTACATGAAAAAATAGGGGGGGGGGGTGCATGTTTTGTAAATAAAAATAAGGTGGGGGGTCATGAATTTTGTACATGAACATCAGACCAAATCCTCACACTCCTTCCGGCAATAAATAATGAGCAGTACCTAATGATATCGAAATAGTCAGATTATTGAGTTTACATCATGTTTCAGGAAGCCGTGAAACTTCATAATTACATGCATTCCGTAACGAGATCAGTACAGTCAGCAATACAAGTTTGCATTGTGATGTCACTATTGGTGTGTAGCGGTCTTTATGTGTGTATAATAATCCACGAAACCTGGAACATTTTCAAGTGTAATCTACAAGTTGGAGCTCATCTTCCTAAAACAGATTTCGTCTATGAATGGTTTTGACATCTTATTGTTCCCTTGTGTGTGAAGGTTTTTTTTTTCAAAGGTGAATATTATAAAATGATTAGGCGATTTTCCATTCTTGCATTTGACATTTCCCTCCGTTTATTGGGACTTCATGGTGTAACAATTACTGTTTTCAACTTAATGTGATTTTAAATGTCAACAAGGACCGTTTTCTTGCACTCCAGGTCACTGGCGTCGGTAAACACTCTACCTTGTCCCGAGACATACAAAGATACATACATGTAGATAGATACATACTCAAAATCTGCAGACAGTACTGTTTCGTCCTATTAGGACTCATCAGTGCAGCTCAGATAATGAGGTTGGGACTGGTAGCAACAAAGAATGTAAGTTGTCGAAGCATATATTTAAGCCAGACTCCTGCATATTTGCCAGAGTGCTCAAAGTGCGGAGCAGTAAGCGAAGTACAAGACATTAGCAAAGTAGCACCTGAAGAGAGGCTCAACCGAACACGAAGTAAGGGAGCGTAATACTATAGATATACACATAGATAATTAGTTAGAAACGAAACAAAAACAAGGCTCTGCTCAGCTGCTGAAGCGACCCAATTATATGCAATTGAAATAGATGGAATATTCTGGGACATCAGCACAGTCAGGTTTATGTCACAGTGCAAACAAATGTGGCAATGGATGAAGACAATTATAGTTATTTCTGTATGTGTGTTATGAATGGTAACTTCCATTGATTATTGTTAATTTGGTTTCACAATTCAATGTGAATCATCAAAAGAATTATGTCATTATTTGCTTTTAACCTATATTTAGAGTGACGGATATATAAGTGATCACAGCGAGCATTGTATTGGTATAATCTAACATATTGCATTTTAAAACTAACTTTGCCCCTAACTACGAACTCTTGCAGATCACCATGACTTCAGAACAAAGATGACACAATCAATAAGTGCTCATCTATCATGTTTCAGAACTGGTTGATAAACTAGATCAAAAGTGTTCAAAGAACACAGCGTCGCTAGAACAACGTTGACTTTTGGACAATAAAGATGTTTACTAAAATGTTTGGAAATCATGATTAAAAGTACACGTGTCCCTAATTGCGAGGTATCCTTATTAGTGAGGCGTCAGTAAAGAGGAGAATTGTCTGTATAGAGTACCAAGGGTGACTTAAAGTGGCCCAATACATTATGGAAGATAAGTAAATGACATGCCCACTAATTTGTCCAAACTGTACTTACAATAGAGCAGCTTGAATATTTCATGCTGCTGGAAGCATTGGCAGCCAGAGAGGGTCAGCCAATATGATTATTGCTTTTCATTTATCTTAGGACCTGCATGTTCATAAGTTATTATACATACAGCCTTCCAAATAAAACTGTCTGTAACATGAAGCAGCTATACGCATTCGGCTCTGTCGAAGAAGATGATTGCTTGGTTTAAAACCATTTTTATGTAAACAATTGCTAACCAATCTCACAATTCCTTAGTAATGAGCTAGTAAATATGTTAGAAGAAAAGTGTTAGTAATTGGTGTTACTACATGGAAAATCAAGTTTCTAGACTTAAATTCTGAAATGAATATGGTGAAGCCAAATAGTGCCGCAGAATTACATAATGGCACACACTTAAAGACATTTTCTGTCCTTGTGTTCACAGAAATATAATGACATTGTCGGCTCTATAATATGACTGTAAATCTCGTTACAGAAACACCTCTCTCATCATTCTTTTTCATATAATTTCATTGTTGTCATGATCTAGAAGTGTCCAATAACCCGGAGAGGGTTATCGCCCCTGTTCGAACAGTGGTGATACGTTATCATCCTTGTACTCAGCCAGACTATCTTTTCACATTTTTAAAAAATAATGTTGTAATTGTTGAAAAAAGAATGATAAATACAAACCATGATTTGTTGTGTCATATGAATTATTTTATCATGATTGGTTCTTGTGGCATATCAGGCTCACCCTTCGGGCTCGCGGTGATACGTCACAAAAACTCACCTGATAAAATGATTCATAATACAAACTCACCCGGTTTTGTCTATTTATAGGGACAGTTTGCAGCAGAATGGACGGAACTTCATTATCCTATATAGCTATTGGCTTGTCATGGGTTTACACGGTCTATAAGCAGTCGAACAATACACACATTTTCACAAAAATGTGAACTGATTAACAGTGCGGTCCTTGAGAATCATGGGATAGGGCTATCACCCTGGGAAGCCACCCAATCGAAAATGAGCTTTCTACATAACTGTAGAAATTCCAATCCCAAACCCTAATTACACTTCCCAGCTCAAATCACCCACGCTTTAAAATCCCATAAACAGATAACCAAATTTACCAAACCCAATAACCCCAATGAATTGGTCCAATATCATCGCATGAGACGGTCAATTTCTGCTGGACACAGCCACTGCAACAATACATCACTGTCCCTTATACTTATTAACAAGCAAACGAGACCATTCCAGCGCTGGCATTTTGCGCAAGCACGCACCCCAGCGGCCAAGCCCGGAACCACACCTATTAATTGCGCAACCCAGCGAACAAGAAGCCGATAATAGCACGTCATAATTGAGCGTATAAAACTCTTGATAAAGTCACATTTAGCGTGACACCATCGTTAAGCATACGTCGAGTGTGGGACTAATGACCCCCGAGAGTCTTCCAACGAACGGAGCCCCATCGCACTTGTAGCCATTGGGCAAAGTAACAGAGCAACAGCCGACTTTTAGACCTACCAAGCTACTACACCAGTTTGGCTTCCATTTCCAGTGGATATCTCATTACAAACATCGCTCACCATTAAAAGCAATGGATTACAAATGACTCTTAGTAACACTACTGTGTGCAAACGGATAATCGTGCCATTTTCTCTCTTTCTCAGCTACAGAAGCAGCGGTGGCAACAAAATGTAGGTGCATTTTCAAAGGACGTACTTTCTTTTTCTTAGAGTCTTCTCATTTCCTTATTGACCATGGTGACGGCTTTGCCTTTTGAGGGCCGCACACAAATGAAAGGGACCATGTCTGTGGGCTTTTTGGTCTTTCATTACGTCTCATATAAGGGGCATGATATTTCATAGAAAGGATGGTTGAGCAGGCCTGACTGGTGTGTGTTTCTTGATGTAATAAGGATTGTTTACTCAATTTTCCACGTATGTACAGTCTTGTCTTTCATTTTAGGATAACGTATGGTCTGGTGTGGCTTAAAACTTCATCTATTCAGTACCATTAATCTGTTCTAGTATCACGCAAAACAGTATCACCAGCTTTATCAATATTGTTGGTTGTTACAGTCGATGCCAATGAAGTACTTTAAAAGCACTTTTTAAGATCCAATAAAACATGAAATTCCCACAAGATGCTCACGGTTTTAATTTAGCAAAGCGCTGCGATTGCTCAATGATGTAATCAAGAGTGAACCTTTATTGCATTAGAGTACAATGTATTTGTTGTTGTTTTTTTGCATTATCCAACTTTATCTGAGCGAGAATGCGTAGTTCAAAACCATATACTCTATAAAAGCCACCAAGCTTCGTCATGACGTTATGATCGCTGAAATAACTTGATTCTCATTGGCTGAGACGCAGAGTAGAATAAATGTTTCTCTTACAGTTTCAAACCTAAAAATGATAAATAGATATGGGAGGGAAAAAAGTAATTATACGACTGGGGGTGAGAGATAAGAGCATCTGAGTGCGGAGTTCGACTTTAAACTTTGGAATAGAACAATATGACCATATTACTCGAGATGGTCAATGTCAGTTTTTATGTATGACACTGCAGATCTATCATTGTTTTATCAGGGTCTGACAAATGTCAATTCAGTGTTTTAAATCGTTTGTACGTGTACTAAAGCAACCAATTCGAAAATGCTATAAATACAACTCACTTGCTGAAATAGCTTGTGCAGAACTACACGTTCGTATCTAAAAGCGATGATAGGGACCATTCTGTGCATACAAGTCATTTCTAAGCAATGTATTTTTCTGCAGACATATGGCTCTCCTATGACAAATTACTCAGCCGCAATTCTTTGCTGGGACCAGCGTAAAAGGCGTCTACTTTCAGCTGGGGAAGGATAAACCAGCTGCCACATTAATGTGAGGCATTAGCATCTTTGTTGTGGACATGCGATGACAGACTATGAGTGGGATTGTTAGTGTATCATATCCCTGCAGTGGATTCTCCAGTGCATAGAGTTTAGTGTGTGACTGAGGGGAGAGTCAATGGTTGCTGGGTTTTTAATGTAGGGGGAGGTGTACCGGCTTTAAATGTTGCTGCAATGGTTGACAGGGTTGATAACACATTTTAACGATCGGGATGGCCTCGCCAGAATAGTTTTTCACACTTGGGTGGTAATGGTGGTATGAGGCCAAACGGAAGTGGCATATGCCAGATTGATAGCTTCGGCCACGTATGGCACTGGCTATACACAAAAAGAGAAATGAGATATACACATGACTTTTAAAGTAATATGGTAATAATTATTACATGAGTTATAGTTCAACCTCTCTATTAAGACCTTCTGAGGGCTCAGCACAAGTGGTCTCAACAGAGAGGTCATCTCTTTATGGGGTTTCATGGTGGTTCCCTTAATTGTACATGTATGTAGGTTTGATACCAAGAGATATAGCCTAATTACAGAAATGGTCTCTTTACGGAGATGGTCTTCATCTATGAACAAAATTAATGCGGGATAGTATATGCTATGGAGTGACAGCCAGCAAAGGAGTGCAAAGGTCGAACCACTCAAATATTGATGGTACATACCAATCCAACAAGACAAATATGCGTATTTGAGAAAGGAAAATATGAGTTCACGTTAAAAGAAGTGTCTTTTTATCACCGTGTCTATCTGCATTTAATAAGAAGATTAATATTCATTGATCTTTCCGTAATCTCAAACTCATTTCCTGCTACAGGAAACAAATTGCCGTTCAGATCACGTGTAGTCATCTCCCATATGAAGACGCGGGGTTAAAAAAGACCAAAAAGCTATCAAAATTGGATAAGAGAACGTGGGCGTGTTTCTAGGGTAACAGCTGTCAGCGGGTAGTGTATATAGGCTGGCAGTAGGTCAATAAAAGCAGCTGTATGTTCAGACTGCTAATGAAGAGGTATTTTTCTTTAGTACATTTAAGTACTTATGTGTATGTGTGGGACGAAAGTATTGTGCTTATTGATTAACTGCTGGCTGGCTGTTTGCGTGCGTTCGTGCGTGCGTGCCAGCCAGCCAGCCTGCCTGCCAGCCAGCCAGCCAGCCAGCCAGCCAGCCAGCCTGCCTGCCTGCCTGCCTGCCTGCCTGCCTGCCTGCCTGCCTGCCTGCCTGCCTGCCTGCCTGCCTGCCTGCCTGCCTGCCTGCCTGCCTGCCTGCCTGCCTGCCTGCCTGCCTGCCTGCCTGCCTTCCTATATGTATATTTTATTAGTGTGCAAGGGCAAGTTCGTGTGCTTGACTTAGTACCGTATTTGCCGACCGACGCAGCAAAAGCATTGTTGACAACAGTAGCATTAACCGTGAGTGATGCGTCACAAAACAACACTCTCTACTTACACAATGTCTCCAGTGACAAGAAGTATGTTCAGACCAAACATTGGCAAATTGTGACAGATTATTCTAGATTGCAAATCGCATGTGTACGATCAAATGTTTAGTGGGTATAAAGATTCCAATACTAGTTACGCAGCAATGCGTGTGCAAAGAGTTTTGTAAAAGAGATTCAGGGAATGAGGGATGTGGGGTTTATATTCGTGGAATTTGCCATCTCAGTCTTATGACCCATTTTCAATCAATGTCTAAGTCCAAAGACATGAAACTAATGGTGTTGACAGCCAATTACAAGGAAGCCAATTTACATATTTATCCATGCTGAAAGAAGTGCATGCATGTATGCAATCATTAAAGTTTTCATCGCTAGGTATTCTCAGGGTCACTGGTACATCATGTTAATAGTTATTTTATGGGAGGAAAATCAAATAGTAGGATTTAGGGGGAAAGAAAAGGAAAGACTGTTGAGAAAAGGTAAATAGTCTTGACCCTAGAGTTGCCTTCTATAAATGAGGTTCATGTGTCTTCGTTAATATTGCAAGAGGTTTTCATGTTTATGTCTCCGGAGGCTCCGATAGCCATTTGCAATGGCCGGTGAATATTCGAGGCATTTCTTCTTATAGAACTTATTGTTTCTGGACAGTTTTTCTTCTGCATAATTTGTGGAGCATGAGGCTTTTGTTTACTAAGGATCATAATTTCCTTTCTACTTTTTCTGTATTCCGGTGGCTGCATTGAACGAGAGTTGCAGGTAGTGGGTTTGAGTATCTGTTAAATGAGGGTGTGGGTGTTGAGCAAAATCTACAGGAACGGGTTGGACACAGTTCCATGGTACCTGCACTGTAAATTGGTAAAAGTCAGGTGAAGTATTGCACATGTGCATGGTTAGCACAATTGTACTACGACTGCATTCCACTGCATGCTTAACGGTGAAGACCATATAATGTGAAAAGGATGCCAATGGCCTGGTGTAAATGCAAAGTCGCGTTATTAAAAATGAGCTCACATGTGTATGGGACAACATTCACGCTTGCATAGATATGAAGGAATTGTTTAAATCAGATTTTTAAAAACTTTTTTAGGCGGCTACCATTTATTTTGGAGGGGATATGAAAAACAATGAAACCATTATGGCAAAACTTTATGACCCTGCCTAAAATTGTTGGACTACCCATACGTACAGTTTTTCCATACCCCTGTGAGCCATGATGAATGGTAGCTGCCTTATTATTATTATTATTGTGTCTACAGATATCACTTGCAATTGCCCAGCAGTTTTGTCATCAACATAAAACCTTGTGAGCATACAACGATCCAATTACAGGGATTAATGCTATTAATTATTGCTATGAGATATCCTATATCTGTCACAATGAAATAAATGTCGCATTGACAGTTTTTTTAGTAATCGGGTAATCAACTTGTCAGTTTGAGTGGATTATCACGTGAAGTGAATATAGCACCTTGGAACCTTTTACCAGCGACGACTTTGACATCCGTCTTGCATTGGACAGCTGATATATACATAGAATGCACGAATATTGATTGGTAAACTTGTTTTATGTGGACATCTTGGATAAGGGGTGAAAATGTCCACATAAGACAGGCTTCCTTTATGGGGGGTGTCCAGTGTTCACCTGGTCATACCACTGCACTATGATACGAACAAACGTTATCACGAAAAATGACCACTTTACAGAGGGACTGCTTTATTGGTTGCCATAGTGGAATTTTACTGTAATTATGATCATCACCTAATCAATTAATAAGCTAATGCATAATATTAGCCACATTTGAAGCCGTCAATTCACGTAAGTGCGCTCATCAAACGAAAACTTGGCACATTCTGTTGCAGTGACACCCCCAATACTTCGTATAGAAGAGGCACAACTCGTCAAATTCAGCGTATTTTTAAATTTACAAAAAATATAAACCTGAATCTGCCATTGAGTAGTAACGTTGTACTCGTCCATTAAAATGCCTACTCAGTCAATTCACAATTGCATGTCTACTCCTCTGTCTTGTCAATCTTTGAAACACTGCCAGATTTGGGAACAGCCAGTGTGTTATGCAACTACCCGTCTTTGAATGATCCCATGAGTAACATCTGTTATATCTGTATTTCAGGACATCGTTAATCCCGTGTATGACGTCATCATCGGTGGCGTCGCATTGGCTATTCAGTATCATCTCTATACTGCATGTCTACGGTGAGTGATCGTCTGTATGCGGGGATGAGTGGGTGGGGGGAGGGACGCGGGGGTTTGAAAAGCTTTCCCTTTTTTATTCCCCTTTTTTCTCTCTTTTTTGGGGTGAGTGGGGTTGGGGGTGGGGGGACGAATAAAGCCTAAAATAGGGTAACAGTGAATGTCTGCTTCACCTATTTTACGCTCAGACACCCATCTTGGTAAACCATAGCTTAATTTAGTCTTTATTCCAAGCTGCAAAAAAGCCATCACTGATTTCGCTTCATATCAACATACATTTGAAATAACAGCTATTTCTGCTTGAATTTCCTTTATTAGTCGTCTTTCAATAATTTTGACACGTGTAAATGTAATCTACAGAAAATGCTACAAACATTCATTAAATGTATTATATAGCTTACACGAATAAAAATAGACACATAGAAATAAATTCTGGTTTACATCTAAAATATTAAATATTCTACATAAAGTAACTTTCATGATAGTCAGAAAACATGAATATATTATCAACAAAGGCAACGTACATTATCATTCAAAGAGTTACTTTAAATATAATAGAGTAAAAAATAAGAAAAAATGGTATCAATTGAAAATACACAAAACAACAAAAAGGGCCCTAATATTTAAATTCCTTCCAGATAAAAGCTTTAATTACACCACATACATGTACATGTAAAACACGAACAAATATAGAAAGCATACATCTATCACTTGTGTCTAGGGGGTTACGAAGAAAGTGGGACATGGGGAACAGTCTGAAAAGGAGAAATGTTGGGAAAGACAAAATGAGAGTTGTGGGAAATAATAAGAGAAAAAGGATGTGTGATTTCTTGAACCCTTATTCGCTCCATCAAACTTTATTGCACGACAAAATTGTAATGTATGTATTAAGATATTGACGTACATGCTTTTGCTGCTATTAATTGAGATTATCAAAGCGTTCCTACATAGTTCCTTTTTCAATAAAAAGTTTTATAAAACACACACAAAAAACAACAATGCATTACTACTGGATGAACTTCGAAGCTTCGCATTAAATTCACACATCCTCTAAAACTTTTTATATAATACAAGTGTAATACAAGAAATGAATAGATACAAATGCACTGCTCCATTTCAATGGCCTTCAAACCCTTGATACATCATTACAAAATCTCCAATCTACAAAATCTCCAAGTTTCTAAACGTTGCACTTTATGATCTTTAAGACACGGGCTATAAATGTTGAGTTATTGGTGTTGGCAGTTGTTGCCATTGGTCAGTTCAGGTCACTACAGGGCTGCGGGGTCATTCTCTATGAGCGGAATCTGGTCATCTCGACGCCTTTTGAACCAGCGAATTAGCAAACATGTGCCCACGCTGGCTGCCACCACAACTGAAAAAAATGTATTTGCTCAATATGCACCATGAGTTTTTATAGGGATTCAAACGAATGCCTTTCTGCCTGTGTTCCCCAACCATCCCATTGTTGCACACCTCCATGAAAATACAAATCTGTGAATATATATTTGGAATGAGTTTTCTTAACAATGAAACTCCACCACTTTGACAACCGGGATTCAAATTTATTTTGGTCACTTGCGTTCACCAGAATGCAGGTTATAGTGCAAGTGCAACGTGAACATTCTTCATGCAAACAGGGCCAAACAATTTTAGACATTCATAAATCTGAAAAATGGGCACTTAATGTTTATGGAAAGCGACATCTCTATTCTACGACACTTCTTGCTGGTACTGTGGCTGCGAGGGCTTGTGGCAAGTTACTAATATCGAGGTGTTGATTGTTTATTTTGATTGATGATTGACTGAAATCTTGTGGGGCTGTGTGGATGGTGGAGTATACAGGCGGGACACTCTTATTTTGGTAGGTTCGTTCAAACAGAAGATTCTTTGAAGGTTACTTTTCTCTTTTATAGAGAAAATTTAGCAGGAGCAGAATGGATTTGTAAGGATTTGTTGGAAGTGGATTTGGCTAATCAAATTAATGGAATGTATGTCATTGGAGATTCTTTATGGATTCCTAGGATTTCAGACAATCACCATATAGGCACTTACATAGCAGCAGATGCTCTAGCTGGCACATGTTTATAATATAAACATTATAATACAAATATTAGAAGCGCAATGTTACATTAAAATATTTAACATAAAAGGCACATATTTTTATACACTTTTTCATATTGGTTTAATTTGTAGTGAATGCAATTCTAAAGCAAACATTATATCTAACTAATTATGTGCAGCAATGTAAAATTATAGTTGTACCAATTAACCTTAATATCTAAAACCAATGAAAGCCACTGACTGTAACCCCCCCCCCCCATCAAAAAAAAAAAAAAAAACAAAAAACAACAAAATAAACAAAAAACTTTTTCGGTAAACCTGGATCTGCCAGCGTCAAGTACTTACATATGGTGCAAGAGAGGATGATCCAGATGGCGACCCTGCATGTTCGCGTGGTGTCATCGGGTCGGTACCACCAGCCGGCGTCACAATGCAGCTCTCTAGTGGTGCCGGGGGGACACAGCGCCGAGGAGGAGCAGATCACAGGCGCCGACGTGGCGCTCTGAGGGGAGGGAAGGGGTGGGATTAACTAGTGACTGCCATCTTCAATCTTCAATCTTTATTTCCGAAAGGGCCATCGGCCGTACAGTAGCATTCAAGATAAAGGTACATAGGAAAAACTAATCTATAACTTTTTTTCCTGTTCTTATATACATTGTATATGTTAGAAAAAAACTATCTTGGTATATAAAATGTAATAATTATATTGATTGAACATTTCCTTCCATCTTTTTGCTGCATAGAAAAATTGTCAATTTTATACATAAATAATAGGGAAAATAGAGACCATTATATTTAAAATCCAATTAAAAAAACCTGCTCCATAACATGAGCTAATGGCATTCATGCCAGTGATTATATTTTCAAGCATTATAGCACATGACAGATGCCAGTACTTCCAAATATAAACATGTCAGATATAGAGATATTCTATGCTTAAGGGCACTGGGTCTTGTATATGAATAAGAGGTCTATGTGATAGGTTAGGATATATGTCAGGTATATTCAAACAATCTGTAAAGAGTAATGGCCAATAAAGAATTCTGTTCCAAAACGTTGGCACATTCTATCTTCGGCAACAAAGCCATTGGCTTTTAGATATATGCAATGACATAAACTGATTTTATTTCTACTTCTTTCAATCACAAACGGTCAAAAAACGTCCAAATGTCAATCAATGTCAATGTGAGTACTCACTGGGCAGTAGTGTCGTTTCGGACACACGATACAGTTGGGCTGACTGGCGTTCGCCTGGTAGGATCCCGCGGGGCACGGCAGGCACTCGTCCCGCGAGACTCCCACGCCCGGCTGGTATGTGCCTTTCAAGTACAAATAGCTAGGTCAAAAGTCACAGACTAACTTATTTCTGGATATCTCGAATAAGCCATTTCGTAAGTAAACGTCACCTCACGAGTCCGAGGTCAAGGGTGATAAGTTTGCATTATGGACGCATGATTTGCTATAGTAGAATGAATGAAAATCTAAGGTTAGTCCATAAAACCCGCAAATATATCGCTGCATCAAAATCATCCGCTTTCAAACCATTTGTTAATGACAAAAGACCAATATGCGATTAATTTGACACCAAGAAATAATAAATCCAACAATTATAAGTTTGTCAAATATTAGTTGAAAGTCGGAGATGTGTGAAATCCGTTCCATTAGCATTTGTCAATTAGGCGTCGACCATTTGATCTCTGAAAAAAAATAACGCAAAGCTGAAAATTGGTGAAAAAATAATAAGGTTTCATTTGGCTAGAAAAAAATAATTGTCAAATTTTGTGTAGCACCCACTTCATATAAAAATAAAAAATTAATTGAGGTTCAGTGATCTAAGGAAAAAAGAATGAGATGTCAAATTTTGAATGAAAAAAAATTGAATTATGGTGAAAATTTTGTTGAGATCAAATGGTCGATGCCTTACAGACCGGGAAATTCTGACGGAGATGCCAATACAAAGTAGTTAATAACTTAGTTAATTCTCCTGGGAATTAAGTCACCTATTGTAAAACAAGTGTAGTAGTTCATATTTGATGTCATGAGATTAATTATGCTTGCATAGCTGTTATTAAACCCCCTCTAAATCAGGTGAGAATTCTTCGTCATGGCGGAAATCTTTTGTTTACATATTTTACTTAGTATTTACAGAGGCTTTTCAGGTGCTGTTTAATGCCAAATTAATCTCTTCTTTTTTAGCTGTGCATTCTTACACTTTTCCTGACGTCACGCTCAATTTACGAAATCACTTATTCCATATTACTCAATAATATAGGCATTTCGCCATCTTTATATGAAATGTCTGATCAAAGATATTGAAATTTCAGATAACTTGAGTATCTTGAGTTAAGTGGATGTAAATGTATCAAACTCTTGTCAGTACTAATGTAAATGGGCTAGTATAGCAGCGTAGAAAAAAGCCTAAAAAAGCTAAAATCTACCATAATTAGAGATGTCTTATTAACCTTCTTGGCTAACTTAAGCGTATGCCAATATGTTGTATAGCTTACTAGACAGCACGAGTAGGCATCATTGACTAACACCCCCCCCCCCTGTAAAAGGTATGACCTCCCATCCTGACCCTCGGAGACTAAAACCCCATGCCCCTGGTTGTCACCTGGCGGACAGGCCATGCATGCGGTGCTCGCAGTCTCGTTGGCGAAGTATCCAGCAGCACAGGGCGAGCACTCCACGCAGCCGGAGTGACTGCAACAGGCAAAAATATGAACATTTTTTCCTTTATTTAAAAGACAAACATCTAGACTGCTTCCCAGAATCAGATCCATGCACAATTATTACATTATTTAGCCTGGTGTTGGGGAGAATTGAAGCCCAGCAACGTCGTGGTATTGCAATAGTGTTTGGTCTCGTCACAAAACATTTGGATTTACAAAGAATTGTGTGTTCTCATCTTATTTCTACTGCCTCAGCGTACTGTTTATTGTCGGTGATTTGCATTGGTGACTGTCAGACTGGGGCCTAACCTGCAGAATGTTCCATTGGCGCATTCCTCCGGCTCAGTGGCCCCTTCTCTCGGCACGTATGACCCGGGAGGACTCGTCTTACACTCACTCGACCCTGTGAGCCCCTGCAAAGGTTCAATGAGTTTGGGAATGTTAGGAATGTTCAAAGTATCCATCAGTAGTATTTGTGTATACCTGGAATTATAACTTTTTACAAATAGGTCATCATATCAGACCATGTGTGTATGTTTCACTTTTATAGCAAAACTAATGGCTTTTTAAATACATGAAGTGTTGATGATGGTTGCAGGGATGCTTGTTAAGTATCCAATCGTGTTTTTTTTGGAAAAACTTCAATTCCCATTTTCTAAAATTATCATGTATTCCAGTTATTAATGGAACTATCTTGGTACATATTCCGATAGCCTCCATGTAGCCCACTTACAAAATGCTATTTTACATTTAACCCATATAGAATGAAAATCACCACAAATAAATTAGACAAATCAAGCTAACCTGGTATTGCCCAGGAGGGCACACATCACACTCTGCCTGGCCAGTGCCTTTCTGGAACCTTCCAGCCGGACACTGCTCACAATCCACAGCGCCAGCCATGGTCCCATAGGTTCCAGGAGGGCAAGCCATGCACGTGGACTGTCCAGTGAGGTTCTGGAACTTTCCAAGATCGCATGGCACACATATGTAAGAGCCTTCCTTGTCTGTAAAAGAGCCAGCGGGACAGGGAAGACATTTGGATTGTCCTGTTTCATTCTGGTAGCTTCCGATTGGGCAGACTTCACATTTGCTTTGTTTTGATTGATTTTGGAAAGTTCCAGCTTCGCATGGGGAGCAGGCAATGGAACCGGCTTCGCTGTATGTTCCAATGGAGCAGAAAGTACACTCAGTTTGTCCACGTTCATCCTGATAGCTACCAGGAGAACACACTTCACAATCAGCCTTCGCTTGATCTTTTTGATAGGTTCCAGCTTTGCATGCCATGCAGCCAATTGCACCTTGTTTGTCACTATAGGTACCTGCAGAACAGTTCAGACAGCTTGCTTGCATTGATTCATTCTGGAATGTTCCAGCGGAACAATGATCACACGTGGTCTGTCCAGTCTTACTCTGTGCCATACCAGCCGGACAATCGGTGAACATGACAGAGCCTTCCTTTTCACAGAATGTACCTACAGGACAATCTTTACATTCAGTCTGCTTGGCTTTGTCTTGGTAGGTACCCACAGGACAGATGTCGCAGTTGTTTTGGTTGGGGTTTTGTGCTGTTCCCGCCTCACATACGGTGCAGATGTACGAGCCATTTGTGCTAGTGACTGACCCTGCTGGACACTGTCAATTAAAAAAAAGACAAACTTCTTATAGATATGCATTCCAATTATTAAAGTACATGTAACTAGTGTTTTGGGGACTTAT
>CM032659.1:23631297-23682945 GCA_019095985.1 Streblospio benedicti
ATTCCGATACCCTCTATTACCCCACTTACAAAATGCTATTTTATTTTAAATTTGGGAAAATCACCAAAAATATATTAGACAAATCAAACTAACCGTAGCCCAGGGGGGCCCTTTGCCCCCTTTTTGGGAAATTTCAGCCGGACCCCCCAAATCCACACCAGCCTTTGTCCCATAGGTTCCGGGGGAAACCCATCCCGTGGACTGTCAGTGGGGTTCCAACTTTCCAAGATCGCAGGGCCCAAAAAAAGTAAGAGCCTTCTTGTCTGTAAAAGGCCAGCGGGACGGGGAAAAGACATTTGGGCCTGTTTCATTCTGGTAGTTTCCCATTGGGCAGACTTCACATTTGCTTTTTTTTTGATTGATTTGGAAAGTTCCACTTCCAGGGGGGAGCAGGCAAGGGAAACCCGGGTTTCCCTGTATTTTCCCAATGGACGAAAGTACACTCAGTTTGCCCATTTATTGGCTCCAGAAGGACACTTTTCGCAACCATCTTCGCTTGGGTTTGTCACTATAGGTACCTGCAGAACAGTTCAGACAGCTTGCTTGCATTGATTCATTCTGGAATGTTCCAGCGGAACAATGATCACACGTGGTCTGTCCAGTCTTACTCTGTGCCATACCAGCCGGACAATCGGTGAACATGACAGAGCCTTCCTTTTCACAGAATGTACCTACAGGACAATCTTTACATTCAGTCTGCTTGGCTTTGTCTTGGTAGGTACCCACAGGACAGATGTCGCAGTTGTTTTGGTTGGGGTTTTGTGCTGTTCCCGCCTCACATACGGTGCAGATGTACGAGCCATTTGTGCTAGTGACTGACCCTGCTGGACACTGTCAATTAAAAAAAAGACAAACTTCTTATAGATATGCATTCCAATTATTAAAGTACATGTAACTAGTGTTTTGGGGACTTATTGCTAACAAAGTGGTTCAGTGCCTCCAAAAATAAAATCACAAACTTATTATTGTTTTTTTATATCAAAAGACCCATATAGCCATAGACATATACCAAACCCCCAAACCAAAAACACAATAAATGCTACACATTTATTGCTTGATGCTTGAAATGACTGGAATAGTCGAGGATATTCACAAATGAAATGATTTAAAAATGCGAATTCCTAATATATAGTGTAAAAATATAAGTGCCTGCAAGCATGCGGTCTGCTCCGCCTTGTCCTGGTACCACCCCACGGGGCACGGCTCGCACGTCTCCTGCCCGGCGAGGCTCTGGTTCTGCCCGAGCCCGCACGGCACACACGCCGAGGCCCCCGCAGCGCCCTGAGCCGTCCCTGGCGCACACGGCGAACACGTGTGAGAGCCCGTGGTGTTGGCAAACGTCCCTGCCAAGCACTGCTTGCACACTTGCTGTCCCACATCGCTGTTATGGTAACCGAGCGGACACTCGTTGCAGACGGCTTGTCCTGTTATTGATGGGTAGAAAAATGGAATCTATATGTGTACATTAAACTGCTGGTTATCAGTACATTATATAATCAGAGATGCAGATTATATATTACATTTCTAAGTTTTATAGCTATATCATTTGTTCCAGAATAAATATGTTTGTATACTGAGTCAATATTATTGTTGTCATGCAATATTCCTGTCTAAGATAGTACTACTAACCTTGGTCACCCTGGAACGTCCCAGCGGGACACTTCCTTACATTCTAGTCTCCCGGTCGTGTCAGCTATGGTGCCTTCCTCGCATTTAGTACACGACTTAGACCCATTCGTGTTATTGAAATACCCCAGGGGGCAGGGTATACACGAGACCTGGCCTGTCTGGTTCTGGTAGGTGCCAGGCTCACAGACGGGGCAGCTGGTGGCCCCGTATCCAGACTGGGCAGTACCCGCCGGGCAGGGCATGCATTCCGTGGAGTTGGCTTTGTCTGTGTATGTCCCTACAGGAGATTTGCATTTTGAAAGATAACATAAACTGGGAAAGACTTTGATATCAAGATAAGCAAAACCTACACCAAATATAAAAAACAACAACAAAACAATCAAGAAAGATAAGTTCATGACAAGCACAGTCAAGTTATGTTTGAAGGTATAGTCTGCAAAGGGCATTTTTGGGCCCATTCTTTTTATTTAACTAAAAGAGCAAAGGGTATATATGCTGTAGCATCTGGGTCAGTGTTTGTCTATGATGGCAATAATAGCTAATACATGTAATGGCAGTGATTTTATTGATAACACTTCTTATCACGTAGACTTAGTAAGTCTGCGTCACTGTGATAGTGGAACACTCCATCAGCAAATACAAATACCAAACACACTAAACTTGTCTGCAATATCATATTCACAAACCTGTGTGCAGTCTTTAATTACGACACTTTCTCAATGGAGAGCTTATCTAAACATATGGTGACATTTAAACACTCATATTCGCGAAATCGTCTTTTCACTGCAGGGAAAAGGTCTGCATATACTAGTATATTCAACTAATCAGAATTATGACAGGAAATAATTATGAGGGGGAAACATGCTTATATCTGTTATGATATCATGTGTGACAATACGTCACTCACCAATGACTTCACTCCCACGATTGGTTAGGTTTAAATTGTCAGTAGTCTGATATTAGCAGTACGTACATGTTGCATATTATTATTTTCCCTCTCACACTACCCCGGCACACTACTAACATAGATGCTGAAAGACTGCAAACATGTACTTTCAAAGTATGCCAATTGTATAGTAGCTCGGACAGGAGGTAGGCCCAGTCGACCGATGATTTAAAATTTATGTCTAGCGGTCTTTGCTCGAGGAACTGATTTGTGAGATACTTACCTGGCGGGCATTGGCTGCAGAAGCTGACACTGGCCCCAGAGACTGTATCATTCACACAGGAGCCCGGCGTCTCACAGCAGCTGCATTGGAGAGCTATAGGGAGAAAGCACGACGTCAATGACTACTTGTTGTCTTGTTGGCACAGGCAGATCCAAGGGCGCAGGGGTGGCCCCCCATTCCTAACGAAATACTTTGTTTTCATAGGGGTTTCTGGATATGCTAGTGTGTTGGTGATATAGTTCAAGGTGGTAACGTGTTCGATTACAAAGGCCGATCTAGGGGTTGAGGGCGGGGGCACAAGGTTTCTTGCCCCCTAGTAACCTATGGATTCCATAGGAATTAGATAGACGTGACAGTACCCACCTTTATCAGCAAAATAGCCTGCGGGACACTCAGCACACTTGTCTGTGTCTACATCAGTGCAATTGTCGGCACACTCCACCAATGTCACGGCAGCCAGCAGGCAGGCTGAAGTCATATACCATAAGAAGCTACATTTTATTGTGGCTGGTGTATGTGTGTATGTGGGGTGGGGGTGGGGGTGAAAACAATGAAACCATTATGTGTACCTAAAATTTGTTTCAAACATTTCCAGTCCCTGCTCCATGAAATTACTGATTATTCGGGCCGCCATTATGAAAGGTCTCGGGTTCAATCCCCGACATCTGCACCATAACGTCGTGGGAAGAAATGACGAAAAGGAACAATACTCCATTTCATTTTCATTTTATTTAGCTCTTATATTACTACATCATGTTGATAATGTTGCATGGCTCTTTGCCCCTCAACCCGCTGCATAGCCTGTTGTACTTCTCGGCCACAGAGCTATCCAGAGCGGGAAACCTTCCCATTGCTGGACTTTACCACGTTCTAGTCTGGTGAGGTAACAGTACGTGATTGGTTCACTTGTGTTTGTTCCACTCACAACTAATGCTCACTCACCATCCTGACTCCACAGAGTGCACACCTGGTTTTCAAAATGAACTTCAGTTTTTCAGACCCCCCCCCCCACACACACACCTAAATTGTCGGTTGTCTGATATTAGAAGTACTTACATGTTGCATATTACTATTTTCCCTCTCACATTACCCCGGCACACTACTAACATAGATGTTGTAAGACTGTAAACATGTATTTTCAAAATATGCCAATTGTATTGTGGCTCAGACAGGAGGTAGGCCAAGTCGTACAACTCATAAATTCACACTTTTTTGCACTGCTGATAATCAGTGACTCTCTCACATTGTTTACCATTATTCTACCCGCCGAGGGCCACAGTTCAGTGTCCCTGTAAAAAACACCACTTTTTATTCTTGAACTTCAATATTTAGATTGTGGCCGTATTTTTAAAACCGGACTCTCTAGAAGAAAAAAGACACACCTCCATATGCAAAACATCTGAACATTATGCGTATGTCCTCAGAATCTAGCCTACCTGTTACTTTTATCCAATACATCATGCTATCAGTTAGGCGTCTTCCTCGTCAATGGCGGAGACGTCTGCTGGCGGTCCTGTCTTATCACACATTGCAGAGTAGGCTATAAAACACTACGAACACTATAAAACACTATGTAAATACTCACCTCATTTCCGATAAATCGAAACAGATACTTGCCGAGATAAGACTATTATAAAAATAGATGCCTATTTTTTACGATGGGTCATTTGATTGGTATGTGTGTGCGTGGGAGGGTATTTTGTTTGAAATTTAAGAGAGCAATACTTTTACCTCAATATTCTGAGCGACAAAAATCATCTCTATATATAGATATTTTAAACTACACAGGAAAGTGGCAAATTAGTGAGTTTTTGTCGTGATGTATACTGACGTGACATCCCAGATATTATGTATTACAACACAATTTTATCTTTCTTTAAGACGGAAAAATATGTTATAGACTTCTTAAATGTAACCTTAGAAATCCACTTCAGTTATTATTATCCCACCGGACCCCCACCCCCAATAAGAGAATAACATAAAATGACCTGTCTCTAAATGTTTTATTGCTATAATGGTGATAGACATGAATATTTGAGTAATCTATCTCGTGATATTCACTGACCACCATGTCGACTTTCATTTTTGATTTCAAATTTGGTGTTTCGTTTTCAATTTCAGATTCAAGAGTATCTATACGTTTGTGTAGAATACATTATCGTGGAATTTGACCGTAATTGCGACACTGTTCATCAAACCGGACATAGATGCGGTCGTCAGAGTCTCGACATACGCCAGTCTCGTCACGTCATTGAAATGTACGTGAGACGACCTGCTAACGTATGTAGAGACTCTGGCGACCGCATCTAACATTTTTCAAACCCACGAACGTCCATTCTTGACTTTGTAAACGCGCCGTTAGTATGAAGCCCGTCTTACTTAATCCCTTTATGTTGACATTGAGAGCAGACAGACTGGCGCCAAATGTCGTCTTCTAATGGTGGTGGGACGCGCGTGTACATATGGCCAGACGATATACCTGTAGACCTGCATCCTCAAACAAATGAGTTCTGGTTTAACGTTAAAACTACATTCCCCATTTTTAAGGAGTTTTTCATTCTTGTATAGCTCTTTTCTGTTTCATCCAATTTTACTCCAAACTTCAAACTCGAAAGATGCATGTACTAGAATAGTCATCGGAATTAAAGACTGCAAAGTATTGCCACAAACAAGCAAGCAAACATACACACACAAAGCTATAAAAGAAAGATTACGATCTGTTGAACAGTGGAAGACATATCACAAGAACACTGAAACTAGAAACTCTTGCCATGTTATCTATATCAATATAATCCCAACACTGTTACTTCATTGGTCGCGGCTGATACGACTACGAACAGATCCTCAGATACGCTGGCCGGAAGGTCCAGATTTACAACAATAAAAAGCAGGAAAGTCGAGGTGGGTCACAGCCTAGGACACGGGCAATAAATTATAATAATTCGTGCAGTACACTCCCCCCCCCACACACACATCACCACCACCACCACCGCACCAATGAACAGTGTCACTACTATTGATGCTTTGGCCTTGTTTTAACTTCCAATGCTACTTCTGTTGTTAGAGGCTATATACACAAAGAAAAGATCTTCTTGTCCGCAAATTCACAATCTCGATGACGCCTTCAACTATCTACAGGCCTTATCTCACCCTAACACTGTCATATAACATCACACTCTGTCCCTCCCGCTCCCACAGGCACGTCCGCCGCAGCCCCGGACGTGGCCCCGCCGTCGCCCCGCGGCCTGCGCCGCCTCACGGCCGAGGAGCAGCTGATGGTGGAGCTGTTCCGCGGCTACGACACGGACGCCCGCGCCGCCGTCAATGCCTCGCTGCCCGTCACCGTGTCCGTGCAGTTCCTGCTGCTCAGGATACAGAGGCTGGTGGGTGGGGCTGTTTGGTTGGGTGGGTGGGTAGATGGGTGTTTGGGTGGTTGGTTAGTTGGTTGTTTGGGTGGGTGGGTGGTTGATTTGTTTGTTGGTTGGTTGGTTAGTTGGTTGGTTGGTTGGTTAGTTGGTTGGTTGGTTGGTTAGTTGGTTGGATGGTTCGTTAGTTGCTGGGTGGGTGGGCTGTTTGGTTGGTTAGTTGGTTGGTTGGTTGATTGGTTGGTTGATTGCTGAGTTCATAAGCAGATCAAGGGGGTGTAGGGGGCGCCCCTTTCCACCAAAATACTTCATTTTTATAGGGTTTTTCGCGTTTCCGCCATCGATCACACGAACGAAACACATGGAATCCTTTAAGTGCGCCCCCCCCCCCATTTTTTTCTCCAAAGCCCTAGATCTGCCATTGGGATGGGTGGGTTGTTTGATTGTTTGATTGGTTGGTTTGGGTTGTTTTATTGGTTGTCTGACTTGCGTGGGTGGGTTGTAAATGCGTAAAGTAAGATTGCGAGAGTGAGTGAGCAAGTGAGTGAATGAGCAAGTGAGTTCCAACAACTGTATAAAATTATGTATATTTCAGGTAATATATAAGTTTCAAAAATCAAATACGAATTGATTTTTTTAGTAGTATTATTGATGAAATCCTCAACTCTTTTGCTTTCGACACAGTATCAACACGTCTTTCTACAGCCTATTCATCATCTTTACGAATACAATTCTATATTAAGTTAAACTAAAATCTAAAAATGTTGTAATGGCATCATATTAAACTTTATACCTAGTTTGTCTATCATGAGTGACAAGCAACACCACTCAAAGTTAAAAGAATTGCCGGTATTTCAAATTCTGGACTAAAACTAGTGCCTAAAATGCCTTCATATTTGGGTGGGAACGCTCAGGCCCGTCTGCATATGGCGCTCATAAAGTTTTTGTTATTGCAGCAATGGAGCATGCTGTAAATTATCTCCTCAGTGTCTAAAGAGTGTCCCTGCTTCATCTATTATGCATACTATCCCTTGCACTAAGTTGTCACAACTGTTGCAAGGAGGTGTCTACCAAGTCGTGTCAATAGATGGCGATGTGTTGATGGTAATTGATAAACACTTATTTTTCAGAATATGATATCATCAAGTGCAGTGTTTTTATGTTATCAAACACGACCTATTGTCTTAGCTATATATAGCAATAGACGTTAGTCAGTTGGCAGACTGGCTGAGTCAGTTATATAATCAGATATGCCAATCACATATGGCTATGAATCGAAACTCGCAATCATGATGTCCCACCCCAGTCTAGACCAGTCTATTGTGCAATTTATATTCATCAATGTACACAACAAACTCATGTGGTGACCTCACCTCTGGTTTTTTAGGTTTGTTGGGTGTGATATCCTTGAGTTCGCATCATGTGGTCCGGTATCTACAGTGGCACATAACATAGAGAGCATTTGGGGAAACTGAGACTTTTCGCTCATAAAGTTAGAAATGTCCAATCGTCCAGATATTAAAAAAACTGTGTTTTAAATACAAGAACTGTACTGTATATGTGTATTTCCTGATTGCATTTTAAAATACACATTGCTTTTGAAATAAATTAGCAGTTTGCTGCTTCAGGATGAACGGAGCCAGGAACTGATGACGACCGGAATACTCATCACGGTGAGCACTACATTAAATACTGGTACTGTATCACATTGGTATTCAATACTATACCATTAATATTTCAACATTATCGAATACGTTTTTCAGTATAATTATAATCATTATATATACTATAATAATATGTATATATACGCACTTGTTCAGTTTCCAAACCCGCAAATTAGGCCCCTCAATGTCTTAGTGAAAATAATATGCATACACTTCAGTGGACCTTGTCCTCTCTATTACATCTTCTCACGCAAGGCAGTCACCATAAAATCTCGGGAAGGTGGGCAGGAGGTGTGTGTGTGTGTGTGTGGGGGGGGGTATCTTACTATATGTCGGGTAGTACGGGTGTGCCATTTCTATGGGTCACCTTTTTAGACATCTCGGGTATATTGATCAGTCTAAATTTTGTGAGGTAGATTATATTTAATGTCAAGAAAACTGTTTATATGTGTATCAAATCTAAAATTGTGCTCATGCCTAGTGTACCTAAACTATTACTTCTTGGTCAGCCGGTTAAACTTGTTGACAAATATAAGTATTTAGGTGTCATTATGACAAGTGATTGTAAAGATGACGCAGATATTTCTAAATTGCGTTGTAATTTATATTCTCGGGGCAACAGTGTTATTCGTAATTTTAAGTCATGCAGCGATGATGTTAAGACTCACCTTTTTAAGACTTATTGCACTAGTTTTTACTGTTCACGGTGTAATTTTACTGCAGATTCTCTGCGTCGTATTAAGGTTGCTTATAATAGAGTTTTTAGGATACCTTAAGCACCGTATCAGTATATCAAGAACTTTTTTAGACTACAATGTTCATCATTTTGATATAATAATGAGGAATGCTATTACTGGGTTTATAAAGAGATTAGAATCCTCTGAGAACAATCTTGTGCAAGCTATTACTAAGTCTCAGTTTTATACTTATAGTGGTTTGTTCACATATTGGAAGACTGTGATATTTTAATACTGTGTTAATTTTCTCGTCCACACAACTTTATTTTTATTTTATTTATTTATTTATATCTTATTGCTATGATTATACATTTATACAAATTCTGTAAATGTATATTATCGAAATAAATTATTCTTATTCTTATTCTAAAGTTTGTGATTTTTGGTATAGTTATGGGTCGACATTTTGTGATTTTTGGTATAGCTGTGGGTTTGAAATCAATTGAACAGACATTGTTAGTATAAGTTTCATTTTGTTTGATACTGATATATATTTTTTTTAATATTTTGTTGATAAAATGTTGACAGTATGTAGTTTCATTATCCAATAGGTATAGACATGGGTCACTTTTTCATCGTCAAGATATATACATGGTCACTTTTTTATGCCAAATTAGTATATCGATGGGTACTGTTTCGACATTCGAAATGGCACACCCGTACCCAATTTTGAGGAGAGACCCCCCCCCCACCGAGCATAAAATAGCATGCATTAACATGGGTAGATCCATGGGGGGGGGCGCAGGGGGGCGCCCTTCCACCTTTCCCCACTAAAATGCTTCAGTTTCAAAGTTTTTTTTTTACACGTCTGCCATCGATCGCACGTACAGAACCCAAGAAATCCCAAAAGTGCGCCCCCCCCCCTTTTTCCACCTGGATCTGCCTAAACCTGAATCTGCCATTGGGTAATGTCCAGAGACGTGATTCACTGATGTAAGGATAATGGTATGTTATGGTGTTGAGTTATAGTTATAGGGTTGAGTGGTGTCTTTGTCACCAACGAGACACCACTCTTTCGCTGGCGCTTACTTGTACAGACAAAGACACCACTCTTACAGAGGTAGGATGATCTCAACACTATAACATACCATTCTCCGTATATTAAATACGTGACCGTACAGAAGAACGAAAAACCACCACATTTAAGCATCAAAAATCACTCGTCCCTCACGTTTTATGATCATCTCCCCCGAAAACTGGCCGACCCGTGAACATGGCCGTGGGCCCCACATCATGGGAGGGGGGAGGGTGTGTGTGTTTCCGTGGCCGAGTGGATAGGGAATTGGACCCGTGACCAGAAGGTCCTGGGTTCGATTCCCGGTCGGGTCTGGTGGTGGGTGTTGAGCAAACTTACCTCTAACAGGTTGCACACTGCTCCGTGGTACCTACACGTTAAATACGTACAGGCTAGGCGAGTGAATGCAAAAGTGAGTGATTAGCATGCCTCCTATATGGTAGCGATATGCAGTTGGTAGCGATATGCTCTTAAAGATATAGTGTGGCATGGATGCCAATGACCTGATGTAAAACGTAAAGTCGTGAGAGCACTAAAATCATGACTATAAACCACCACATTTACATTTACATGGTCTACTACTATGCTTTACAAACACTATACCATACAGATTTCTACTAGTATATACTAGTTTAAATCTGTATGGTATAGTGTTTATAAAGCATAGTAGTAGACCATGTATACCACCCACCCCCTCCCATGATGCCAGTGCCTGTGACCATGCCTCTCTGCCTGCAGGAGTGGCGCGACCTGCGGCTGGCGTGGGACCCGGCGCTCTACAGCAACCTCACGGACGTGGTGGTGCGCGCCGAGCGGATCTGGACGCCAGAGCTGGCCGTCATTAACGGGTGCGTATGTGCGTGTAGGCAGATCAGAGGGGCCGCCACTTTCCCCCACTTTCCCCCACTAAAACATTGCATTTTCATGTTGTTGTTGTTGTTGTTGTTGCTGCTGCTGCTGCTGCTGCTGCTGCTGCTGCTGCTGCCACTGCTGCTGCTGCTGCCGCCGCCGCCGCCGCTGCTGCTGCTGGATAATGAGGATTATATATTCACTCGATTCAAGTTACGGGCTACCTGTCACACTTTTCATACTATTGAATATTCAAACCATCTTATTCTTTGTCTCACCAAATAAACATTGGACGTTCAAGTTTACACACGTAAATGACAGCTGCCCTTCTACCTTAAGCCACCGATCGGCCCAAATCCAACATAGATCATTTGTGCCTATTTGACATTCAGTGTCTGAGAACAGAACCAGCTTTATGCGTAGTTTACCTACCCTGGGTGTCCCCCCTACGGCTAACTTGTCAGTAATGGGCCACTCTTTCATTCTTGAGTCTTAGTCTGAGTTCAACGTACCAAACACTTTGCTCTAATGATTAGAAATTGCCGCTTGATATCACGTTTTGGCCTGCTCCCAGTTAAATACACCAACATTGGAGAAAACAAAATCACAAGAACACAAAAACAAAGGTAAAAAAACAGGGGAAGGAGGTGGGTGGTGTCAAAACCTGGTAGCAGTGCTTTCTCTCTATCGGACTGTCGGGCAATCATTTCCGTGTTCTCATTATCTTGTGAATGCTATGCACTTTTTAAAGGCGATGAAAGCGGGGGCAATGCTTGGGGGTGGGGGGGGGGCAACTTAGATACTCGGATCTTTTACAAGGAACTTACAGTAAGCTAACCACGCGAACCACGGGGAACTCCATAACATACCACCATTTGCAGACACTTGCCAAAGGGGATGTTTGTCCCATGTCTTCCGAACCATAGGCGGTCGCATCAGTACACTAAATTGTTATTAGCCCTATGACTATATAATTGAGAAAAATAAATTTGAAAGAAAGGTATCAAACAGACATTAAAAAATTCTCCTACCCTGACGAATTTTGTTTCATCTCATTCTATAGTTTGACCTTTTCTTAAAACAGCACAATATTGGCTGTGACACCACCCAAGTACCTAATAATTAATCATTTTATGTATAAATTATCACAGTGAACAAAGATTTCCACACGGTTCAGGAAGTTATGTGTGTCTCCTACACAGCCCTTCATTCTTTGAGAGCCTTTCACCGAAAGTCGGTGAGTGGCTGTGAAAGAGATCAGTTCATGTTTTAAAACCGCCTTTCAGCTAAGGCGCACTCTTTGACACAAAACTATCTGATTTGGTTTTTTGCTTAAGTGATCATATAATTACTCAATAAAGTAACTATAATCATTAATTTATAGTGCTTCTTTATCCTTTTGGATAAAATGTGACTTGGGACCTATAATTGTGGGTTTGCATAGTGCCAAATTTTTAGTGGAGATTTCTGTTCGCATTATTACAAATTTCACGTGAGACACCTATTCCACTTCCGGATCTTAGAGGAAACTGTAGCTCAAATGTAAATATTGCCAAATTTTTCAAACAAAATGATGATTATCTAAGTCTTTGATTAGTGCCACTGTTTTTGACTGATGAACTTTTAAGTAGTTTGATTCAGAGAACAATATGATGATAGAAGATTGCGTGGTAAAAAATCTGTTTGTTACCTTGTCATTCTTTAAATAAATTCTCTTTTTCAACTCCCTACGTTTAGCATAGTAAAGTCTCTTGATGTGAGCGCCTGTGTTCGAACAACATTGGTGTAGTTCACAGATGATATACCTAGGGCAGTACTTCTTCCTTACTACAGTAAAGGAAGTATGGCATACCAAATTTTCTCTATGTACAGTCAAATAAATACTTGCCTGATTATAGTTAAAATAGGCAGTGTACAGAGCCAGAACGGAGCCAGTACATCAAGCCTAATGTTATTACAAACCGTAGTCACACAGACACGGGGAAAAACACTCACTGTCAAAATACCCGCACGGTCGGTTGTGCCCGATGCTTTATGAGGTGTCTCGCTTTTCCAGGTCCTAATTTTGAATTTCAACATAGATTCTAATGTGAGTGTACTTTAAATGAAGGTATGACCCACCCATAAGTGTCTGAATTTTACAAATCTTTGATATCTGAAAAAAAAAATACTATTGTGCTAGACACTGGTAAATTGTACCCACAAGTAATATGCATTCACCCCCACCCCCTTCCGAAGATATGAAGCAGAATAAATAGTCCCTTGTCCATTTTCTCTCCACACCCCCATCCCCTGACGCGCGCAAAAAAAGAAAAAGAAAAAAAACCCACAGAAATATCGGATACAATAAAAAGTAAAGAAAAACCTGTATTTGCCAGTAATACGTGTCTGTGTTCAGGGATTCAGATGATGACCCGTATTACCCTGCTCTAGGCATAGGGATTCGATGAATATTAATAGCGCACCCGGACGCCTACAGTAGGAATATTTTATACTTAATAAAGTGATGGCCAAGTTTATTTTTCCTCACATAACCATACTATTGTCAATTATAGTGGGAATAATGTGTATGAGTCTTTTAGAAAGAGTGGCAAAACAAACAAATTAGAGGTGGTTGTAGGCAAAATATTTCTCTCTCAATCACGTTGCTACCAGCATTATCTACGATTATATCAAACATACATTTAGCGGATGCCATTCTTCCATTTGTCTATTAATAATTCGAAATTGTGATACTCGACCCCATAACCACATGGTAGTGATACCTAATGCTATCAATTGAAATTTATGTTTTTATGTTTATACAAGTGTATATTAAAAATACTTTCTAAATTTCATGTCATCTGCTGTAATCCAGAGACAGAAAAAGTTTGATCCAGATAACAAACATTAAGATAGTAAAACAAATAAAAACTGTGAAACAATATTAAATTCTATTCCTCTCTTTCAGTTCTCTCCATCAACCAAAAATCAATAATAAAGATAGGAATAGAGGTCAAAAAAGAACAAAGACTGGGAAAAACACTTTAGAATCGGAAAAAATACCATGGTGTCTATTCAATTTGAAATCCATTTAAGTTATTTTCAAACTTGTTTACAGAGCAGACGATATGATCCAGGAGTTTGAGAAGATCCGGGTTCTGATCGCAGCATCAGGGCTTGTGCACTGGGAACCTGGCGGTGTGTTTGTCACCACGTGCGACATTGATATCAAGTACTTCCCCTTTGACAGCCAGGTACAGAACGAGTTCGTTTTAGATTTATCCCACATTGTGTGAAACGTGTACAGTAATAGCTCGCTAAACTGAAGTGACACGTGTTATAGACCTTTTCCACACGTTTGAGCTATGGTTGCAGTATGCATGGTGCATAGGAGTAAGTAGAGAAAGACAACACAGTGTGATACGCTTAGGGATGAAAGCAATGACTTGGCGCATGCATAAATTCAATCGAGTGTATGAAAAATAGACTATGAAACTTGTGTAATTATACCAAACGCACATAGAGTACACATACAACCCATGGTTCTGGTTGCAAGTCTTGTAAATATCGGTGCATGGGTAGTGACAACAGACTTTTTAATTAAGCTTATTTCAAATATAGTTACATGTAGTTACTAGTATTTTTAAAATAGATATTGTCTCATCACAGAGGTGGTCTCTATAAGAGATTCAACCCCCTGGCCGGGTTCTTCCACTGTCGGGTTGGGTATATATGCTCAGCAGAGAGACCCCCGACTTTGAGATTACAAAATATCAGACCCCCATTTTTCTTGGCAGCCAAACCCCAAAGACCCCCTCATTTCTCTAAATCTCCAAGCAGAGACACACACTTTGCAAAAAAGTAAACTGAAGCATGATGATATTTTGTTATTGCCTTCAAGTTTCATATAGATTCAATGTGTTGTTTTAAACATCAATATTGAAAACCCCATATTCTGGTATAAACCGTATTTAAAAAACGCATTTTACGAAAAATTAAGACCTCCCCTATTTTGAACTCACTGTGGAGCATACCTACCAAAAGCAGATGCTAGTGCCCCCCCCACCCCCAGGATTCAACCGTAATACATATTGCCTAGTATATATTGCAGGTGTGCCCCATCGAGATCGGCGCGTGGGCGTACAAGAGCTCGCGCATGAACCTCACCAACGTGGACAGCTTCATTGAGACGGCCCAGTTCAAGACGAACGGGGAGTGGGTCATCACGGCCACGACGGCCAAGTGGCACGAGGTCACGTGAGACGACATAACGCACTCTACACTACATTACTAATGATCACTAATGTGAAGGTGGAACGATTACTATAAACGATTACTATAATACATACAAAACGATTACCATGGGTCCTCTTTATGATTGAATGTGCAAAACTGCCTCTATGGTACATGAGGGTATAAGCAAATGCAGGCCTACTATTTTAGTATTTAAATACTAACTATGATGTCCCCATTCAGGTGGTGCTGCCATGTTGCCCGGATATCCGCTACTCTAAGGTGGTGTACACACTGTACATGGACCGGCGCTACATCTTCTACCTGATGAACATCATCCTGCCGTGCACCCTCCTCAGCATCCTCATACTTGTCGGTATGACCCATCATCACCAGGGGCAGGTCCAACATTTTCAAGAAGGGGCACTCGAGTGTCAAAACACAGTCGAAATAAAATAGTATTATTGCATTATCGCCCACTATGGATAATGCTTACGTTATTCATTATTTGTACAGTAATATATGGATATATTTTATCTTATGAAAGTTAGCATTCTGTGTGTTTGCTGTAGTATTCTGCGTGAGTTTGCTGCAGTATTCTGCGTGAGTTTGCTGCAGTATTCTGTCTGTGTTTGCTGCAGTATTCTGCGTGCCGCCGGATGCGGGCGAGAAGATCTCGGCTGGCATCTCCGTGCTTCTCGCCTTCACTGTTTTCCTGCTCATGCTGGCCGACAACGTGCCACGCACGTCACTCGACGTGCCCATTCTAGGTGAGATGCTCCTCCTATCACTAGAACCTCTCTACTAATAAAACACACGGTAGTCTCAATAGAGAGGTGTGTCTTTCTGTAGATTAATATTGGTCTGTCTATCTAAGTTTGGGACTACATGCAACAGTCCTGGCATATGTAAGGTGGTACCTTTTATAGGTTGTCGTAATAGAATGCTGTAGCACTGTATCGTATCAAGTCAGTGTAACTTTCATAGGTAGATCCAGACTTGGTGCCCCCATCCCTCTTTCCACCAAATTACTTCAATTATTGGGCATGTGACTGTCCACCATCCATCGTGCATACGAAACCCATATAATCCTTTCAGTGCGCCCACCCCCTCTTTCCAAAAACTGGATCTGCTAGTGAAGTCCCCATTATTCTATCCTCGTCTTCACCGTGGTTTCAGTGCTGTACCTGGGGAGCACCATGGCGCTGGGCACGCTCTCTGTCTGCCTCACCGTGTGCATCCTCAACCTGCACCACCGCGGCTCGGCGCGCCCGGTCCCGGACTGGGCACGCGCCGTCTTCTTGACACGACTCGCACCACTCTTTGGGTTTGTCCATGGGCCCAAGCATTATGCGTGGGGTCAGGGGGTATACATGATCTACTACTATGCTTTACAAACACTAGTAGTAATCTGTATGGTACAGTGTTTGTAAAGCATAGTAGTAGATCATGTATACCCCCTGGGCCCCCTCCCATGATGCTTGGGCCCATGGGTTTTTCAGACTACTTATGGACTCATTTTCTAGCTAACTGTATCCCTTATTTTGATAATTGATAATCACGTTTAGTAGGTTATATATATGGCACCTGAAGAATTTTTTGTTGTAGGTATAGTAGTTAGGAATGAATCTACAAGTATTGGTATACGCTCCCCTTTTTCACCAAAAATATCTTACTTGCATAGTGTTTGTAGCATATTCGCTACCATGAGATCTCTAAAGCGCGCCCCTCCCCTTTTCTGAAAACTTTTATCGGCCAGTGTTGGGGGACACAATTATCACACATGATCGAGGAACAATAATACAGCTGCTGTCATGATGATGACAAGATATGAAAATAATTCTGAACGCTGCACTTTGTGTTTTGATAATCAAAGTAGGACATCCGTTTCAGTTATGTCTTGCTAGTAACTGTTTATGTTTGTCGCTAAAGTGCATTTGTAAGTGGCATGCTATGTCACTCAGAGGACCTTAGATTGTTGTTGCTCTCTGATGTTCATGTATCCTACTTAGCTCATTACATTGCTCCACTAAAGTCTTGTAAAATTGATGTTTTTCTTTTAATTTGAAGAATATGAATGTTGACAGGCCTAAGTTGAATAGTGTGGTGGATAGTGAATTTCTACAGGTACATACGTGAATATGTCTTTCTCGTTAATATTGACAGGTTCCCTCCAGTCTCTGCAGTAGACGATTCCACTGACGCAGGTACTGATGATGAAATCAACTTCAGAAGAGACGACAGCGTAAGTCTGCTCAACAACCACCCGCCACCACCACCGCCGCTGCCGTCGACCAACGTCAACGGTGCCACTGATTTCTTTGAAGAGCGCCCGCATATTAAGCGCAGCAACAGTACCCGCAAGACATTCTCAGGGACTGGGGTGGGTGCTGGTCGTAATTCTAATAGGGACACAGAGAGCATGCTCATGATGGACTCTTTGCTCAGCGAGTCGCTCAGATATCACAATGTGACGCTGCCGCCACCGCGGCGCTTCGATCGTCGTGCCAACAACATCGTCCGCCGAGCGACGGCACCAGCCGTTTCGGCGCCACCCGCTGAAGGTGGCACTGGAAAAGGAGGCGGAGGCCCGACTGCAGCACAGCGAGAAACTGTGCGGCGTGAATGGCATCTGTTGGCGCGAGTACTTGACAGAATCCTCTTCTGTGTGGTGTTCTTCACTATGCTGTGCTGTGCCCTCTTTATATTGCTTAGTCCATGGTACATGGGGAATAGGGGGCACAGGGCTAGTTAGAAATGAAAGAAATGGCACTGACAGATCAAGGTTTTAGGGAAAAGCAGGATGCAATCTGTTGATTCTATAGGTTTTGGACATCCTACAGCTCACAGATCCTTATTTAGGATCTGCCAGTGGAGGCAATACCGGAAATACAGGGCTAGTTAATAGAGAACAATACTATTCATAATGATGAATTGCGCTATCTATAGTTAGTATAGAAAATAGACCTGTTCAGAATGGGAAAGGTAACTCATCAGAATACAGAACAGGTTTACTTGGTGATTTGTGAACAGAAAATCCTAGCATATTCGGAAATGTAAAACACATGTATTCTAGTATGACTCCTAGGCACAGGAAACTGGATGAAGAGTACATTAAGGTTGATTTTGAAAAAAAAGGCTGTAGCGTGAGATTAAAAATCTGTCATTATACTTGCCACGTGTCCCTTTTTGATATTATAACTAATTTAATTGGAAATGTAGTGATTCGCAATTTGTACATGCGGCAGTTGGATTTCAAGAGAGCACACAAGTATGATTATAGTTAACAATTAGATCACGCACACTGACTCTCCAGCTCTATATATTACGACACTGCCTAACAATGACTGAAAACAGTGTATTACAAGACGACAATGCATATGATCAATTCAGTTGTTTTTTTAAAGTATTTTAGTCAAATCTATACGACTTTATTTCAATTCAATAGATGACCGTCACAATTATGGTTATTATACAGCATTTTATGGGGGGACTTTGTATGTTGTGTTATGGCACCATTGTAGAACAGTGAGAAATATGCAATTTTGTAATTTTATAATAAAACAGTATAGCATACATGTGTTAATTTATTAAAATACAGGACATTTTATATCAATTAAACGCTCTTTTATTGGCACAATTATGTATATGGCAAGCTGAAGAAGTTGCTTACTCAATTATCTCTAGATCATTTTTGAATTCAAACAAACAATGATTCTTAATTGATTATAAAAATTGTGTATTTCACAGTCCATAATTTCACACAAATCGTTGTGTAAAGATCCTATTGTTAATCATAGGGCTGATCAGGACAGTGCAGTGTTAATCACAACGTCCTATGTGTATTCATAATCCACCATGACAGTAAGTCTTCATTCAGATGTCATTAAATCTGAGTATCCGATGCCAAGAGAACGACAATCTGATATTTAGAGTGTTGATTAACATATGGATCTTATGATAATGATAACGTTTGACACAAGATAGTAATATATTGTTGGTGGGTATGAAGTTATTCCTTATTGTCCAAAAAAGGGCACGCATCTCCACATACCACAATGAAAACTGCGTTTCTCCATTTCAGGGACGGATTTAGGGAAGGGGGCGTGGCGGGGGTGTCCCCCCACTAGAAAAAAAACAAAAAAAAAAAAAACATTTAAATGAAGGTAACATCATAGTAGCATAACACAAACCCAAAAGTCGGATGGCTCCCGGACTACTGATAACCAACACCCAGTGTTCATTGTAAGATATGAAGAAATAGATTATTAATAAAGTAGATGAATTGTTTCTTTTCATTATTAGTGAGCACCCGTCTAGACACTTCTAAAACACCATATCCACTGTAGCTCCCCCTCCCCGACCCTTTGGCACAGTTGCGCCCCCCCCAACACAAAATGCTGGATCCTCCCCTGCATATCTCAATGTTCAGCTCATATTTCCCCTAATATCCCATAACTAAGGAATCTATCTGTAATTCAAAACGATTTTCACGTGCTATGTCCGATGTCCTAATAAGACCCCTATATGGGGTCATTAAATGAGTGGCTTGCCTACGTGTCTTTTAAAATCAATTTGTAAAAAGATTAACATCTCGAGTGAGTTATACTTATTTCAAACACAACACACAATTTAAAAATACCAATTGACTTCACTGTTTCAGTCACGTCTGCGACTATCATCAGAATGCCGACTGTCCACGACTGTCAATCACAACGGCCTCCTCACTTTTAGGGAAGATCGGGTCGTGCACGTTGGGAAACTGGTACACCCCTCGTCTCTGTTTACGGCTGTCGTTTTGTATCTGTTAATGCGTGCCGCCTCGACCTCTTTTAATGGCCTTGGCACTGTGTCACTTACTCTGTCCACCTACTACCACAGCATTATCCTAATCACTGCCTTGATTTTCCTGATGCACATGATCAGTTATGGCTCTTTTGTTAAACCAAGTCTAAGAGTCTCGGTACTTTCCGTCACCTCGGTTTTTAATAATATCCCGTACATACAAACGCACTTGAATTTAAATGAGAACACAAACACTATTATCCCATCCATCGAAAGGTCGCATCAGTTTGATAAAATTGCACAGCCTGTGGTGTGCTAAAAATTGTGGTTTTAGCTTATTGGAAAGTTTGCCAAATTATCCCTATATGCACTACACCCTTCATACTATGACTCCATCCTGACCATCTTCGTCCACCAAGGTAAAAAGTAGTCCTCTGCACGGAAGGGCAGATTATACCACGCTCCCGCAGACAGCCAGTCCGGATAGTAGACGGCATGGCCGCGGGCCAGATAGGCGCCCCACCAGCCGAAAGAGCTTCCAGGGGACAGGACCGAGTGATTGGCGGACACCAGAAGGGCAAGGTCGGCACATGCGGAGGTCAACGTGGAGAAGGTCACGTCTTCCGCGTTGGCGACCACGTGCTTTCTGCTCCATGCGGGGTCGTCTGTAGGTGGGAGAAAAGGCGTTAAGTGTTTGTTTAAAATCTGCTGGATATAAATGTTTGCTTTTCATAAACAGGCGGCGTTTTATGGGAAGTTACACCATTTGCTACTTGTTTCATACGGGGTTGGTGGCCAAGGTGCTATCAAATCCTGCATGGGAAATTATCTAAAAATAATATAATATGAGAATCGTCAATTTCATGGCAATATGTATTCACAATACAAAATCTAACATTTCATCTTTACACACTAGATTACAGCAGGTACGGAGTCCCTTTCAAATCCATACCTGTGACCACTATGAAGTGGGTTGAGGGCCCGAACGCAACACGGTAGGCATCCATGGCCCGGGCGAGGTATTCAGGCGTGACAGCGTTGATGAGAGGGGCGAAGGGGCCAGCGGCGAAGTCCGTGCGTCGTATGTGCACGGAGATGAACGTAAGAGGTACGTCGGAGCTTCGGGTAGAATTGTTCTGGATGCCACGAAGGAAGGTTTGTGCGGCGGAGGTGTAGTTGGTGTCGAGAGTGAAATGTCGACGAATAGTTTCGTCCATGTGTCCGAAATATCTCCACGACTGCATAACGCCTTTCAATCGTAATGCCATTTTTCGGCTACTGCTGCTGCTGCTGCTGCTGCTGTTGTTGTTGTTGCTGCTGCTGCTGCTGCCGCCGCCGCCGCCGCCGCTGCTGCTGCTGCTGGGCCCATCATCAAATACGTGAAAAGCTTCCGGATCAAAATACAGATCAGCAGGTTGATAAGATCGCTCCCCAACGCTAACAACACCGCCACCGACACTAAAATCAAATTCAGTCACCCCCGTGCCAAAGCACTCTAAATGTTCATGGCTTGCAAGCTTCGGTATTAGCCTGTTCCTGTCACCGATGCCTAGGGTAGATGCCCACTCGAACATTCGGTTGCCACGTCGTCCTATTGGCGTAAAAGTCACAAAACCACGGGATTTTGGGCTTGGATGATCCTTGTCTACAAAATGTAGATCGCTGGATATTTGACTGCCGTTCGTCGGTGGCATGTTCATGGAATATAGGCTTCTTTTCAAAAGTATTGCAAGTCGTGTGCATATTAATATCCAAGCTATTGTTTTAAAGAACGTCCTGATGTCATCTTTTGCCATGGCTGTATTTTCTATGCATTGCATTTGCTTTCAGATATTCCACGATTAAAACGTTTTAGATATATTCTATCCGCATAAATTACACATCAAGTAGAATATATTTCAACATTAAATTAAATATAATAAAAGAAGTAGCAGATACCACAACAGTACATCAAGTATCATGAAAAAATTGCTCCAGGCAAAACCTGCAAAGCTGCAAGTAATTCATAACGTACTCGAGATCGTGTTCGTTGTGACTTCTAATTTGCCGGATGTGATGGCATTCAATGGTAAATGTGATTCATAATATAGTGGGATTTTTTAGTATCACTTTCTAAAAAACATCGATCCCTCTTTGTATGAGTTGTAATCTTCCCGGAAATTCTGTTTTTAATAGCCTGAAGTACAGAAAAAATATTTGCTAATCTTACGTCGGATCTAGACAAATATTTGTATTCTTTGCAAAAAATAGTCCACTATTTATCTAATGACACATATGTCATAAGGTGCACCATTTAATCAGTAAATATGCTTCAGGGATGTCATCTT
This sequence comes from Streblospio benedicti, assembly GCA_019095985.1. Classification (NCBI taxonomy): domain Eukaryota; kingdom Metazoa; phylum Annelida; class Polychaeta; order Spionida; family Spionidae; genus Streblospio; species Streblospio benedicti. Next base: position 23,653,053 of record CM032659.1, read on the forward strand.
TTTCATAGTGTTTTTTATATTTATTTGACGCAGCACAACTTATGACATTTGGGAACTTTCGTTCTTATAAATCATGAACCCGAAAAAAGTAACAATATGTTTTATGGTTAGGTCTTTTCCTTTGTGTACATACGATCTCCGGTTTTTATTAATTAACACCTCTATGATAAAAAGGTAAATGTATGATTATTTGCCTCTAAAAGGTTACTTATATAAAACACAGTAGCACATTATAAAACACAAGACTTTTAGGTGGGGATATGGGTGGTAGTGAAACTGCTTTTTGCCATATAAGTTGAAATGTTCCTTTCAATATGTGTGCTTTGTGTAATACAAAATGTAATTTGACGCTCTAGTTTATTACGTATAATTTATAGTTTGTTTAACCCAGTAAAAAAGGACTTAAATGGCATTTATGGGTTTTAAAATTTACAGAACTACCTAGAATGATTTTCTTTTGTTTACTTTGATAATTGTTCTTTTCTGTTAACGATGATAGACTGAAGTTCTAAATGCGTTAGAATGCATAGACTTTTATATTGTCTTTGTTTTACAAAGAGAAAGTTACTTACATTAAAAACAAATTACAAACACAGGTGATTTCAACTCTTGTTTTATTCTGCAAAACATCTCAACATCACTTGTGTGTTCCTCGGCAGGTTTTCGTGCTCCTATGCATGATTAAATCTAATAGGATGCAATTTATAGCATGATGCAATCATCATTAGGAATTATCAAACGTAATGATACCCAGGAACATTAAAGCACGCAGGGCCTCATTCCAACTAGTCGGATGTTTAAGCCGCAAGATGGACGTCTGCCAAGCGGTGTCTGTAATGTTACAGTCATACATGTAGTAGGTGATGTAATGCCTGATAATAGGGGACTCGTAGAGATACAGTACAACCTTTTAATACATCTACACGTATAAATTTCTCACATTGGAAAAGTGACCAAATTAGTCAGGTCAAATGTACTTGTTCACAAACAATGCAGATCAATTAGTGCAGTCAATTTAGAAATAGATACCATCTCAACTCAACTTAGCTTAAAACCATTCATTTGGTTGTTTGTTTTGTGTAATACATTTAATTAGAATGTATAATATAAAATAAATACTAAAACCTGTTTAGTTCAGGTTAACAATTAAGAACGTAATCATTAAACAAGTCCATTAGCTATGTCTTTGATACTATATTTAATGAATTCATCGTAACAATAGCTGAAGATTGGATATTTATTTACTTCTAATATTTCAATGGCTGCCAGTCCATCTTTTTCAAAGAAACGAGGTCATTTACTTGGAAGAAAACAACCTCGAAGGAGTGTTGGTCAGTGCTGGGTCCCGCTAGCTGCCCCCTCCTCCCTCAATAAGGGTACTCCTTCGAGGTTGTTTACTTCCAAGTAAATGACCTCGTTTCTTTGAAAAAGATGGACTGACAGCCATTTAAATATTAGAAGTATATAAATATCCAATATTCAGCTATTGTTAAGATGAATTCATTAGATATATAGTAAGAACATAGTCATATTGATCAAACCATCTCTTTAGATAAGCTTTCCTCTATTATAACGTTTCACTGTACATGCACCGTTAAAGTAGACCTACGTCTCAATTGTCCATCTTAATTATGCAACAATGAGACTAATGACTATTAAGTAATCAATAATCACGTCAATGACAAGTCACCTGTGGAGAGAGAGACGATGTCGCAACTCAACCACAACTTTGAATTCTACGATGCGACACCCGGAAGTAGGATGCTGGCATGACACAATCGTCTGCGGCATCTTTAATCGATTAAGTGAAATCCTACAGACACCGCCTAAAAGATTAAATCAGCCGAGAGCTATGCTTTTAATGAGATCATTGTTTTTTTTTAAAATTATTGTGTGATCGTAAATTCGTTGAATACCTTTGGTGTAACTTAGATGTCGTAATAGTGGACGGATTGTGATGTTTATTGCGTATTAGCTCGATTTGATTAAACTGTGAAAAAAAAATCTCATAGATTGTTCACAATCCAGGCATTCCACATGCCAACCCCGTTTACCAATCAAAAGGAGAACCTACTAATGATTCTGCCAAGCAGGGTCAAGGAAATGATACAGTAATTATTAAATAACCTTATGGTGTTTCAATGACTCTGATCTTGACCACCAAGAAGCAATTAGTGTAATGGCTCTGTTGATTATTTCTTGGCAAGAGGATGTGTGTCAGTCTAGGATAGGACCCAGCAAACAAAGCACTGGTCAGTGACCGGTCATCTCAACACAAACAACCTCAACAACAACCACAACAACACACGGATGTAGGGCATTATTAACAATAGAACCTCTTTATTTGAACACCTGCTTAAGGCCAACAATGGTCGATTGTAATGGGGAGGGGGGATGCTTTTTTTCTACATGTGTTTAGGTGCTACGATTTGATAGATACGTACACGATTTGAGAAATGCGTATATCCGATAATAGGAGTCCATACTCAAACGTGAACTGTATAGACCACCATATTATCAGAAATTAGACATAGATTGGTATATAGTATTCAAATTGTGAATGTATGTACCAGTAGTTGAGTAATACCTACATTGGCAAAGTGAATGGACTAAATGGACCACTCACATAACCGCAAAATAAACAATACCATCCTCATGGCTGATGCCGCCACTGACCAACTGACCCAGCAACTGACCAGGCGCTGACCTCGGTGGGGAGCCAGTGACCACCATGTCCCCGAACGCCTCGGGCAGCGATGAGGTAGTTTTGTCTTACAATTAACAACCATGTCCACTATGCCGGAGGTCAATATCTGTATAAGCAAAGTTCTGATACTGTGATTTTTGACTGCAGATAGCGGCATTCAATATTTTTGTTTTAATGCAAAGACGTTTTTAAAATCTAACCCCTCTCTCAAGGTTTGACGTCATTAATGTGTCGAAGATGGTACATACATGATTCAGAAATAATATCCCCATTCCCCAATACAACTTTCCCAGAGTAATATAAGGATATAAATATAAGGAGGTATATCATTGTCATTCATAACCACGGGTGTGGTTTCAATATAAGGTCATATGTAGTACACACAGCAGAATTTTATCACTATAACCATTTAGTTCTTTTAGTATATGTTATAAATGTACCAAGATGTGGATAACCAGCATAATTTATAACAGTGAGTTTTCGTGTTAGCCCAACACCAATCATGAACTGAAGTTTGAGCCCGCTCAATTCGAGCTACATTTAAAATCGAGATATCCGAAGTTATTAGCGTGATTTATAATGGAAAGTGTCATGGATGAAGATTACTACATGTCGATGTATGTAATGCAATTTCCCATAAATTCTATCAATCAGACTTCGAGATAAGTGAGCCAAGTCTCATCTCGTAGACACATGTCTTTACTGTAGTGACTGTTCCTTTACAATTATCTTGATGTTCCTTTACAATTATCTTGATGATTAAAGTTGCATACAACTATAGCCCTGTTACATAGACAGATACACGCAGTAATCATTTCAATGAAATTTGACGCTTATATCTTCATATAAAACGCAATATTTATCTGCGCAAGGCCTACATTACTGAACCAGTGTCCTGTTACTTTGCTGAGTGGAAATGGGACTATATCCATTATAAATATTGCCATGGCCCGTTCGAACTGCTATCACCCCTATTTCTGACTTGTTCACACATTGCTTATTATGTTCGTCAAGGACAAGGAGATACATGTCCCATGGAAAATGTCCTTTAAAAATAATTGAAAATGTCTAAACCACTTTTCAATCTTTCCCCTCATAAAGATTAATAACTTAGCCCATGGACTTGACATAAAATGTATTTCTGACTATAGACACTTTAATTTACATGTATTGTCATTTTGTTGTCGTATTATAAACGGAGGACAGCTGTTGTATAAGAAACGAGGTTCTTGCATGTGGTGGATATAAATGTCTTCGCATGTTACATGGTTTTATACCCTTTAAAGAACGGTTTTATGTATTATACCTGTTTCCGTTCAAAATATAAATTGTTTATTATCTTTATCTTTCATGAAAATATGTTATTTACAAAAAAAAAGCTTTTAGAAGGAAACACAATAGGTGACGATCTTTTCAAGTGTATTTTTGTTACCTCTTTCAAATGACATAACTCCTAAAATGCGGCCTATATGAACACATTTTAGTGAGGACATTAAAAATTTAATGATTTTTGGCTAATGATATCAAAATATTAATCTGTGAAAAATCAATTAACACATGAAATTGGATAATCAACAATTGGAACACCCCTCAAAGATGCCGCACACTTGCAAATAATGCTTTCGTGGAATCTTGATAAACCGTGTTCTTGTAAAGATGAGCCACCTCCATACACACACACGTGCGCGCATGAACGCACACGCACACATGCACACACGTGCGCGCAACAACGCACATGCACACACGCACTCACGCACGCACGCACACACACACACACACACACACACACACATCAAGTCAAGTCAAGTCAAGTAATCATTTATTATACTGACATGTGATATACAGAATATACATACAAAGTACGAAATTATTAATGTTATCACACGGCCATTTCTTGCTTATAAGTCAGTTGAAAACAATAATATATATAACAATATAATAGCAAAAAATCTTAAAATTACAAAGAATATATTTAAGTTATATGCAAAAACGTCCCATATTAAAGGTAAAATGTGGATCGTAAATCATTTTCATCAAAAAAGATTCACAACAAAATAGCTAATACTTTCCTATATAGTCACTGAAAAACACATCAGATAAACTGTATGCATTTAATTCAATTCAGATGCCAAAAGACAAAATTCATCCCTCATGATGAAAAGCAGCATTGGAATAATAGCCTGGGTTCATTATTACCACAATGGGAGCCAAGATTTCATAGGTTGTTTGTTTGTCCTGACCTGAGACAAAGCCATATCTGTTTGCAATCTGCCAAAAAACTTGCAGCATCAACACGGTTATCAAGGATGATTTGTAATTGGATCTAGGACTTTAACACACCAAATGTCAAAATGATGTATTGACCCCAAAGTTCACCGCTTCTACTGTGCACTATGTGTTAAAGTGTGTCTGACATTCCGCCCCCCCCGTACATCCGTAATTTAATATACTTAGATGTGAGGCCTTACATTTGGAGGTGGGAAGCGGAGTGACTATCATCAGGCCGCATACCATTTACTTACATAGAAGCCACCCCTTCCAAAAAATAGACAAAGAAATAAAAAAAAATAAAGTAACAAAAATAGAATGAAAATAACACATATAACAAAGTGCTCACTCTCATCAATGTGCAGGGTCTTAAGTGTCCAAAATAGAAGCAAAGAACATTACCAACAATCGCTGATAGAAGTACCAACACTTCCTGATAGAAGTACCATTAAAAGAATCTGCACGGCTGAATTTTATGTCAAATTAACCTAGTACATATATATTCTTTAAATGGTGCTTTCAGAAGCATTTGAATGCATATTTTCTTTTTTCCTAGTTTACTTTATTTTTATGCTCAATAATGGTCTCAACTGGTTCCAATAGAATCGTTAATCTCTTTTTGGAAGCTTGCGACAGTTTATTTATTTAAGTCTAGGGACCACGGACAATTCATTAACTATAAACAAGGTGGTCTTTTTAAAGGAGGTCGTCGATATAGCTAGAGGCTAAAACGTATATGCGCATCATGAACGATGGCAGCTTCAAATGGTCATTTTCTAGGACCAAGACATCCAGGACAGGACTAGTCAACAACGCGGTCAGCGCGGGCAGTCTCAGAAGCATGGCTCGCCATGTGACCAGTTACAAGGTGGAGGTAAAGGCAGAGGCCAGCATCAAGGCTGTCTCCGTCTAGTTCAATAACAATGGAGATGCATGTAGGCTACAGTGTCAAGGATGTAACATGGTGTAAGGTGTGGTAATTTTTGTGAAAGAGACTGACAGCAAAGAACTGTCATACTATATGTAATTAAAGTCGTGGGCTTATGAATGAAAATGGTTAGATCTACCATAGTAGTCATGTTTACTACAATTGCTAATAGATGACTATGTTTCTGGTAGTATTGATAGTTAGCAGGGTTGTGGTTTGCTATTTTACATCAATGGAATGTGCATCACTGTAAAGATTTTTTGGATTCGACATATTACAAGTATCACCCTAAAGCATATTTAAACTAAAGCTGACCCCCTAATTCCACATAGACGATGCTACCTCTCCCTAGATGCTCCAAAAGACGCCAGAAATGAGAAAACAACATTGTCAGCCTTTTTATGGTGCCTGTTGTGCATATTTTGTGGCCAAAACGTATGGGGTCGTCTGGAATAACGGCCTGTGACCTTTCTGATGGACTGGATGAAAACGCAGCCAATGCCACGTGTAAGCAGAAAGACATTATGATGATAAAGTTTGCCCTGCAGACGACCAAGAAAAGCAAAACAATGATCCAAATCAACAATTTAAGAATCCAAAACGGGAGCCCGCACGCCGAAAATCAAAATCACTTCCCCAGAGGACTATTTTTGGGCCAGAACCCGGCTATGTGAAATCGGCTATGTGTCACTGATGGTTTTCAAATTTCATACTCTGTCTATTGGAAAGTATTGGCGTAATGATCCTTATATAATATGCTCCACAGGGATGTCCACGGTGTGTGTGATGCACTACCCAGAGGTGCCAGTGTCCACGCGTGTCCCCCCCCCCCAACCCCCGCCCAAACCTATCTCGTCCGAACAAATGACACACACATCGTTCTGAAATTCTAAATCCGCCACTATAGAACTGGTGACGTGACCAGTAACACAGGAACATAGCACCATTAATATTCAGTAATACAGCCACCAAATAATGTGCCCAGTAGAACCTATCTATTACGATCACATTTTGGACCAGTGTTAGGTGGTCTCACTAGAGAAGTGGTATCTCAATTTGGTAGCTTCATGAAGGTTTGGGACCGTGAAAGTTGGTGTTTTTACTTCATTTGCATACATGAAAATAGTGATCATGATCATGCCTCCAGCCCCACACGCTCGAATTCACTACACGTATCTCTATATAGAACCTTCATGTGTTGTAGTGACATTCAGCATGACTGGTCCCAGGGGACGTGAGTTAAAGAATTAGTCCAGTGAAAGTGAAAATCATGCTTGTTTATCCTTTTCCCGTATTAACCGCAGAGAGAGGGTCATGACCTCATATGTATAGTAACCCGTGGGTCATGGAACCTTATTGGAATAACCCCTGGGTCATGAACCCCTTTTTGAATAACAATTTTAAGTCATGACCTACTATTTGGGTCACCACCCCATATTCAATTCACACTAATTGGTTTAAGCCCCATCTTCTCCAAAAAGAAACTTTCTAAGCCTGCTTAAATGGACCACATACTGATGCAGCTCTGATAATAATCTGTAGAAGCTATTGTTATGTGTTAACAATACCAATATTGTGTGATGAAATCGACTTATTAGATGAAAAGCACCAGGTCTGTGACTCTGTGGCTTTGTGGCCTGAGACCTTGTCACAATCGGTAACATCTTCCCCTCTTATCGCAAACATTGAACTGTACAATTCAGACACACTAGGTTTCAGGACAAAACAACAGGGAAAGCACGGATTGAATCGCTATGTTTTTTCTATTCATTTGCTTCTATGTTTGGAAGATTTGTGTGAGAATTTTATGAATGGAATAGTTGTTGAGTTTGACTTGCTTTTGTGTCTAAGATGTGGTGCCACTATTGTAGATAACATATCTGTGGCGGTTGAAAGAAGGCACGTACCAATTGTTACTTTTTAGCAAAATCTGAAATAGAAAAGTATGAAACAATGCACTATAGTTTAAATCTATCCACAAATATTTAAAAAAAAACAATATAGTCTTACTGTACAGTCCAAATGTATTAGAATGTACTGACATTTCACAAATAGCAAAATATAAAATAACACGATGTCCTGGTATGAAACAAATTATTGATACAAATATGTTTACTAATTTCTCCCCAGTCCTGTAGATTGGATTCCAAAATAATACAACCAGAGTACAAACTTGTTATCCGTATATCTATTATCCGAAATATTCTATTAAACGGAGAGTTTGAAAACGGCCAAATGGGACATCAGCTCGATCTGTCTGCTCCAAACATCAGATGTGAAAACAGAACAGAATAAATGATTAAAACCTACATGTTTACATTTGGAAAGACAAGTGCCAAGAAACAAGGTTTTAGACATAATGATGCTTTTATCCGCGGAATGGATGGTTGATAAATACGATCACTTACCACAGTGTTTCCTTCAATTGAGACCACCTCTGTATATAGACCAACTCTAAGATATTTTCTGCAATCATATCCCTATAAAACAATTGTTAACCTCCATGAAAGGACTCCTTTCTATTGAGATCACTTGAAGGGAATCTTACTGGTCGTTTAGGTAGAGAGGTTAACTGCAATACAAAACATACCATGCGTGGACACCTAGACTCTATTTGGATCCCGATGCCCATGCTTCAGTGTGCATCGACCAAAGATGAATTATCCTTAGCCAGTTAAAATGCACCATCTAACATTAGCTTAACAAGTGAACAAACTAAAAGTTTAAATATATAGATGTTATGACTGCACATAACAATGAAAGCAGAACCTTTGACGGTCAAAATAACACATTGATTGCGGTTTGTGCAAACAATGTTATTCCTCATGCATGAAAATTTCTAAGACCCGTGTTAAGACCCGTGACAAATCTTGTTGATCTGGGTACATAATGTCGCACCATAATGAACCTATTAGCAACATCCGATTAAAGAAGAGAAATACTTCTCCTTGAGAGTTAATGTGGGTGTAAATATTAGAGTTGGTCCCCATGGTCCCGATAAGGTACAGTTTAGAAACCTATATCTCTAATATTATACATGTAGGGTGTAGAGTACAGTAGACCATCATAACCTTGAATTGACAACGCAGGATAATGTTTATCGTTATTACATTCATCTAAAAATCAGTTGTGTTTAATTCACTGTACGTGTTTTTTGAAGTGATGCTATAAAAACGTATTCCTCATGGTAATAATGTATATGCACTTATGTGGATACTCAATGACTGGTTGGCGGCCATTTTGTTTTGTTTTGTGGTATTTTGGTGGCTTATGATTAGTTGGAGGCATCGACAGACACCAGAAACGGATTCAGCATCTTCTGATTAGCCTAATCACTACCTCTGTTGACTTGTATCAAAACATGAATATTTATGTGAAAAATCAAGCAAACTCGACCAGTCTATTATCAATTCAACCTCATGATACTGTACTTGATACATGTTCTGCTGAAATAAATAATTCTAAACTGCATGTATTTTAAAGCATATTGTAGAACAAAATAATAGTAATACAATGAATTTCCACATCGGGAACGTTTCAAGAATATTGAACAATCGGATTTACGTATACATTCTAACATTCGCGAATATCGCTCATCGGATATTCACGAATATCCGTAGATCCGAATGTTTGATTTCCCTTAAATTTTACAGATGTCGTATTTCCATGGTTATGTCACCACTGTAAAATGCTATAGATCTGTATTGCCATTCACGTGCACATTAATTTTCAAGTTGGCTTCGTGCACTACATGCAGCTTTCATAAAAGTGTGAATAACCATTAAAAGTTGTAAATATTGAATGCATGCATTATATGATTTCACCCTTTAAATAACATAATGTGTATCAAAGGGATTTTTTTTAAAAGTTTTAACCACGTTTTATTATTGATAGGTCCTGCGCAGAATACGCATGCTACTCTTGAACTTTCAAATGTTTTCTCTCAAGCTATTCTTTATTTTCATCTGCTTTATGTTAAAATTTAATTAAGTGTATAAATAGTGGCAGCTATGGACACTTGAAACCCCTTAACTTCTTAAATACGGTATGCATGTGGCATGCATAGGTACTTAAACTATAGCAAGCAACAATAGCATTTAAAATGATAATGTCATCATGCATTTTTACATCTTAACCTGTTCTGTGTAGTTTTCCGCTTGCATGTAAGTGCATCAAAAGTTTCGAATATATCCATCTATGCACGCATGGAAAAGCGTTTAAGAGCTTTTTTGGTAGAGACTAGACATACAAGTCACATCATTTAATGCACCTAAATTTGCATTACTATTTGAGAGAAAAATACGTATCTTCGTTTGTTTCTCATAAGTGCATACAGTAAAGCCTCATGCTATCGGCATCAGCCGCCATTTAGTAATTGTATTGTTTCTTGTTATAATTAAGCCTTCAACCGAAAGGATCATCTGGTCAATGTGTAATAAACTAGAATATTCACCCACTTCCGATATAAGTCATTTTACTGTAGTTTATGTAAAAAGAATCACTTCAATTTAATTCAACTAACAAATAGATACAGTCCTCACGACACGAAACCACGAGAATCGTGCCTAGCTGCAGTGTGGGAGAAACGGAAATCAGATTGAAACCCCTACCAATAAAGATGTGAAATAATGACACATATGAACAGGAAGGACACGCACTTGTCTTGACTTTTTGCACGTCAAATCAGAGTTCATTCAAAAGAAATTAGCGTCAATTAAAAATGATTAAACCAGGTAAGAATAGCTACTGAGAAATCAATTATAAAGTGTCCTTTTCGCCTGTTTTGTTGTTTGTTTATGGTTGGCATGCTTGAATGGACGATGGCTAATTTAGATATGTTTAAAGTAGACATTGGTGAATTAGAAAATCTTATAATTACTGCGGATTTGCATGTTGTGGACTTGTGGTTTAAGACATTAGGTCAAATGAGTCTTCAGTATTCTGAAAACTAATAAAAGAGTTTGTAAGAGAACGTTTAAAGGTACCAGTTCAAAGTACAATGGAGTTAATTTCATTCTGTAGACTAGGGCCTATATACATGTAGTTTATACAAAAAGAGAAGAGTAAATTGTGTCTCCCTATCTGTCATAGAGTTTACATTTCAACAAAGCCTCCAGTTAAAGAAAGCACTCAATGACCTTGGAAAAGTTGGCCAAGCTTTGTGAAATGTTAAGCTAACATCACAAAGAGGCAAAAATCAAAGTTAAAACCTGCGACCACCAACAAATCAATTCGCTTCTTATATCAACATGTAAATACATTCTATTTACTATACTTGCATAGCAAAACATACGCTTAAAGGAATACCAAGCATGGTGTAGAAGTTAATTATTCTGATGAAATGAAACCATCAGGATAAGTCATTTGAATACATACAAGTAAAAATTAATTTAAGCGCAACATATCAGCTCATCTTCAGTGCTACGATCTTTTTCTTTTATTAACATAGAAAGAACATTGTTCATGTGTACTTTTAGATATGATATTTTTAAGTGTATTAACGTGATAACACATTAACCTATAATCTTACGTGTTTGAATATCATTCTGCCAGTCCATTCTCTTCAAACTTTCTTTTCAAAAACATAATCTGAACATACACTCAAAATCGATACCATCTATCAGATTACTAGCCACTAACCACCTTTAAAAATAAGAATATAAAAAACCCACACACATTTCAACGTCGTGGGCATATCTCTCATTCCACATGCGTTTAATAAGCCTGTGTTTTTGTTATGAAATCATATCAATGGTGACATTGTGATCATAACCGTCATTCCTCAATATTGACATTGAAATCTCCAGAAATTATGACACTGTCGGTCATTGAAGTCCCCAGAAATGGTGACAGTGCTGGAGAGGGCCTGGGGGCACCTGCTGACTAATCGCCCTCAGTGGCGGCGACGCGTGTCATTCTTCCGTCCGGCGGCCAACGTCTAGTCCTATTTAAGCAGACGACAACCGATGAGAGAGCAGAACACCACCAAAGCCGAAGAACGCTCACAGATTTTTAGCAGTTAACACTGACTGAGAAAGGAAGTAGTGGGTTAATAGTTCATTAGCTCCATAGATATCAAGCATTATTAAAAAAAGAGTTAAGAAGAACTGTGTGCAAATTTAGGGTTTAGTTTGTTTGTTGAAAAGTGAATGAAATAAAACAATGAAGGAGTTTGTGCTGAAAGGATTACTTGTTGCTGTTGTTTGCTTGACAGCCGTCATGCAAGGAAAGCCTATTGATAAAAAGGTTAGTATTATTTACTTAAATAAATTAAATGAATTCTGATGATTGAAATGATTAGCTTTAGGTGTTACTGTCGGTGTCAGAATACACTGCCAAAATATAATTAGACGGGAAAGATGGCAAGGTTGAAAAGCGTACTTGATTTACGTCTAGCCTGTTCACAAGGATCATTCAAGTTTTTGGTTTTGTGGAGTTAAATGGATCCTTACAAGTTATAGATGTTACGGTCTATTGTGGAACAGGTTTAGCCTTTGATTGTATCCGGAATTTCCCACGCCTTTTGTTTTGCTCCATTGATAAACGCCGGATTAAATCCATTGAGCTCTGGATCAGAAACACACAAATCCAGATTATCTGAATGAAGCGTGGATTTTTAGTTTTATTCGTTTGACTGTCACGATATGGAAAGTTGTAGTATGTTTCTTTCATCCCCCACTTTTAAATATGTTAATTGGTCTCTGTCTCTTACAATACTTACATTACCGCTAAAATGCAATTATCAGTTCTAAGATACATCATGACAATTAAGCTGTTATATTTGACGGAGCGTTTACAAAATAATGAGACCATGTTAAATAGATTAAAGCTGTTGTGAGGACATATGCGGGTTCTTAACGAGGTAATTCCCAGATCATTTAGACGTATCATTCACAAAAATATAGGCCTACGTCTAAGTGATGTCCTAATTTGCATGTCAAGTGGCAATCAACAAAAAGCAGAGTAAATGGCAAATTTCTTGTTTGAAGATTCAGTTTCTTCAATGGTGTGATATGCATGAACAAATATATGACCCGGGGAAATACAAACAGGTTAACCGGAGGACTTTTTCAGAGTAAGTCTATAGGTATTCGAATTTCAGCTTTCATTGTGATGCGAGATATACTTAGTATTTTACACTAGTTTTGTTCACAAAACAAGTCTACATTTTACAATGATGAGAATGTATTCCAAATGTTACTTACACTGTTACAGCGTTTATTGCGTTTCACGTTGTCCGCTTTTCATGCTATTTTCCCAAACAAAGACGTCTGTTTTTTTTTTAATGTATATCTGTATCTATGAACCTTTCGTGTACTCATAGAAAACATTGACATACATATGCCTTTATCTGACGGTGTGTGATCGTGTGTATAAAGTTATCGGGTGCTTATTTCCCACCTATAAACGTGACTTGTAATCTAGTTATACGGCTGGCCACAGTTCACAGAAGTGACTTAGTACTAGACCACCTGTGAATAAAGACATACAGTGTATGTGCATATATTGACCAATTGCGTGATCTGGACTGTCAACCTTTACAATAAGACCACTTGTAGAGTCTCCTAAACTGGTCTCAATAGAGAGGTGGTCTCATTACGGAGGTCATATTTTAAGTAGTCTCTTTATGGAGATTTAAAACCATCTATAAAAAGGTCTTATTGTAGAAGTGGTCTATATATAGAGAGATGTCTTTAATTGGACTCACTACTATGTTTTGCTGTATGCCATTCTACATTTAACAGATCAGAGTGATGATATCATTGACAATTATAGCAGTGCATAGATATGTGTATTGGACTGCTATTGTTAATTTGTTATGCAGCATAATTTAGACCATATTTTCGACTCGTGGACCATGCAGACAATTGGTCATCTTGGAGAAATTACAAACACGCGAATTTAGGTCCACAAAGTTATGGCAGCCTTAAAGGCGGTATTTCTGTATTGGTCCATTCACGTCAATGGATGTTATATGAATGAACTCCCACTCACAAAAGGAAAGACTCAATGGCAGCAGTCTTTATATAGCAAGTTAGATAGCCTAGAGTCGTGTGAAAACTTGTGTAGGTGGACCTTGCCGCCGGTCCAGACATTCTCAGCGTGAGTTGCTTTTAAGAGCTCATGGCATGTGGTTAACGTTGAATGAGTGACTAAGTGGTCTTAAAGCGCGTGTACAAATCTTATTACGGTATGGATCGATTGATACAGAGGAATACGTGCACATGACATGTATTGTTCAACATCTTTGTATATAATGCAGCTTATGAAACATAGCATGGTGGTCTGAGATCCATGACATTCATTACTTAGGCACATCCTTAGATTGACCAGTAATGACGTGTAGAATAGAGTCACAGTATAACTTCCATTCAAGACCACCTATATAAAGAGACCATTTCCATAACAGAACACTCATTAGGGTTCCAAGCATTCATCAAAATGGCACAACGAACTTTCATAAAGAGATCACCTATACTCAGACCATATGAGGCTAGTTGTCTGGGTGGTCTTAATGAAGGGATTCTACTGCACATTGAAGCTTTTATCTCTTGTTGGTGAATGTTCTTTGAAACACTATCACACAATTGTCACCTACATGGTATGGCTTAGAAGTATTTCAAATTTGAGGGTTTTGCCTTCTGGTTTGAAAATAGAGCAACACTATAAATCTCTTCGGTTTAATGCATTTCCGTTCTACCGTAAATTGTAAAACCCATATTAACAGTCGAGATTTTGTAACCAGCTCCTAGTACTTACATGTACATATATTTACATACTTGTATCTACTTCCAGGAGGAGAACAACTCGCTGGACTGTGCAGGACTATCATGTGAAGAATACGAGGAAGTTAAAGCACTTCTTGCTCAAATCAACACCCTTGCGCTGAAGGAGACCAAACCAGCTTCCATGAAAGCTACCCCAACTCCTCCTGAAGACCCCCCAATCCCTGCCACAATGCAAGATCTCGCCTTGCCAGCCACATACCCCGGATGGTTTGAAGGAGCAGACATTCTGCTTACAGCCGAAGATGCTAGACGTTTGCTGGAGAGCCTCGAGCAGCAGCAAGGGGATAGTAGTTCAAGGACCAAAAGGAAGGTTCATGACATCGGCGCAAACCGCCAATGGGAGATGCCCATACGTTACACATTAAGCAACGATCAGCACAGTAAGTCTGACTTCTTCTGCAATGTCATAAGAAGTAGATTTTTAAGATTTGTGTCACTCTGGTTGTGGGCAACTCGCAACATAAGCATGATGAACCATCGCCATTATTTTGTACAATACCCACCACTAACTTATACGACCCTCGCCATTGGTTTGCACAACCCTCGTCATTACCATGTACAACCCTCGCTACTAGCATTAACTATTGTTTGTGTTTGCAGACTCTGAGGAGCAGGCTGCGATCAGACGCGCCCTGGCCACTTGGGAGGAGGAGACGTGCGTGCGCTTCCAGCAAACATCAGAGGACCAAGACGTGCAGCCGCGCATCATGTTCCTCAATACACAACTTGGGTGAGTACTTGCTAGAGTCAGAAGATGATCTGAACACTGATGATTGCCGAACTTTATAGCATTATTGACACTACATGAAAAGATCCCAAAATGTTTGATATGGAATGATCATTGATAAATGACAGATGACTTTGCCTTCTAAAAACGGAATGGAGTTCTAAGAAATCTGTACGGAACTGTTGGTGGTGGTCACCATTGCATCCCTATTAACTGTTTAACACATGTCAATTCAGCCCTGATCAGGTGCTATAAAACACGTGTGTCTCCTTAATTCAAGCATGAATCATCAGCCAACTCCAAAGACCCATTAACACACTGTGTGGTCCCCCCATAAAACTTATCTCCATATTGCGCTTGCCACCATTAAGTGGCCATCAGATGACTTAGTGACCTCGTGGGTATAGTGTGAAACTGAAGTGAGAGCACCTCACATGAGAGGTAGGGCTAATTGTCTGATGCCCCTGGGGTGTTAGTTGTCCCTACAAGGCCAACCCCAATTAACATCCCTACTGGTACGTCAAGGAACCTTTTGTGGTTCAGAATATCTGCATGTGCGGTGGTGTGATATTTGATACAACAACCCAACAACCGGAAACGAACATGCGTGCTTACACCTTCATGAAAGCACAATAAATTGCTATTAATTCTGATGAGGTTTTGTGACCTGCAAAGAGGCCGGGTCATGGAGGGAAGGTGTTAGGCTTGGCACATTGCAGGATATTGATGTTTAATGACGGCTAAATGGTCTCTAAATGTATCGCTAAAGGAGTTTTTAGTTATATGGGATAGTAGATGTGTGGCAGAGTCTAAAGATCCAGCAGGAAAAACTTGTGTCACCTTTATTAGGTCATCATTTGTACCAACTATTAAAATGACTTTATACATGTCTAACAGGCAACAATTGTTACCTATCTAGTATGCATTTCCCTAGCTTAACCAAGTTTAGAGGATAGATAGTAGAATCTTTTTTTCATGAATTGTTCACTGTGTGATTTACTTAGTACAGTTTCCGGTACAATTCCTATACAAATAACTGGACATTTAAACACATATGATATTTGCATTTAAATGGCTAATGTCTTCATACACTGTGCACCTCTTTGAAATCCAAACTGGTATTCTGCTAAATCCTTTGTATTTTTAATGGTTTATCTTGAATTGTCTAATGTTCTGGCCAATTGTTGTAATGAATACCGTAATGATAATCGTAAACACCCAGACACATTAGTAAGATATTACTATTAAGGTTAATGTATACTGCATGATAACTTTTTGAACGTTATGGGAAGTCAACAAAAATTAATTGTGATGCTATCTGCAGACTCTAAAATATGCATGTACCCAAGATAGGCTCTGGGCAAGGGTGAAACCCTTGACCATTAGTTACCACTGCCAAATTTAAATGCTAATGTTCTTAATTGCTTAGGGAATAGCATAGACCACCCGTGATAATGTTCAAAATGTTTGTCAGCGTATACTGTAAACCTAGGAATGGAACACTAATAATTCACGCGTTTTCAAAGCATGCAATTATTTTGCGATTAGTTGATTTTTCTTTTTCTATCCATCTCATGCATGTACATGTACATGATACCGTATTTTATTATGTATACATTTGTAAATATGCATTTTTGTAGATGACCAGATGAACATAACATCCGATTAGAGTTACTAAATTACCAACAGCTATCTGTTAGATAGTGAACCCTCTTATGAAATACCCCCACATCTCTTCAGATTCTAACTTTTGACACTCCAGCTGTGCATCGTACGTGGGTCACGTGATGGACAGACAGCTGGTGAGCCTGCAAGGTCGCCGCTGCTTCCTCGCCCCTGGGACTGCCGTGCATGAAGTGGGTCATGCCCTGGGACTTTGGCACGAGCACCAACGCATGGGAGCTTCAAAGCACGTGATGGTGAGTTTTCGTTTTAATCCTTGAACGGATGGTTACATTATTGATGCATACGTATGGAGTCTATAGAGGTCAAATTTACCAAGATGGTGTATAATTCACCCACATGCATTAGAATGCAAAGTACTTATGTATAGGTTATTGGAATATGGTTTTAGCTGTAATTACAATGGCAATGTACTCATGTATAATTCTCATCTGTTTCAGACACACCGAGAGCTCATCAGTTCATCAAGCCAGGCATCGAACTTTGTAGAGTGGACGACCTACTATCAGGACTATGGTCTTCCATATGACTTCTCCTCCGTGATGCACTATCCTCCAAATGTAAGTCACTTGATCACAGCTTTTAGTAGAACTGAAACCCATTGTGAAAAAGTAAAATCTTAGAATATGATAAGAAAACTACAACAGAAAACTAAAAAGAACAATTTAATCGTTCTTGGTTTCCTTTTTTATTTTTATAAGATAGACATATACCTAGCACAGGCTGTCATCAAACATTGACACCAAATACCCAAGTGAACATTCGAAACCACCCCTGTAGACTACAAACAGATTTTTGATCCTGCTTGATGCAACAATTAAGCTGTCAATTGCGTTCAGTAAATAAGCACATTACATCAAATTTGTCAAAATAATCAACACCATTTGAATTGAATTGAAACACTGTTATTCAAAATAGGTTCAGTGTAAAGGTTATCTGCCCTTATAAACATACTGTGAAATCAATATACCAGCATCAACAAAGATGGAAATTGATGCACATAATAGTGCCACCTACTGTTCAATGACAAACTGGCAATGGGCGAGACTTGCTAACCCATTATTCATATTCCATACCCTGTAGAGATGAAACCTGAGACTTTTATTCTATATTTCATATAAATGGCTATCCCAAATTATAACAACTCGGGGAAAGGCAATGGTTGTATTAGTCTGTCACCCTGTTATGTTGTTTTACCATTTTCTCTAAAAATGTACATTAAATTATATATTTTACAATACCTAGGCCGGATCTTGGACCGGACAGGCTGTGCTTGAAGCTAAGGACCCTCGCTATCAGTCTTCTATGGGGCAACGGTCAGAACTAGCTTTCCTTGATGCTAAAGCTATCAACTTCCACTATTGCAATGGTAAGTTTACTGAGTACAACTTATTTACTGTATAACTTAAATCGACCTTGGCATAAACTTTATGCTTATAAGGAGACAATATTAAAATCACCCTCTTGAATAATTCCATTCATAAGGCTTTTTGAACTGAAACATTTATTTTATATTTGACAACACTTCTCTAAGTTTCTATGCTTTTGTAGACACGTGTGCTGGAAATCCACTGCCCTCGTCATGTCACCATGGCGGGTACCAAGACCCCAATGCCTGCTGGCGTTGCAAGTGCCCAGATGGTCTGGGTGGGCGTTTCTGTGAAGGTGTAGAGAAGGCTCGTCCCGGTGAAGAGGCATGTGGTGGTCTTATTGACCTCTGGTCAGGAGAAACTAGGTACATCGCTACGTCCAACTACTACACAAGACGACCCTACAAGTCAGGACTTCGATGCAATTGGAGAATTCAGGTGCGTGTAAATTATGGCTTCTTTTAAAGAAATATGCGTGTAAACAACATAATAAATTGCAACATAATCATGTGCATTGATGTATTACTATTTACATATAAATATAAACATACCTATCATGTTTACATTTATATTGATGCTTGAAAATAAACGATTTATTCTATTCATTACCCCAAACACTTACATATCAATATATCTAGATGACATTCTTGTTTATTCACTTTAGGTACCCGCAAACCACCAAATCTACCTTGAATTTATCGACGACTTCCAAGTGTATGCCAGTTACAGCGGTATCTGTGAACATTGGGTGGAGGTGAAGACGGGTTCGTTTGGAGAGGCTGGTCCACGCTTTTGCGGAGACCAAAGGCCCAGAGATGTGCTGGTCTCAGAGTCCCGGGAAATGGTGGTCACCTTCAGGTCCCAGTTGCCCCAGGCCAGTAACTACGCTGGCTTCAGAGCTGCAGTCAAAGCAGGTAATTATGACTGTGGTAAAGAAATTGTGTTTAGTAATTGCATTTTAGATAACTCAACTGATAAAATGATTTTGCATTTTTTCTGTGGGACATCACATTGTCGCTTTTAATTACATTTGTTATATTTGGTTTACTAGATTTTTTCCATATATATGATTCAAAATGTTTTTTGGCATACTTCAGTAATAAAGAAACAGTTATAGACAAAAAACAGTTACAGTAATTTTGTTCTATGCAATCAATAATTATGAGTATTATATAAAATGCTTTGGTTTTTCAGTGCCTTATGCCACAGTGCCACCACTTACCAATAAATTTCATGTGACTGAGAAAGACAATCAGGAGAAGAAATGGACTACACCAAAACAGACAACCACCACAACTTCAACCACTACCACTACACCTACAACAACCACCACCACAACAACTAGACCAACAACTACAACGACAACAAGACCAACAACCACTACCACAACCCCAACAACCACCACCACAACTAGACCAACAACTACAACGACAACAGCCACAACAACCACTAGAGCATCCACCACAACTACTCGGGAAAGAGCAGATGGAAGTGCTAAATGGGGGGACTGGTCAGAGTGGTCATCTTGCAGTGGTCAGTGTCACTGTGGTGGGTGCAGCTCTCAGTCCAGATACCGAGTTTGTAGAGGCAATGGGTAAGTTTAGGTTGCTTTAGTAACATATAAAGTTTCCTTGAGACAATGCGCTTTTATGCATGCATGAACATAGTTGGGGGTTGTGGTAGC
Organism: Streblospio benedicti; assembly: GCA_019095985.1. Taxonomy (NCBI): domain Eukaryota; kingdom Metazoa; phylum Annelida; class Polychaeta; order Spionida; family Spionidae; genus Streblospio; species Streblospio benedicti. The sequence continues at coordinate 23,673,209 of CM032659.1, forward strand.
CAACTTTTCATAAAGTGTAATTTTAACTTGTAGGTGTAAGATTGAGAGCGAGCTGGAGACGCGGCCATGCAATCGCGAATGTACTTTAAACGACGAGTATTATATCTTCATAGGCACAACGTTTCTCAGGTGAGCATATGCACAGTCTTTTTTGTTTAATCAACAACATCATGCACATGTACGGTGATTTCAAAGTTTTTGTCATGATAATCTAATTTCGACTACATATACATCAGGTCTACCAAAATATAGAAAGCTAAATTGCACTTCACGTGTCATTGCTTATTGATAGAGGAACCACATATTCCCCAGTTTCAAATCACATAATTTATTTCACATAATTTCAATGACATAAAACTGATTTGCTATGAATAAATCACATGGAAAATAATGGAGACAAGCATGTCATTTACCTTGCAAGTTATGGTTTCTGAATAAAAAATATATAACAAGATGAAAATTGATATACCTTTGTTTTTGACAAACGGATGTCTGGGGTGTGGACATTTTCATAAAGGCTTGAACCCTCTGATGACATTGAAGATATTGATGTCTTTGTTAGTCAAAGAAATCAATACCCCTCCACACTTTTAGTCAAAACATTTATACATGGTTATGAACCCAAGTCGTGATCAATGTTTTATCTTGTGAATCAGTAGTGTCAATATCTCATCTGTCACATAGATCCCAGACAGCTTATTTCTTTGTTTTTTTTTTTGCAGGAAATGTCTCAATGGTCAGCCGTGCTGTAACGGGTATAGGAATGTCGATGGCATCTGTGTTCCAATGTAGCTCATCACAAAAAAACATTTGATACCGTTAACATATCAAAGTATTGAATGTCAGGTTTTGAATGAATACAGGTTAAGAAGCTTTGGTGTGAAATCTAGTCAGCTCTGTGATATTCAGCAATTGTGATGTAGTCTAGCTCTTAACTTATTAAATGTACTGTCTAATTATGGAATTGTTATGTTAAGTAGTTGAGTATTAGGTTTTTGTTAACATTTAAGTAAAAATAATTGTAAAAGTTGTGAAATTGTTCAACCTAGTCACTTGGACATGAGGACATTGTGTTTATTCACAGTGATGTTTCCATCCAAGTTTATGTACTTTTAAAAATGATATTTATCTAATATTTATTTTTGTACTTTTATAAATGCTTTGGACTATTAGTTACATTAATTATTGCCTTTTAGAAAAAATGAATGTAGTGTATATTTATATATGTTTTCCCTCAAATATAGTGTTTCTAGCTTCATATTGCAAGACACTGATAAAAGTGAGGTTTATCATTCAAATTAGTATACATTATTGTGCCAACATCCAAATAGATGGTTATACAGATGTTCGAGTTTTATATAGGTCTATATACATATATATGCAAGGGCCAAGTTTTGGGGCAGTTTATTGTCTAAATTTGGTACTCAATTATACAACACAAGTATACTATTAGAATGTGAATTCCAGTGCCAAAAATTGTGACGAATACTTGCCTATTTGGATCTTTTACAATACCTCATGGCTATTTATATTATTGTTATAAAGTATTTATCTAATGTATCTTAGCTTTTCTATGGATATTATTTTACCATATTTAGGATATATAATAAACTATATTTAACAAAAAGCTGACATTTTGGTTTCTCATTTCCACACGCTTTTTCTAACCAATGTTCTCTTTAATACGGTATGATGCCTACATGTACATGTCTTTCTGAAACAACCCTATTGTCAACCAGTTGTTCAGCAACAATTGAATGTAAATACACGAACATTTAGTTTGTAACCCAAAAAGCAAATCTTATGCTGAGTTCCGTTGACAAACCAATAAATTCACCAATAAGCTTTGCATTCTAACATAAATAGGTAGCAGAGTTCCTGGACCTAAGCACTTCATCATAGACATTGTTCGTGGTACAGCATCTTTAGAGGTGTGTCTGCAACATGCTAGCATATATATTCTAATGCGATTTGTAGAATTGCTCTGAATGAATTGACTCAGCCTCAGCAGTTTTGTCATTTATCTGCGGGGTAATAATTTACATTGCCGGTAACTTTCAAATAATGTTGGTTACCGGGGCAACGACATTTTGTCAGTATACTATTTAATAACTATTTATCAAACTATTCAAAAACATTCAAATACTACTTTTATAGATAACACCCTAATTCCAATTCTTTCAACAGACTGAAAACAACAGTCGTAATGCATGCCCAGCACTACAGTAGTTTTTAATAAAAATACATTCTGTACGTGTATTCTGTTCACCGCAATCAGCTTGGGAGAATTTGCATTGGATACATTTTGAACCTGTTGACATTGATAACATAAATCAGAACTTTAATTGGCACTCAATGTCAATTTAGACCTTGGCAACAAATGGGGCAATTTATATACTTACTATGATGATCCTCCATATATACTCTCTTTACATACATGTACATTGCTGTTGTCAAGCAATACCTAAAATTTCAAAAAGCTATATAAAAGCCCTGCTTTTGACATGCCCTTGACATACTGGACTACACTATCCTTGTATAACACTATGGACATTTTAAAGTGTCATGGTTTGAATCTGCTGAAAAGGAACACAAATTATAAATGTGGGCCCTACTTCGGGACTGTTCATATGGACTGTGCTGATCTAAAATATAAAAAAAACAAGGAGTTTGATTAATATGTACGAAAAAATAACACGATAATTTTCTATCTAGCTCTATCTGTGTCGAAATATTTTGAGCTATCAACAAACATCATCAAACAGTGTCAATATATAATGTACTGGTGTAAAGGAATATAAATAATAGAGATTATGTGAATAACAGCACAAAATATGCATTTGGACAAAGACAAAACTACTGGCATGTGTTCACATATTTTTATTTTTACTATAATGTCTGGCGTTTATGCATTCTAAAAAAAAGTTTCTTACATATCATGTAAATAATTTTTGTGCGCTATGTACATGTAGCTATCCACGTAGAATTGCATACAAAATGCATACTCAAATTCCTAGTATTGAGGTAACTGTCAAAGTCACGTTAACTTTCTCAGTGGTAACTTTACCCAAACCGCATGGAACCACCCCCCACGTTGGTTCGAGTACAAACTCCACGTCTCACAATATTAGGACTGCAACATCGAGGGCATTGCCTGAAAACAAGATTAATATCCAATCTTTACGGGTACTTCTCTATATTTACTAGAAGCATGTTGCTTTCACTATATTGGAGTGTAGGTGACGATTTGTCTCCCATTGGGCTATCAAATGACAAGACATGAATTCATGACTGCATGGTTTTGAAACCAAGAAAATACCATCATCTAAAATAGATCGCTGGACCATTTAATATAAGTAGTTACAAGTCACATATAAAACATCTCCCCCGCTATGCCAATATAAAAAGTAGGAGCATGCTCTATTGAGTGAAGATCAGTGAAGAGTGAGGATTACTATTTTCAGTAACAAGCACAGTTGGGAACTAGAATCTTGTTTTGCTTCAAGATCCCGTTGAACATGTATATGCCGCTGTATTGTGAATTTTCAATGTTATGAGATTAATCTTACCTGCCAAAGTGGTCTTTATCGTTGTCACTGCACTGATGGTCACATGGTTTATTCTCCTTCACAGTAGTAGGAACTGGACACCTGATGAAGCAATCACAATGAAATAACAGTCATTTAATGCCACGTGGAATAACTATCCAGACCTCACATTATATTCATCACTGCTTCTGTCCCTCATATTGTAGAGAACGTGTAATTTATTATGTTGTGGCTATGGTCTTTTCCACCATTTGATTTTTTTCTCAAAAGTTTCAAAAATTAGAATGATTAAGTTTCATTTTTTTTAAAGAGATATTTTGAAAAATAAAACAATAAAACTAAAACTAAAACAAAACCTCAGTTTGGCTTAATCATTCTAGCTTTTTAAACTTGAGATTTTTTGTAATCAAATGGTGGGAAACCGGTAGCCACAACTTGAGAAGAAACACCTACAACCAAGTAATAATACATCTTAGTAATTTTTGTGTAATTTATATTTCCAGTACATGACAAAAATACAATGTTTTATGACAAAAAAAAATATATATGGATTCGTTTGGTGCAAAATCTGGGATCCCATAAACGTATTTACTGGGGCAACTCATCATTTGGTGACTTTGTGCTTTAAAAAGTGAGGACGTAACTTCTTAACTTTTTTGGGCCCAAGATGCAACCAACTCTGCACTCACCCTCCCCGGGTCATGGACCTAGATATTGATATCTACATGTATTTATGCAACTACATTTTCACTTTGACGTGTCACTTGCATCCCTTGTGTGAATATTCAAGGTATAATATAAATACTAGAATTTTTTGTGTATGAGTTTGCCAGCACCAGGGGGATGCAGCTGGTATGATAAATACAAGGACAATGAGAATTACGCAAGAATTCTAAACTTACATGTACTCTGGTCCGACACAGTTGCGATGTCTGGACTTGAAGCTGCACGAACCACATTTACAACTGCCGTCGCATGGTGACCACTCTGACCATGGTTCCCAAGGGTCACTGAATGTGGTTGTGGGTGGTGCGGTTGTTGATGGTGGTGTTGTTGCGGTTGACGTTGCTGGTTCACGTGAGACCAGATTCATGTACACTGCAGTTGAGACACTCAAATATTGCATGTAAAAAATAACCCAGTATTATGTAGTGACTTTGTAATAATGGGACCCATGGCGTATAGTGCAAAGAGTTGAACATTATCAATTTAGGTGATATAGCAAGATTATTGGTGAACAGACATTTACTCATTTGCACAAGGTTTTTACAATGATATACAGTCTACAACTATCCTTTTGTGCCAGTTTTTATAAGCTCACATTGATAGCCTTTTTGAACCTTCTGGGTTCCTGGTCAGACATTGTCAAAACGTCGTCGGCAGAGGCTGGTAGGATGTTTACGTATGGTGGAAAATTTACCAGAAGATCCATGGAGCGGCTATGGGGTCGCCAGTTTCCAGTGTGATGCAATGATGGAGGACATAGAACAAAGGCAATTGAAACAGCGCCTCACCCTCCCCACTGGTGGTACCGATATGTGGATGACACCCACACGAAGCTAGACTCTGAGTATGCCCAGGAATTCACGGACCATCTAAACACACTGGACCCCTGACATCAAGTATACCACTGAAGGAGAGGAAGATGGTGAGCTTGCCTTTCTGGATATGTTAACATCGAAGAAAGGTGAAGTCTCAAACTCAAGATCTACCGCCCCACACACACCGACCAATACCTCCAGTTTGACTCTAACCACCCCTTATGCACAAACAGTACGCACTCTCCATCATCGAGCCAAGACTGTGGTTACTGAAGAGATGGATCGAGTAGTGGAATTAAACATGTGAATGAGGCATTATCAAAAATGTGGATATCCATCCTGGGCGATCAAAAGAGGATCTGTGTTGAGAGACAAGGAAGAAGCAGGAAAGAAGAAGGACCGGACGGACGAGACAAAGAAGACGATGGTGGGAATACCATATGTGAAGGACTTGTCGGAGGCGGTGAGAAGGATCATGAAAGTGGATATGGATGTAGTGCCTATTTAAAACCGGTGAACACTCTTAGACAGTTACTGGTAGCACCCAAGGATCCAGCCAAGAAAGAAGACGTTTGTGGTGTGGTTTACCAAATTAACTGTGGTGGATCAGGATCTGAAGGATGTAGTAGCTCCTATGTGGGTGAAACATCAAAGACCCTTAAGACCAGATTTGACCAGCATAGATCCCAGCAGCACCTCCTCAATACCTACATCAACCAGACAGAGAGCCATCACATTATGTATCCCTGGATAACATCAAGATAATAGATCGTAACCAGAACACTTTTGAAAGAAAGATCAGGGAGGCCATACACATCAGGCGCCCTGAGACCTCAATAAGAACGTGACCTGCCAGATTACCAATTGCCGACGACGTCACAAAATCACGTGACGAAGGCAGTCAGACTGAAGAAGGACCGGAAGGTCCGAAAGGCTATCAATGTGAGCTAGGTCCAGGATGGACCAAAATCGCAAAATTGAATAGTCACAAAATAATTTATAGATGAAAATCGCAAAATGTAATAGCCACAAAATATTCTAGTTTTACAGTATAGGAATTTCTCTCTAGATTGTGTGATTCAATTGCTAAATAGTCCTATAGGCTGTAGCAGGCATATGCAATATAGCATTTTGAATTTGTGTATAATATCAAACTTGACCAAAAAACTATTTCTTTTCACAACACTTACTATTCCAAATGCATCTGAGATCTAAAAATTTTGAATAACAATAATTGTTTTCATTAGCTTATTAGGCTACTTATATTTACTTATTGCAAGTTCGAGTTTTAGATCAAACTGTATTTATTGCGATCTAAATCACAAATTAAAAGCGCACCTGACGTGACCTCTGCCTTGAACCCGCGATAAGAGCTGTCTAACTGTTTAGGATACACCGAGCGAAACGTGACTACCATCTCCTGTGTTTGAGATACGAGCACCACCTCTGGCTTCCTATCCCCACAATAGCGAGGTCCAGCCTTCTCAAATGACAGTCCCGTCTTGACCTCCACCCAGTGGTAACATTGACCATAGTCGTGGTACACATCAAAATGACCGATGAACTTGAGCTGCACACGTTGCAAGTATGGTGCCTAAAATAAGTATATGTTTATAAAAACAAACACAGTCATAACATCAAACCTTTATTACTAACATACATATTATAGTCACATATAAAATACATGAATAAAACACGCTAGATAAACTTAACTAAATATACATGGTACAATATTTCTTAAAGGAGAAAACAATATAATACAATGATAGAAGTTTGGGATGAGGGAATGCTATACAGCCATATTAAGCTCTGTTCTTGGGGGACCAGCATGTGATCTGCAAATCACAATGTCCCCGTCACTACCTCTATGCCTGATCAACGAAAATGATTGCATTATGACCCAATACTTGCAAAACTAGTTAAACAATCTCTGGTAAATATACAGTTATTATACACGAGCGAGTAGCATTCCCTGGGATTGGTGTTCCCGAAGGATTGAAGTTTCCTGGGTGGGTGGGAGGGTGAAACGAATTACTCCGTGGCAAAAACGTGAATGAATGCCAGGTGTCACCCAGCCAACACCGATCCGGCTGTGTGCTAGTCTAAACTGGCTAGCGAGCTAAGAGGCTGACTGTGTTTGGATATAAACGAAATTTTGTAAAGTACAAAATGAACATTTTAAAAACAAACACAGTCATAACATCAAACCTTTATTACTAACATACATATTATAGTCACATATGAAATACATGAATAAAACACGCTAGATAAACCTAACTAAATATACATGGTACAATATTTCTTAAAGGAGAAAACAATATAATACAATGATAGAAGTTTGGGATGAGGGAATGCTATACAGCCATATTAAGCTCTGTTCTTGGGGGACCAGCATGTGATCTGCAAATCACAATGTCCCCACTTGAGCAAGACAGTGAATTGGTGTGATTCACTACTTAAAACTTTAAAACCACTGGTAATTGTGAGTGTGGTATAATGTATGATTCCCTGGGAGGGAAACTGTTCATGGACAAACTGTCTCTACAGAGAACCTAACATGCCACGAGGTTATCTCTGTTAAATACTGCCGTGAGGCCTTCTCATTGAGTTGTGGTGTGGTATTCCCAGCCCTGGAAATACAAACTCCAGCCCTGGAGAACACACCGATGGAGGGGCCTTTCTCATTTGAGTTTCACGGATTTGTGGTGTGGTATTCCCAGCCCTGGAAATACAAACTCTAGCCCTGGAGAACACACCAATGGGGGGGGGGCCTTTCTCATTTGAGTTTCACGGAGAAAATAAAATGAAATATTCGGTATTATGCATTATATCTTAGCTATATAGTCAAATAAAGTCTGTTACGGTAGGCCCTACATTTTTATTTATTCGGTCAATGTTCATGTCATAAGCACTTCATCAGAACTTAAAATTGTTTTCTTATGGCACGAAACTTCACCGAAAAGATAATATGTACCAAAAAATACTTTTTATTTACTATTTATTCCTGTTTAATATCATGGTACTAATAGCTAACCAAACAGGGCAACTATTTTGGCAATATATACCAATTTCATTTTTCAACAATAATAGTAATTTCGTGTGTTCAGCAATATCCTCGAATGCCTCCTTTATTCAACCACTGATAAAAAAATGCGACTAGAACCCTAATCAGTGACATAGAAATAAATCCCTCAACAAGAGAACACATACCAAGCTACAAGACAATACAGGACTAGTCTACCAACCTTGATCCTCCAGTTACATCGTAGGCCAGGCTCATATGCCCCTTCATTGTAGCCTACGGTGGCAACAGATTCCATCTGCCCTGGCTCTAGATTGATGAAGCCTCCACATTGCACATCTCCAGGCCGGGCCCTCTCCACACCTTCACATAGGCGACCCCCGATACCGTCTGGGCACTTACAGCGAGCACAGTCGTTTGGATCCTGATATCCGCCATGGTCACAGGATAATGCACTGTCACAAGTGCCTACAAAAACAAATTGGAGGCTTTTAGCAGCATATTCACAATGAATGATTGATACTTTTGTCCTTGTTTATGGTTTAGGTGTAGAAAAAATGATTTTGTGGCTCCGATAACCCGACCTAACCCAATTTAAGCCCCCGAACCTAACATTTTTATTGTGTTTTTTTTTTGTAAAAAGTTTAAGCATATGGATTCAGAAAATATTTGTATGTGTATGGTTTTCTACACAAAATCCAATACATAATGGCTTCGTTCTAATAAGCGCAAAATGCGCTTACAAAAACAAATTTCAGCAAAAAAATAAGACAAATAATAAGCGCACCCCTTTGACCCCACAGAACATGATAACACAACACGCCCAGATGGTTATGTGGTAATCCGTATATGGAATAATACCGGCGTGTTATATAGTCTTACAATATGGTACGGTAGGTGAAATATTTGCCAGAAAAAGAGCAAGATTTGTATAATATTTAATCTGCATAAACAGGGGGGTGCGCTTAAAGGGGCAGGTGCGCTTATAAGAACAAATATGGTATTGGTTTATTACGTATCGTATTCCAAAAATGAAAAATAATTCAATCATGGCATGGCATGGCAAGTGGTATAAGCAGTCTCCACAACGGTTAATGAAATATAAATGGCTTAGGGACTTGTCACCACTAATTACAAAGGTTGGGTGACAGCCATTTGGTTTTGATATACATGTAATGTGAAAAATGAAGCAATCCCCCAACCTGATGTACCAATACTAAAATACATAAATGATAACAATGCGTACATTGGCAAAAAATAGATACATAAACCCGGGTGGGGGGTCTCTACCCATAAGTAGGTACGGGTGTGCCTCCGCAGCCACAAATGTGGTACCCATCCATATACCAGCTATGAGCGGAAAATATGACCCATCTCTATACCACTTAATGAATGGACATAATATAGTTGTGTGTGTATGTGTGTGTGTGTGGGGGGGGGGTGTGCGTACATATATATATATATATATATATATATATATATATATATATATATATATATATATATACATATATATATTACAACATATCAAACAGAAAGAGTAAAAGCATCACTAGACTCACTGATAATTATTCATTTTATTTGAACATGGCAAGAGCGGTTCGCCGAGTAGGGAACCCCCCAAAA
>CM032659.1:23683045-23755545 GCA_019095985.1 Streblospio benedicti
CTTTATTCAACCACTGATAAAAAAATGCGACTAGAACCCTAATCAGTGACATAGAAATAAATCCCTCAACAAGAGAACACATACCAAGCTACAAGACAATACAGGACTAGTCTACCAACCTTGATCCTCCAGTTACATCGTAGGCCAGGCTCATATGCCCCTTCATTGTAGCCTACGGTGGCAACAGATTCCATCTGCCCTGGCTCTAGATTGATGAAGCCTCCACATTGCACATCTCCAGGCCGGGCCCTCTCCACACCTTCACATAGGCGACCCCCGATACCGTCTGGGCACTTACAGCGAGCACAGTCGTTTGGATCCTGATATCCGCCATGGTCACAGGATAATGCACTGTCACAAGTGCCTACAAAAACAAATTGGAGGCTTTTAGCAGCATATTGACAATGAATGATTGATATTTTTGTCCTTGTTTATGGTTTAGGTGTAGAAAAAATGATTTTGTGGCTCAGATAATAAGCCCCCGAACCTAACATTTTTATTTTTTTTTTTTGTTTTTTTTTTTTTTTTTTTTTGTAAAAAGTTTAAGCATATGGATTCAGAAAATATTTGTATGTGTATGGTTTTCTACACAAAATCCAATACATAATGGCTTCGTTCTAATAAGCGCAAAATGCGCTTACAAAAACAAATTTCAGCAAAAAAAAAAAATAAGATAAATAATAAGCGCACCCCTTTGACCCCACAGAACATGATAACACAACACGCCCAGATGGTTATGTGGTAATCCGTATATGGAATAATACCGGCGTGTTATATAGTCTTACAAGATCGTACGGTAGATGAAATCTTTGCCAGAAAAAGAGCAAGATTTGTATAATATTTAATCTGCATAAACAGGGGGGGTGCGCTGAAAGGGGCAGGTGCGCTTATAAGAACAAATATGGTAATTGGTTTATTACGTGTCGTATTCCAAAAATGAAAAATAATTCAATCATGGCATGGCATGGCAAGTGGTATAGGTAGTCTCCACAATGGTTAATGAAATACGGCTATAAATGGCTTAGGGACTTGTCACCACTAATTCATTGCAAAGGTTGGGGTGACAGCCATTTGGTTTTGATATACATGTAATGTGAAAATGGAGCAATCCCCAACTCCGATGTACCAAATGCTAAAATACATGAATGATAACAATGTGTAAATTTGCAAAAAAATGGGATACATGAATTATAAACATATTTCTGTTAAAATTACACCCTTCCCTTCAGTAAATTAAAACTGTAAAAATGCTCTCCCTCCTTCTTCTCAACTTTGAAAATTACTATTACGCTCGAATCCGCATGCTCTAGTTTAACTAAATCCACCAGTTCCATATCTTTGCCATGGCCTTTATTTCATGCAGTGCTGTAAGTTCTACATTTTACCATTGCAATAGCGGTAGTTTATGGCCTTGACATCAAGAAAAGAGAGCTCTGATCGCTGGCCCATGGTCGACTGGTAGCGAGGGTCGCGGGCAGCAAGGACCACATCAGCACCAGGATAGTCAAGCTGTGGACAATGCAGGAAAGAGGTTGGATGAAATGTTTATAAGTTACATTCTAATAATTCAATTTTTTGCAAATGTTTTGACAATGTTTTGAGATCAAATGCCCGGCATAGGTCACTGACTAGTGCCTGGTTCTCTAGAAGGGCCCATTTTATTATTATGAACAGAAAATTGAATAACAAATTTCGCGTAGCATGAGATTAGTTTATGAAAATACATACCCATGGAGTATAGTGCATCAAAGAGGAAAAGTCATAGGGCAGCCCGTAGTCTTCGTTCTCTATTTCTGTCCATTCAATAAAGTTCCACAGATACTCATCATCTATGATCTCTCTATGTACCTAAACAAGTCATGGGTTTATTGTTTGTGGATGATCCTACAAGCTTCCACGAAGTCAAATTACATTAGAGACTATTACATAAATGACCGAACAAATTATGATGCAAACAGCTACAATAATATGAAAAGCATCATGCCCTAATAGTTTTCACCAACATACAGTATTATCATATCTACATATAAATATAAAACGAATTAGTTCATGATGCAAATTTCATCATATTGCATTGCATCATATACAAACAAATATTATGCCATGCCCTATTTGATTATTTCTTTTTTTCAGGAACACCTATTCTTTACTTACCTTGATAAATTTTGAGGCACCATGTCTCTGCTGTTCATGCCAGAGACCCAGTGCATGGCCCACTTCATGCAAGATGGTGCCAGGTGCTTGGAAACAACCATCACCGGTGTCAATATTAAGTAGTTGATCTCGCGTAGTGTCAATATATCCTATATATGACGCGCACCTGTCAGCAGTAAGTGATTCAAAGTTTTGAGTACTGAGACCCTTAATATTTTCGGTTGTATACAGTATGTTCTGTGTTGTCCTTTAAAGTTTAGAGTGAGGCACAGATTTTGATATTGAGGATTCTTTTTACAAGTCTATAGGGCTATATCCCTCGAGCTATATACCATGCCCATTGAAGCGATTCAAACCCGTACCAATACCATTAATTTATGGCACTTGTTCACTGAGAGCGTTATACAGTTCAGTCTGGGTAGCTGAGTGGTCTTAAATTCTTGGTGAATTAGTGGTGTAGTCCTTCAGGATTTGAATCGCGCCAGTGCCTATTGTTCCTCCATGTTTCAATTTGCACCAAAGTCTATTATTTACGATTTATATAAAAATTTCTACAGCTATTAAAAACTAAATGATATCTTAGAGCTATGAGAATAAGTGTTCACTCACCCTTTCCCATCGCTCCTAAACACCAGCCTTGAAATGGGCTTCACATTTTCTGCAGGCCACTTGACCGTCTCTGTGAAGCGTACACACGTCTCCTCCTCCCAAGTGGCCAGGCCGCGTCTGATCGCCGCCTGCTCTTTAGAAGCTGCAAACACAAACATCAGTTGGTTTGATGCGCCCCCCCCCCCCACTGAATCTGCCTATGCGAAGCTAATGGTGAGAGTTTTCAAAGGTAAAGAAAAGGCTTGACAGGCTCATGATGATGGCGACATCAGAGGTGTGGGAGCGAATGCTGAGTGTCTTTCATTGAACTACTAAATCAACCTGTTTGCTCCAAATTTCAAGCCTGATCACATTCAACTAACAATTATTGTTTAAAACGGGAACAAGCAGAGCTCCAGTCTAGTCTTTGAAATGGTTGTGTACCTGCTTAGCAAACTCACTGTAATGAGCTTCCCATATGTGGTAATGTATGGGGAGCTGCCAAATCCTGCCTTTGAAATAGATTCAATTCCATGGAATTTTCTCTTCTCTCTGACACTATCATTTTGAAGTAGCTGCTGTAAACTCTCAAAAATGGCTTTGGCATCAGTCGGTGTGAGCAGAATATCAGGTCCAAAAGAGTCTTCATCCATCTGTCTTGCAAGAGAAATAGAGACATTTCCCGGAGGTTGCCCTTTGGCTGCCACTTTGAACATCTTTTCTTTCCACTCTTGTACCTCCTCATAGTCGTCACATGGCAGCCCTATACATTCCACATACTCCTTCTGAAACAGCAGAGAGTAAATAAGTAAAAAATGTTTGTCAAAAGAATTTTTGTATATCACTTTTGGTATTGCCAGACTTTTTAGTTACAGTTCTCTACTCAGTAATTCTTGATACACATACCTCAGTTTCAGGAAGCAGAACTTGAGCCTCATATTTTGGCATTTCAGGGAGAAAATTTCTACTTCCGATTATGAGCCCTGCCCCAACAACCAAAAAGATCAATGATGTGCCAATCAAGACTGCAGTTAATGGAGACATCTGGCAGTGCATTGGATCTCTATCTCTGCTTCATACTGCGGAAAACATAAAAATTGCACACATGATTCGCATTTTAATGCTAGATCTAGCTGGCATTGGGTAAAACAAAAACCGTTGAATTCAGATAAAATATGATAACTTTATTTCAGATGTATAACATACATCCATGTAAAATATAATTGTATACAAACATAAGTACATAGACGGTTTATTAAATACCGTTAAGAATACTGTTATTGGACAAATTGATCAAATACAAACAACTTTCTAGTCCAACTATCACAACATTCGGAGGCAAAAGTAAAATATGAAGAATTTAAAATGCATGAGACAAGCAAATTGTTGCAGTTTTCAAGTTTTGTTTTAAAACTAAAGATAAAGACTAATCAGTCTTCATTTATTACTAGTGCTTAATGTTGTCAAGGGGACTTTAATTTTTAATATGCAATATTTTTCCTGCAATGGGGAGCAGACGGCCAGGTCACAATTTGTCAGTATTACTGGTTTCGACGGAACAGTGGGCCCAGAGCAGTGTGGATGGACCCATGAGTTTGCTCAATACCCAGGACCAGCCACCATTAATGACTAGCAGTTCCTTTACATTATGTGTGCCTTGGTGCGTGTGCATGGAGGCAAGGGAGGGGGCGGGGGTAATAATACGAAATTATTGTGATTTTCAACAACAATGCAATGCTTTATTTTCAGTGTCAGTGAAAGACGGTCTAATTCAAATCACTCACACCACAGGGGCAATCTAATTAGGTCTATAGACTAAAATATAAGCTAAACACTGAGGAACTCCTCCACGAAGTACGAAGTACTGAATATATTCTATATTCAGGCTGGTATTTGCCAATGTTTAGCTTATTTTAGTCTATAAATTGCCTCTGACTCTGTGACTCACGCCACTGCCCTGGCACTGAGCCACTGAGTCTGACTCTCTGAGGCCAACGCCGTTGGCAATCGGTTGGCAACGGGATATCTATAGTTAACAAGGAGTTAAATTTTCATATTTACTAGTTAGTTGCTAAATTGTGGTAGTCGTAATGGTTAGAATTAGATCTACAACTTGTGTACATGTCAAGTACGGTTACTACGTCCTCCTTTGCTTTGTTATTGTAGCCATTATCAGTAATATCAATATATTAACGTATATATTGATTGTAGAAAGCCTGCTAAAATCGATTTTTAATGCAGTACCTTACCATATCAATGTGGGGAAACATGTACTAGTCCGGCAGATAAACCCTGAATTATAGCTGAACCTGGAATTGCGAGTTAAAGTTGTTTTCTCTGCTGATTATTCATGGTTAGGACCCCTATAATGATATTCAGGTGGGTGGCACTCTGCCACCCTTGAGCATTTTTTATAAAATGGAAAATCCAATATGACCGCCATCTCGCTATACTATATTCATAAAAGTGGCATATCTCCTTTAATATTCAGCATAGAAACCGGATTTTGGTGTCAAATAATATATTTTTGACATCGAGAAATCCATTTACAGCACTTAAAAAAGAGGTAACTACTCAGTAAGTTATATAAAATCCAATATGGCAGTCATCTCATTATACTATATTTATAAAAGTGGCATATCTTCTTAAGTAGTTTCTCTGCAACATCATACCAGTAACATTTTTCAGTTGATAATTTTTTTATCATTTTTGTTGCATGTAAAGATTATCATATTATGGTCATGAAAATTAACAAAAAAGACCCGTCACCCATGCTACTTGTGTTTCAAAATGGCCACCAATTTGGCCTTCAAGCAAGCTCAAAGAGACATGGATTTAATCAACGATGTGTTTGCTCATGAATCGCCACCTGTGCCAACATCAATAATTTTTTGATAATGGAGAAATAAGAATATGCAAGGGGGAAATCTACTCTGAAGAATCTATTGAAAGTTGAAATTGATATGTTGTCACGAAAATCAATTAATCACAATATTGCTATGATTGATGTCTTAGCATTGTTATGGGTAATTCATTGGCCATCCTGTGGGACAGTTTGTGTAATCATTCATAATTTCAAGAAATAGCTGCCACAAATTTCCAGCTCAGAACAAATATCTTGTCTTTGACAGATATTATCTATGTCTAGGTCTAGGTATTTAATCTGCAGACTACCATAGAGGAGTATGATGCAGATGCGAGTGACTGGCTAGCTGGCTCTTGAATTCTGCCACAGAGCCATCCTCTGCTACTGAGGCAGGTTAAATGTTCCACTCTGGGATGGTGAGAGTGGTGAACCAGTTGCAATGCTGTGTGGTGGAGCTTCGTTGGGGCTGTAGCTTCATGCTGTGAGCAGATTGTGTGCGTGTATCAAAGAAAGTGAGATTGATATCTTCTGGGCGAATGCCCACATAACCATGCAGCACCTTAAACATCAAATTCACTTGGGCATTCCTTCTTCTCTTCTCAAAGAGATCAAGATCAAGGTCTTGTAACATGTTAGTAACCCTAGCACGAGGGTCATAATTGGCTGTCATCCATCTGCCAGCCCGTCTTTGAATTAGCTCCTACATAGAATTGTCCTTTTGGAGATACGGATCCCAAATAGTGGCACAATACTCCAAAGCCAGATCGTATGAGGGATATGTAAGCTGGTTTTTTTCAGTCTCCGGAGGCAGCCTCAAGACAACTGTTAGCCTTCTTGGTTTTATTGGTATGATCACCCGGGTTCTATGTTGTTGAAAACCAAGACAACTGTTAGCCTTCATTTTGGTTATGGTATTGCTCAAGGTTAGTTGATCACTTTGTGGTTAGCCTATGTTGCTGAAATCTTTATGCCCAAGTATGTGAAAGTCCACGTTTTCCAATCTTGTATTTTCTAAATAGGTACAAAATGGACTAAAGGGTTAGATGGACCATTGCCAAAAAAGATGTATATAACATTTGTGGCATTAAATTGCATACCTGGTGTAAATACCTAAAGTCAGAGCTCGATAAAGGAATTACGACTTAAACAACCACATCACATTTGCAGTTGAACCTGATCGTCAAATTTATAGATCTGATTGTATATCAGACAGTCATCAGCAAAACATCTGCATTTAGTACCTGGATCTAATACTGATGGCAAGTCATTGATGAATAATAAAAGAGTAGAGGTCCCAAGACTGTCCCTTGTGGCAAAGCAGATGTTTCAGGTGCCTCATCAGAACTACTACCCTCTATAATCACTATGCGTACGCCCTGAAAGGAAGGCATCTATTCATGTATGTATTCTGCCTTGGATACCATACATTCTGAGTATTGGCATGAGCCGCTTGTGGGGAACTTCTTCGAATGCCTTGCTGAAATCTAGCACTGCTATGTCTACATGGGCACCCTTGGCTCTGAGACTGAACAAGTCCTGTATTGTGGCAAAGAGCTGTGTTTCAAACGAAAAACGAGACCTGAACCCATGCTGCAACCTGGTCAGTAAGTTGAATGGAATAGATTCATTGGGTTTCTTTTGTGCTATGACAACATTTATTTTTGAAAAACCCACACATTTTATACCTTAGCAAATATTTTCGACCTTGTCTGTCAGACAGTCTTTTTCAAGCTGACGTCACACAGGATGGCAGGATGTGACGTCGGGAAGTAGGTCCACAACCTATTTCAGTTTCAATGACACTTTATATCAACAAAAGATTGGTACTGCAATGGGCAGTCCTGTCTCCCCAATAGTGGCCAATTTGTTCATGGAACACCTAGAACAAATAGCCATAGCCACAGCAGAATTAGACATTAAACCCATATAGTGGAAACGATATGTGGATGATGTATTGGCTAAGATTCCCATAGACTTCATACTCACCTCAACCAAATAGACTTCACACACAGTATTGTTTTCACACATGAATGTATGGACAACAACAGCATACCTTTCCTGGACACGCTCATCTCTGTAAAAGAAGATGGCCACTTGAAGACAAGAGTTTACAGGAAGAGCACCCATACGAACCAATACCTTAACTTTAATTCACATCACCCTACCATACACAAGTTAGGAGTTGTGAGGACATTACTGGATAGAGCAGAGGTCATAGTATCCGAGGAAAAGGATAGGGAAACTGAGGTGAATACCATCACAGAGGCTCTCAGTATCTGTAACTACCCCAAGTGGACGTTTCAGGAGGTAAAACGCATGAAGGCGTCAAGTCAGAAGAGCAAAGGGAAGAAAACTAGTGATGCTAATCGAGCCAAATCCAGAGGTATGGTAGTCATCCCGTATATCAAAGGACTATCAGAGAGGATGGCTAGAACACTCAGAGACCATAACATCAGTACTGCCTTTAAACCATACAAGACCCTGAGAAACATTTTGGTCCACCCAAAGGACAAAATCAAGCCGAAAGATATATGTGGTTGTGTGTATAAGATTGGGTGCAGAAACTGTGACAGTGTGTACATCGGTGAAACAGGGAGGAAACTAGGTACTCGTGTGGCAAAACATCAAAAGGATCTTGAAGAACATACCAACAGTGGAGTACGCACCAGAGCCACCCGTTTGTCATCTGCAAGTGACTTGCACAAATCCGCCATCACGGATCACATGGCCAATATGAATCATATCCCCTGACTGGGACAACACGAAGCCTATCAGTCGTGACTCCAACACTAGAGACAGACAGATCCGGGAAGCGATCGCTATAAGGAAAACGAAAAGGACAGCCCCCCCTCCCCCCCCGACACTGAACTACTTCCCGACGTCACATCCTGCCATCCTGTGTGGCGTCAGCTTGAAAAGACTGTCTGACAGACAAGGTCGAAAATATTTGCTAAGGTATAAAATGTGTGGGTTTTTCAAAAATAAATGTTGTCATATGGCCAGTAAGTTGTATTGGTCCAAGTGAGCTCCTATATGGCTACATATGATGTGCTCTAATTGTTTAAAGGAGACACGCGTGAGGCTCACTGGTCGATAATTTACTGCCATACAGGTAGTACATGTCTTTAAGATAGGAGACATTTGAGTTGACCAAGCTGAAGGGAGACGTCCAGTGTCCAATGATTGGCAAAATGTTTTTGGTAAGCATTGTGGCTAAGATTGGAACCAATTCCTTTAAAATTCGACAGGTGATCTAGTCGGGTTCTGATGCCTTGCTGGGGTTAATTACAGCAAGCAATTTCGTTTATGATTTTAGCATTAAAGCTGTGTCTAGATCAGGGAGATCTAAGAATGCTAGTAGAGTGCACAAATTAGGTATGAATACACCATTGCCACCACAAAAAGCTGTATTGGATGTTGTTGAAAATAAGATCCAACTTATAACCTTATAAATCCTCTGTGCACAGATTTATGCAGTGATCCTGAATTTCATGAAAACTTGAAAAGTAAAACATTAGTCATCACAGGAACATCATAAACTCCATTGAGATCAATAATGGTGTTGTTTTTGATATGGAACATGATACAACACATGAAGAAGCAGACATTATAATGATCAACAGCTACTTCTACTTGTGGAAACAGATTTTCAGTTGCAAACACAATACTTAAGTTTCAATGCTGATTATTAATTATTGCATTTTAGGTAATCTACTGAGTAGTTCCTCATCTTAAGTGCTGAAAATGGATTTTTGATGTCAGAAACAATTCATTTGATACCAAAATCAGGTTTCTGTGTTGATTAATAAAGGATATATGCCACTTTTTATGAATACAGTATAGCGAGATGGCGGCCATATTGGATTTTAGGTAACTTACAGAGAAGTTCTTTTCTTCCTAAGTGCTGAATATGGATTTTTTGGTGTCAGAAATATATTATCTGACACCAAAAAATAGGTTTCTCTGTTGAATAATAAAGGAGATATGTCACTTTTATGAATATTGTATAAAAAGATGGTGGCCATATTGGATTTTAGGTAACTGTCTGAGTAATTACCTCTTCATGAGTGCTGAAAATGTATTTCTCGATGTCAGAAACATATTATTTGATACTAAAATCAGGTTTCTATGTTGAATATTAAAGGAGAAATGCCACTTTCATGAAAATAGTATAGTGAGATGGCGGCCATATTGGATTTTCCATTTTTAAAAAAAATGCTCAGGGTGGCAGAGTGCCACCCACCTGAATATCATTATAGGGGTCCTAATCATGAAAAATCAGCAGAGAAAAAAACTTTAACTCGCAATTCCAGGCATCCCATGTCATCTGCCGGATATACACGTGTATATCACATTTTGTAAATCTTCTTGTTATGCAGCTGTACTGAAGTATTTACAGTGCTACTGTTGTTATATTTCATTAAGTCAAATTCATCTCAATAAAATCTCTAACTTTATTTTTTATTTTTCAAGAATCGGTTGTATAGTTGTATGGTATAAGTCTCCTTTTGACACCATCCACACCAATATCGGCGCCGGTTTCGTTGGACCCACAGACTTTATTTGTCCCATCTCTGGTTATTATATGTTTTCAGTATCTGCGATGGCTAATTCTAATGGTATGGCACACTTAAGTGTAAATGTTGGAGGTGTTGACGGTCAAACTGGGCCCCGAATATTTACAAATAATGCAAACACTGCAAGTGCTTCTGGTACCTATGTAATGCATTGCGGTGATGGGGAGAAAGTTACGGTCATTAGTAATGATCACCATAGCAATAGGACCACTTCGCTGTTTGATAGTAATTACTGTAGCTTTTCGGGTTATCTGATTTCCCTTGATGCTTAAAGATGAATTATTGTTCAATTGCGCAATTACCATCCTAAATTAAGGCTGGGAAGACTTAAATGTAATTAACTATGTGTGATACTTTAAGTTTTCAATAAATGAATAAACATATATTAACACCATATTATTCTTGCACTTTTCTTAATGCAATAACATTGTTCAACCACTTTTTATTCAGTAATTTACACACCATTAATCAATATTGACTCCTTATTACATTAGACTTGATGCTTTTCAAATGTGACGATCCGACATGCAGCCAAATACTTCAAATGTTATTCCCTTATGCAAAACCTAGTAGAACACAGCACAGCTAGATCTCTATGACCATTAGTATGGGTCTGCTTCAATGTCAACTGCACCTGTAAATGTAGGGATGTCACCAGGGGAGTGTGGCGGAGGGTATGGCGGCGGCAACTACATGTTGGTCCCTGTCTTCAGCTTGTACCACCGCCAATAACCCATTCTGATTGGTTGAGAGCTGTGCTAAATTATGCGATTGACACATTGCTAATAATTGACTGCACGTTGCTAAGGACTTACCTTGATTTTCTGCACGCGTGGAAACCACAGTCTAAACGAGACTAATAACGTGACGATATTTGTATAGCCGCTGACTTCGCATGGTCAAAGTGACATCGAGACCGTAACGAATGCGCATTTTTTTCATGACAGAATGGTATTTGACCACTCGATTGTCGCTCAAAGGGCCCATCCACTTTTGGTGTGTTGATCACGGCCCTGTGAATGTGCTGACCCCAGGTCGCGGGAAAGCCAGGATTTGTTATCTCGAGACTTATTTTTTAACAATGAGGATAGTAACATATTTGTTTTTAATTTCTTAGTCCCTGCGTGCAGTCTGCTGGATCTTTTTTAGTATTAAATCTGGCAAATTCTCTGTTTGTGCTGTATTCGTCATTACAAATTGCATTACAATTAACGGTCAAATAACCACAATATTATCGTTAGTTTATAATAAGATATTTTTAAAACCTAAGTAAATATAATTATATACAGTAATATCACATAGTAGATGGAAACGTAAACTGAAAGTGGATGTTTATTTTATTTTATTTTATTTTTCTCAATGGGATAAGCTATGAGCCATCAAAACACAAAACTGATAATGATGGACAAGAATTTTTATTTTTTGGTAGAATTTCTGATCAACCTTAAGAGTTTGCATTATGACTTGTCAAAGAGCAGAATGTCCTTCTCAGCAGCATGTTGCATGTATTGGTATGGTTTATTTTTATTTTTAGTGTAAGTAGGCAAATACAATGGTATCATTGGAAGATTAAACATAATATATTCACAGTCCAGCATATACTACAGAACATATATTAAAAGATCAATCGTAACAACTGTTGTCAAAGTATCTTTATATCTATATAAACATAAAACATCGGATAAATTAACATAAGAAAAATATATATCTACCTAATGTGTTAATGACTATGTATTTTGCAGCCTTATTTTGTTCAGATTTTTCTCTAATTTTTAGAATGTTGACATTGTAATATTAAAAAAAGAAAAAAAAATTTTGCCTCGTGAGGTCATGTATCGAGCGATTGAAATTTGAAAAAGAATAAAATAAAGTAGCGAAAAGTCAAAATTATTAGTACATACATTATTAAACAGTAAGAGTCAGAGGTAAAATGAATTATGTAATATGGTATCGATGATGGCCGAGCCATTATGACATCTAATTCATGCCAATATCTTTTACGGAAGTATTTATTTTATGTGATGAATAGAAGACGTCAACGATCTCACGGCTACATACGCAGTGTATGAATGAACATGGACTTGTATAGGTGTGAGTGATCAACCCGTAAAACCGACGATGAGAAGACGTATCAATGACATGTTATGATGTTTTTTATGTATATATTTTATCGGTCTTTTTCATGTATTTTCATTGGATATCGATCTCCAGAACTGCCTTGTAAAAATATGTTGTATCAGGACTGTCTGTATACAGAATCTATAACTTGTATATGGGTTCTCAGCCGGGCTACATTTGCCCCATTTCAAAATACAGTAGAATCACTCAATTAGGACCACCTTGGGGACCAGTGTTAGGTGGTCTCAATAGGGAGGTTCAATAGAGGTTCAGAGGTTTGATATTGAAGCTTTGTATTTTATATAATACACTCGAGACCCCCCTCAAGATAATACAACACACACTTATCAATACTTGTTTATTTTAATGAAAATTTACATGTACATATAGTCAGAAAGTTATTGTCTATTTAACAAAGTGTGGTTGAATGATGAGCCAAGCGAGTAGATGAAAACATGGCACAGTAACACACCTTTGGCTTTCCTACTCCAGTGAGAAAATTAGACACAAAATTTTGCAAAGTGTTTATCACGATTTTTATCTATTACGTATGCAATTTACAATCATAATATTTAGTTTGTATGCATATAAAGTTCCTCATTTATTTTGGGGTTATTATTTGATGCACAAAAAAGTTTATCAATATTCAGTTTTACGGCTTTACACCATTAAAAAGGTTAAAATTCATATATAATATATTTAGAGTTTACATAAGTACAACATAATTTGATTAACAACACCAAATGTTACAATATAATTCATACTAGATCTGCTAATATAAACATCATACATACATTGTGTATGTATTCAAATCAAATCATTTATTGTATTAGACATAGAGACATCTCGCCACTACAAGCTATCATCTTATATCATATTCGTCAATGATATGACCAGAACCCCGAAATGGTGAAGATGACATAGAGTTAGTTATGTGCATATAGATAACAATTCAAAGACATATTTACAGTGTAAACATGGAGTTATCATAGGTATTACAAATATTTAAAATGTAAATTGTAAAAGTATATTTTAAAACATCTAAAAACCAGTTCCAACCAATTCATATTAATCAAACTTCTATAAATATGATAATTACTTGTAAAACATGCCTCTATCAGTCCATTCTCACTTCACAATACCTATAATGGATAAAATTAAACATTCATATACTACCTCTAGTATGGTACAATCATTTCCGATATATTAACAAATCCAGCGTTGTAAGTCGTCTTCACATTTTATGAGAGATCTGTCAGTTACGTACTAGTCAGTTCTTATTTTCCTCATTTGACTAACTTTAATAAATACAATGAATTGCATTAGTTGGTGACGTGGTCCTTGAATGGTATATCAAATAAGACAGTATTCGATGGGTTTTAGCAAGCGTGGATTCTTCATGGATTGGGTCACACTTTAGGTCACCTAATCAGTCATGGATTGGTCACGCCATGTTTTGGTCTAGGATATTAGTACATATCGTCACTGTTATTGGTGTCAAATTATATTCACTACCTTGTTCACGTGGTATGGATGTAGAGATGTCTGCTCCGGCCTAGCAGGGACTAAACTTCAATTCAGAGATTATAAACTACACATTTTTATGTATATGGCTCAATTGTGTTACTTAAGTCTTAATCTAATTATCTATTTCATGTCAGTTAGCACGGTTCTGAATATGAGCCAAGTCCTATCCAAAATACAGCATGCACAGTTGAGGAGCTTAGGTAAGGGCAAAATAGAACCAGACTGGGAGGTTTCCCTCTGGCACTGACGATACACTGATGCTGCTGCCGGGAGCGATGACGACACAATCACCACCGCCACTTTGTGGATGAAACCAGAAGGAGACACAGCCGGGTGTGTCCATGCATTTCTCCACACATCTAACTTTATTTGTTTCACGTGCAAAAGAATGCAAAAGAAATGGTGATAGCGGCATTTTTGTTGGCACTGCTGTGGCTCGTACGAGCTGTTTTGTTTTCTGCTTTCTCTCCAGTTCACATCGGGCTATCATGTCTTGCGTTGTCATGTTAGACCATAAGCGGCCATCACAGGCAGCATCATCATATTGAAATTCAGTCATCTTGGGACCTTCTTGTTTTAGCCACGCATTTTCACACTTACAAATATCTACACTTCTCCTTATGTTGAGTCGTAAAGCAGCAATATTTTCATGCAGGATTGGCGGTAGGTGGGAAATACTAGTGTCCGAGATGTAGAGATATACGATTCTTTTTAGACCGTGAACAGGATGAGGGAAGCGTGCGAGATTCGGATTGTTGTGGAGGTGCAGACGTTCCAATTTGACGATAGTAAGAAAAGCTGCGTCACTCACGTCAGTGAGCAGGTTGTTTTCCAGGTAGAGCGTCCTCAGTGTGCTGCTTGATGTGGACAAATTGGGGAAAGTGGTGAGAAGGTTACTGTGCAGAGACAGATGTTCCAATTGTGTTAGATGAACAAACACATCATCACTGATGTGTGTGATTTGATTTTTAGCCATGAAGATGGTCTTCAAAGTGCTACCGGATGCAGAGACATTTGGGAACGTGGCGAGAAGGTTATTGTACAGAGACAGATATTCCAATTGTGTTAGATGAATAAACACATCATCTCTGATGTGTGTGATTTGGTTATCAGCCATAATGAGGGTCACCAAGGTGCTACAGGATGCAGAGAAATTGGGGACCGTGGTGAGAAGGTTGTTGTCCAGAAACAGG
This sequence comes from Streblospio benedicti, assembly GCA_019095985.1. NCBI lineage: Eukaryota > Metazoa > Annelida > Polychaeta > Spionida > Spionidae > Streblospio > Streblospio benedicti. The sequence continues at coordinate 23,698,069 of CM032659.1, forward strand.
GATACCAATTGTGTTTGATGAACAAGCACATCACTGATGTGTGTGATTTGGTTATCAGCCAGATAGATGAATTTCAAAGTGTTACCGGATGCAGAGATGTTGGGTAACATGGTGAGAAGATTATTGTACAGAGAAAGAGATACCAATTGTGTTAGATGAATAAACACATCATCACTGATGTGCGTGATTTGGTTAATACTAAGGGCGAGAGTCGTCAAGGTGCTGCCTGATGTGGAAACATTGGGGAACGTGGTGAGAAGGTTGTTGTGCAGAGACAGAGATACCAATTGTGTTAAATGAATAAACACATCATCACTGAAGTGTGAGATTTGGTTATTATCCAGATAGATGTACTTCAAGGTGTTACCGGATGCAGAGACATTGGGGAAAGTGGTGAGAAGGTTGTTCTTTACATACAGACTTTCCAATGTTGTTAGGTGAATAATCATGTCATCACTGATGTGCGTGATTTGGTTATCGCTCAAAACGAGAGTCTTCAAGGTGCTGCCTGATGTGGACACATTGGGGAACGTGGTCAGCTGGTTGCTTTTCAGATTCAAACTGTTCAGGTTGGTGAATTGCGGGAGGTCTTTCGCATGATCTGATGTCATCCCACATGAGCTCATGTCGATTATCGTGGCATCAGAGGTGTAGTCTGACAATGAACACAGAGCGTTACAATACACCGCCACGAGGCTCAGCAGCAGCAGACTCCACCGCATGAGGCGGGTAGCGTTACTTGCACCACAGTCTTTCATTCCAAACACATGAGTAATCCGTCTAAATTTATAATGTCATTCGGTAATGGTGTTTGTTTGGTGAGCGGCCCAGACTGGTGGTGGCGATGCCGTTAGCAGTGTCTTATAGCCATGCGATCATGGACAGTGGGTGGGGCCAATGAGCGGCGGTGGGCGGGCCAGGAAGCGGCGCAAGCCATCGATCTATTACGTGGGATTTCACGGATGTGGGGTGTGGGGAAAAGCTTTAAAATTTGTGGGATGTTGGGAAATACATGTAGGTCCAAAAATCTAGGGATGTGGGAAATAATTTCATGACATCTGACGGCCTGAGTCAATCGATGTTCTATTGTTCTAAATCGTTCTGCGTGGCCTTAATATCTTGATGATTAGAGAAGAAAACCATGCTGACATGAGGTGAGTTAACGTATAGGATGTACATGCATAGGCGCATCTAAAGTTGGCAGATTAGACACAAGAAACGGCGAGGAGTGATTGAGGGATAAGTGAAGACCATCAGGGAAGATTGTCCCTCAACCGGAGACTTCACAAAATGGAGATACGATTCAAGTCCGCCGATTGTCCCCGATAGCCCCAGATTCAAACCCACTAGCCCTGGATTGAGGCGATAACCGACCAAACATGAAAGATGGAAGTTAAGGAGTCATCATCTTTTAATCTTCATACCATTTTATGTTAATATATCCAAAGTGGTGAATCAATGATCAACCTAGGTGTTAAATCTATACACACTATAGTGCAGCAACCCACCCTAACTGTTAAAACATGGAAAAAATACAAGGATTACGTTGTCATAAACATGATAAAGGCTGTTTCGCAATCAGGGTACCAGAACATTGTCTCACGAATACTCAAAAATCATCTTTAAAATACCCCAACAAACCACCCAGAAAATTAATGTACTGTATCTCCTGGATAAAATCATATCATATCAATTAAAATCGTTTAAGACTCCAGTATCAATTTATTAGATAGTCGTTCAGAGAAGTACTGGGACACCACTTTAAAAGTTCTCTTGCACTTTTCTCCCCTCGAGAAACTTCTCTGTTCGTCAAAGAGTGTAATACAACACACACACACGCACGCACGCACGCACACACACACACACACACACACACACACACACACACACACACACACACACACACACACACACAGACACACACACACATACACACAAATAAATAAAGAAGTTCTATAAGCAATGCTAGCATGGCCAATGCAATCTTTTGTTGTTGAAACATTGAATATTTTCTTATTTATGATACAGACTATATTATTGTGGGACACGTGATGCGTTTGCTCTTTATGACTATGGCATACAGCAGTGGCAAAATACACGGAACAGCTCACCAAGCTGTTGACATGGACTCCATAGTCTACGTTACTCGTATTCAAGGAAACATGATATCAAAGAGTGATATGATCAAATACACTGGTCATACAGTATACGTAGTCATATAGTCCACGCTAACACGGCCACAATAAAAAACATTTGCTTACCCTTTAAACTGGCAATGTGACAATGATACTTGAGATGATCATGGCAAACCACCTTATAGGTGTAATACATTGTCCATTTAATAGTACTTTATCGTCTTATTGGCGGTCTGAATTCTGGCCATTTTAGTATATACCTGTATCATTAGTGTGTATATAATGCGTCTTGACAAAATAGATTGTAATCAATACATCATGGGATTGTTTAAGCCACCTGGATATGGAACCCAATTGACGTTATCAGGACGGGAAGATTCGGATCGGCAGGGCTGGTGCTCCGTTGGTCCATTTCCGTCACGTTTCAGTACATAGTCCACGCTATTCGGTGTGCATAAAAAATAACGTGGCGGGCGTGAGGAGCCGGTCTCGTCTGTTTCACGTAGACGTGTTAGAGCACCATGACCCTTACTCCGACACGTCAGTTATAGTTCCACATACTGTAAACCCAGTGTTATTGCTGCGTTTTTGCACATACTAAGAACCCCAAATCATTTGAGAATAAATCGAGTGTTTAGAGACCGGCTGAATGCTCTAGATACTTATGATGATATAGGTCGTGCAACGTTTCAGACTATCAAGGCAACTTATTCTTGATCTGTATGATCAAATTGGGTATGATTTGTAACCCGCGACTCATAGAAACCATGCTATACCAGGAATGCTTCAAATATTTTGTGCATTGGGATTTTTTATGCCAGTAAAAAATTTCTACGCAGTTGTTGGTGACTGTATCCATATACACAGGTCATCTGTTTTGCAGGAATTGTAGCACAGGTCACAAAGCGCTATATGTCAATTACGTCTAGCATGGTTCAAGGTTAATGAGCACTGGCCTACAGCATAGATATTTGTTAAACTGTCATGAATTGCTAGTATATAAATCATTTTCAAATTCTGGAAATATTTATGCATGTACTAAATATATATGAAAATAGACGTTTTGAATTCGAGGCCACCATATCATGAATCCAGGCCACTAGATATTCAAACCTGGTAGTCGAAAGGGCCACCAGTTGGCACATCTTAATGTCAAGCCCTGCGGTGTAACATGTGACGTGTACTGTATTGGACGCAAACGGTAGATAGGCCTACTCGTCGTCATATTCACGACTTTATACGCAGTACATAGGTATGAACAAGGACTTTAAGGCAGTGTGGTGATCAAGCCGTGAAAACCGACGATGGTAGATGACATTGTCGGGATGTTTTATGCACACCCCCGCCGTGCGCCAGTGGATTTTTCCCGTCACGTTGTCGCCACCGTCATCGTTAAAATAATGCCGTGCAGGTAGATTCTTTGTGCACACCCGCCCAGTCAGTCCATCATGTGGTATATTTGTCAGCACAAGTGAGCGCCAGCAAACGCGTAACACTCGTGATAACACTCGTGCAGAGATAGGGTGATCTCAACACTATAATATACCATTACCCTAGCATGATTTGTTCGTTGCTCGTTGACCTTCAATGATTCTAGAGCAAGAAAACGCTCTATGCAACAACCCCCGGCGTCACCTTATGACTTTGGCATCCTTGAGCAAAAAACAAAACAAAATAGCCGCATAAGCCGTCACGGTAATACAGATAAAGCGCATAACTTTCTAATTATTGCTGATAGAAAGTTACATTTAGCTAGTGTATTTATGTAAAATTCATTCATATGCTTGAGTTTTACATAGATACACGGGACACATGACCCATCGTTGTGATGCAGGACCTGGTCAAAACTTGGCGAAATGTTTATCTAGAAGGTTGTTTGTGGCAGAGGGCTCCAGGGAGAGAAACTATTGACTAATATATGCATACACACCTAGTAATAGGTAATATGAGACAAGACAGTGCGAAAAGCAGGCATGTGGCTTGACACCAAGCAGTGAAAGATATGTACTAAATTTGTTTATTGCCCACGTACATGTATTTGTGTGCACTCGATATAGTCTCAAGCCTTCACACAGACACAAACCCCTTCAAAATAACAAATAAAAATCTATCAAAATGTCCTCACATAGCAGCAATCAAAATGTAAACCATAGAGGCTCCATACATCAATATGGTGTTTCTCTCTACAGATACGTGGTCTCATACGTTCTACATATTCCCAAACCTTCTCACAAACACCAACCCCATCAAAATAACAAATAATAATCGGTCAAAATGTCCTCACATAGCTGCATTCAAAATGTAAGCCATAGAGGCGCCATACATCAATATGGTGTCTCTGCTTTGCCCATAGATATCATTGGTCTTTGCACTAAATTATACTCTGTATAGCAAAAATACATCATTTGTTTGCACTAACTTGTAACGTAAACAAGTGGTCTGGGTGCTAATAAATACATGTACGTGGGCAATAAACAAATTTAGTACATATTTTTCACTGCTTGGTGTCAAGCCACATGCCTGCTTTTCGCACTGTCTTGTCTCATATTACCTATTATTAGGTGTGTATGCATATATTAGTCAATAGTTTCTCTCCCTGGAGCCCTCTGCCACAAACAACCTTCTAGATAAACATTTCGCCAAGTTTTGACCAGGTCCTGCATCCCAACGATGGTGCATGTGTCCCGTGTATCTATGTAAAACTCAAGTATATGAATGAATTTTACATAAATACACTAGCTAAATGTAACTTTCTATCAGCAATAATTAGAAAGTTATGCGCTTTATCTGTATTACCATGACGGCTTATGCGGCTATTTTGTTTTGTTTTTTGCTCAAGGATGCCAAAGTCATAAGGTGACGCCCGGGTTGTTGCATAGAGCGTTTTCTTGCTCTAGAATCATTGAAGGTCAACGAGCAACGAACAAATCACGCTAGGGTAATGGTACGTTATAGTGTTGAGATCACCCTATCTCTGCACGAGTGTTATCACGAGTGTTACGCGTTCACTGGCGCTCACTTGTGCAGACAAATATACCACATGATGGACAGACTGGGCGGGTGTGCATAAAGAATCTACCTGCACGGCATTATTTTAACGATGACGGTGGCGACAACGTGACGGGAAAACTGGCGTGCACGACGGGGTGTGCATAAAACATCCCGACAATGTAGTATCTACCATCGTCGGTTTTCACGGCTTGATCACTCACACTGCCTTAAAGTCCTTGTTCATACCTATGTACTGCGTATACAGTCGTGAGATATGACGACGAGTAGGCCTATCTACCGTTTGCGTCAATACAGTACACGTCACATGTTACACCGCAGGGCTTGACATTAAGATGTGCCAACTGGTGGCCCTTTCGGACTACCAGGTTTGAATATCTAGTGGCCTGGATTCATGATATGGTGGCCCGAATTCAAAACGTCTATTTTCATATATATTTAGTACATGCATAAATATTTCGAATTTGAAAATGATTTATATACTAGCAATTCATGACAGTTTAACAAATATCTATGCTGTAGGCCAGTGCTCATTAACCTTGAACCATGCTAGACGTAATTGACATATAGCGCTTGTGACCTGTGCTACAATTCTGCAAAACAGATGACCTGTGTATATGGATACAGTCACCAACAACTGCGTAGAAACTTCCACTGGCATAAAAATCCCAATGCACAAAATATTTGAAGCATTCCTGGTATAGCATGGTTTCTATGAGTCGCGGGTTACAAATCATACCCAATTTGATCATACAGATCAAGAATAAGTTGCCTTGATAGTCTAAAACGTTGCACGATCTATGTATCATCATAAGTATCTAGAGCATTCAGCCTGTCTCTAAACACTCGATTTATTCTCAAATGATTTGGGGTTCTGAATATGTGCAAAAACGCAGCAATAACACTGGGTTTACAGTATGTGGAACTATAACTGACCTGTCAGAGTAAGGGTCATGGTGCTCTAACACGTCTACGTGAAACAGACGAGACCGGCTCCTCACGCCCGCCACGTTATTTTTTATGCACACCAAATAGGGTGGACTAGGTACTGAAACGTGACGGAAATGGACCAACGGAGCTCCAGCTCAATTGGGTTGCTTATCCAGGTATTGTGATATTGATATTGTGTCTATGTTTTTTTAAGTGCACTGTGTTACTATACCTCTAGTTTGGTATATGTCAGTCGATACAACATTAAAGTTACTGGATTACATCTAACATGCGGTGTGTACGCAGTTCAGTGGTATTAATGTACAAATGCTTGGTTGTCATTGTACGGTCCATATCATATGATCATGTTGTATGTGTCAATAAGTATTACTCCCGTCTGACAGTCTATATACTGGACAAGTGGGTACATCGGTGTATTTGGTTGTAAGCAGTACACGAGTATAGGGTTTATGGCGGTGTTGTATAGTAGGCCATTATAGCAAGTCTCATATGAGTGTATGGACTTGTGAAACACCATTTGGATATGAATAAAACTTCGCGCAGTTTAGTGAATTTATTTTTTGTCTCCGCGCCTTCTCAAGTCCGCTCTACAACACGCGTCTCATCGGCCACGGATGCGTAACACTCACCACTTTACCCCGCTAACAATAGTTCAATGCTTGTTTCAATATTACTTTCAAGGTTAATGCACTGTTTAAATAACTTGTGAAAATGACTCAATTTTGCCTATAAGTGTGCCTTTCACGAAGCCATTTTATGAAATTTTCAGTATTTCTTGTATAGTTTCAGTACAACAAAACATTCAAACTTGTTATAGACTAATTTTGTATCTAATTCCGATCATTTTTGTTCAGATCTTTTCAATTCCCCACCATATTAAAGTACGCCTTCGAGAAAGCATTTTAAGCACATTATTCAACCCTTTGCTGGCGACGTTGTGCTCATTTTGCAATTGATTTAGTCTTCTGACTCCAAAGGCGTTGAGCAAGGCGTGCTACCACCATGATTATTCTGACGACCTGTACTACGAGGGTGAGTACACGATGACGCATGGTGGCCACGACCGCCATAGTTTTAGCACTGGTTAGATTCCAACAGCACCAGCTGAGGTCGGCCAACAACATGGGAGTGTTCACAATTAACGTCAATCCTGAAGGGGGGGCTCAGCAAAAGTTAATGAAAGTTGAGGGGGGTGGCGTCAAATTCCATACAGTATATCTTGAATATTGGCTAGATTATATGGTTAACTGAGGGGTTAGGGGTTTGGGTGAGGAAGTCATGAAATTGACATCACCGGGATAATGACAGGGGCATGGGGGGCATTTGGGGGCGGGTGACGAGCTGAGGAAAGTTAATGTGAGGGGGGCGGGGCGGGGGGGGCAGAAAGTTCCAAAATGTGGTTGATGTCAATTGTGAACGCTCCCGATCACCACTTTGACGAACAGTGCAAGGTCCTCCACACCCTGGTTGATTCGTTGCATCAGCCACCCTGTTCACTCCCATTAGCAGGGGTTCTCGGACCACCCTGCACCGAATTCTCCCAGCGTTGTGTTGGGGGGAACATCTTGAATGAAGTTAATCGAAGCAGGTACAGGCCGGTGATGAACACTGAACGCTGATCTTTCAAACACCTCTAATCAGGACATGGTTGGGTGCTGTTAGAATTGGGGGGGGGGGCACTGTTAGAACAATGTTGGTGTTGGTGTTGTAGACACGTGCTATGCAAAAATTGTTATTGAATAGTGGTGGTGGAATGTGGTTGACTGGGACAGTTGATATCAGGAAGAGGGCGGGTGATGTCAGAATGGGGAGTTGGCGTTGTGGTGGGTGTAGGTGGCCGAGGTGGCTGTTAGAACAGTGGTGAACGCTGGGCTGGGGGTGTTACAACAGTGCGGCAGCTGTATACCCCAGCTATGCAAGCAATATTTGTTGCTGAATAGTAGGCGAAGTGGGGTGAGGTAATGGGTGGTGTTCTCTTCAGAAATAGGGCATGATACTTGATTGGCCGCTATTCATTTTTCGTCCCAACGGGTATAAGCTAGTTGAAATTATTAGTATTACAGACAGATTTCTATGGTGGCCGAGAGTGACCGTCCTCTTGCGACAACCAGGACAGGTTGATAACTGGGGTCTTGGCTCTCTCTTTTGCATATATTCACTGCATTTACGTATTTTCATTATGAAAGCATCGGCAGGTCCGTATCATGTTACTTGATATATTTTTAACAAGAATATTCCTACCAACCAGTGATATCAAAACCTGTCTTCAGCTATATCTATCATTGGTAGAAATTTGCTTGCTAAAAAGACGTGTGAGAGAGAGAGAAGTTTTGAAAGTGTATCCGCAAGCACTGGGAAACACATATATACCATTGCTATATTACAATCAGAATAAAGATGCCCCTAGTCGAGATAGATCGAGAGAGATAGGGCGAGCCCGCAAAAGGGCGAGTTGGTTGGAGGGCGAGACAGCGAGAGGACTCTTGGGAAGAAAAAAAGAAGAAAAACGCATGCAACAAAAATTTAGATCTCGCTATCTCTCGGTGAGACTCTCCTCTCGCTATCTTGCCCTCTTGCTGTCTCTGGGCGAAATGTAGAGATTGTGAGACGGTAAAACCTCATTTCAACATAAGGAGTAGTTGGGTAAATATATAATGCTGTTTGCAATGTAACGGTATGGGTTGATCTTAGTTATGATTTTACTTATTCATTAAATGGGGACACGTTTGTAGCAACATTTTATTATTAATGTGTAGACTGTTCTTTGATAGTGGAGCTCTATGTATACTCTTAGTTGTTACTTCTGCAAAAGGTTGATTCTTTTCTTTAAAATCTATAATTATTTTCAACACAATTTTGTGATCATAATTAATTTTGGTGTAATACATTGCAATTGTATTCATACTTTATACTGTAATACTTTTCCTATAAATAGATGGTTTGCGCAAACTTTGGAGGAGCTTGATGATGTTGAACCACCAAATGGCGTGGTTGTTTAATAATTTTTTTTTTTTTAAACTTAATATTGTGTTTTGCAAGAGCACGTGTAACAAAATAGTTTGTAAATCGAGAACATCAGCTGCGATTTTGTAGCAATTGGCAGTTGTTATGAAATATGGCATTTATATGTATTTAGAATATCATTCGGAGTGGAAAGAATGATCATAAATGGAAAATTGGCATGATATAGTTTTATATTTATCGGTTTGTAATGCATGCATCATATGGTTTCATATTTATTCTATATTATCTTAACCTCTTTCAAAATATCAACAAAAAGATTAATTCATGCATTTACCACTTTTTTCTCAATAAGTAAAGCATGAATTATTAGAATTTGAAAAAGTTATTGCTGCCCCGAAATGTAAATTACTAAAATTAGTTTACCGTTTTTGTTTTAAATTTTGGATTATCAATAGCATCTTTAAGATAATGCAGTATAAACAATAAACAGTGACATTGTTGGTTTGATCCAAGCAGGGCAGTAAGAACTCTGACCTGTACAGATAATGAACATATGTGAAATATAATTGTAAAGTTATGAATATATTTATGTATGATCGCATAACGGTTGTAAAGTATTTAAGTTTACATAGTAGTTGAAGCAATTATATAGAGGCATTTAAAAATTAGTTGGGTGCAATATGGATAAAACAGTGCAAGGTACATTTACGTGTGCATTATAGACTTCAATGATAAAACTAAGATGCTCAATTCAATTGAAAAGCATACGGTTAAATTAGCCAACATGTAAATTGTGTAACTCTTGTTAATGTCAATGAATCATACCGGGATGAAAACAGAAGTATTATAGATTATTTTCAGGTTATTAACTGTTAAAATTACTGATGTCATAGCTCATATTTTATTAAATCACATTTATAGTATATATTCAATATACACATGTACAATAATATATCTTCAGTTATGTAACAGCCGTCAAGTAATGAGAAACAGAATAGATCAAACAGAAAAAGCAAACAAAATTGTAACTTAATGTGAGAAACACAAATACACCAACATATACAAATGATTGTGCTGAAGAAGGTGAACTTAAAACACTCCAAACGGGCCTTGGCAGCAACCACAGCGCATATTGGTCTCTTTATAAAGTCCTTTCCAAAGATTTTTTGACGAAAAAATCTCTTTTGATAAGGAAATAATTATCCAATCACAGGCTTGTTGCTTCTTAATGTGTTTGCATTCGAAAATAGGTAGATCCTTGAAAATATCACAATCTAGCTTGCATTTACCACACACTGACCCCTTTTATTTACATAATCATAATCACATACGTAGGTGGTTACAGTACATATATTTCTATATCAAGGGATACAAAAGAATGTTCTAGTCCAAATAAGAATCGTATAATCGCGGTCTCCTTGGGACGTACACTGATCGTTTGTATTCGTCTGCGGGGATATGTTTCACGCTTGATGATGCCAATCTCAATCTCAAGACTGTGAAAGCCATTCTTGATGCCGTGGAGCATGTCGTGGAGACGTTCTTGGTTACCCACCAATGACTTTGCCGTCAGAAGTCTGGAGGAGTACAGTGTTTCGGGCTCTTTCTTTGCTGGAGCTGCAGCAGCAGCTGCAGGGGGTGCAGATTTCACTTCTTCAACAGCTGAGGCAACCACTGGAGCTTCTTTCACCTCTGCAGGCTTTTCACTCACAATTTTCTTTAGTTCTTGATATGCACCTTCTTCTTTTGGAGGACTTGGCTTTGGTGGTGGTGTAGCCTCTTTTGGAGGAGGTGGTGGCGTTGGTTCTTTTGGAGGTGGTGGCGTTGGTTCTTTTGGAGGTGGAGGAGTTGGCTCTTTTGGAGGCGGAGGTGTTGGTTCTTTGGGAGGTGGTGGTGTTGGTTCTTTTGGAGGTGGTGGCGTTGGTTCTTTTGGAGGTGGTGGTGTTGGTTCTTTTGGAGGTGGTGGCGTTGGTTCTTTGGGCGGTGGAGGTGTAGGTTCTTTGGGTGGTGGCGTTGGTTCCTTTGGAGGTGGTGGCGTTGGTTCTTTCGGAGGTGGCGGTGTTGGTTCTTTTGGAGGTGGTGGAGTTGGTTCTTTTGGAGGTGGGGGTGTTGGTTCCTTTGGAGGAGGCGGTGTTGGTTCTTTGGGTGGAGGTGGTGTTGGCTCTTTTGCTGGTGCAGGTGAAGTCTCTTCTGGAGCCGCTTCAACAGGAGTTGATTCCTCATCTTTCTTTTTCTTTTTATCTTTCTTTTCCTTTTTGTCTTTCTTTTCCTTTTTCTCGTCTTTATCTTTCTTATCTTTCTTTTCCTTTTTATCTTTCTTTTTCTTTTTACCTTCTTTTTCATCTTCTACAGCTTCAGTAGGAGCTTCTGCAGGTGCCTCCGGTGCAGGCGCCTCTGCTTTAGGAGCTTCTTCTGCAGGAGGTGCTTCTGCTTTCGGGGCCTCTGCCACAGGAGCTTCTTCTTTGGGAGCCTCTGCTGGGGGTGCTTCTTCTTTAGGGGCCTCTGCCACAGGAGCTTCCTCTTTGGGGGCCTCTGCTGCTGGCGCTTCTTCTTTGGGGGCTTCTGCTGGTGGTGCTTCTTCTTTGGGGGCCTCTGCTGCTGGTGCTTCTTCTTTAGGGGGATCTGCCGCAGGTGCTTCTTCTTTGGGGGACTCTGCCACAGGAGCTTCTTCTTTGGGGGCCTCTGCTGCAGGCGTTTCCTCTTTGGGAGCCTCTGCTGGCGCTTCCTCTTTGGGAGCCTCTGCAGGCGCTTCCTCTTTGGGAGCCTCTGCTGGCGCTTCCTCTTTGGGAGCCTCTGCAGGCGCTTCCTCTTTGGGAGCCTCTGCTGGTGCTTCCTCTTTGGGTGCCTCTGCAGGCGCTTCCTCTTTGGGAGCCTCTGCTTGTGCTTCCTCTTTGGGTGCCTCTGCAGGCGCTTCCTCTTTGGGAGCCTCTGCAGGCGCTTCCTCTTTGGGAGCCTCTGCAGGAGCTTCCTCCTTGGGAGCCTCTGCAGGCGCTTCCTCTTTGGGAGCCTCTGCAGGCGCTTCCTCTTTGGGAGCCTCTGCTGGTGCTTCTTCTTTGGGAGCCTCTGCTGGTGCTTCCTCTTTGGGCGCCTCTGCAGGCACTTCCTCTTTAGGAGCCTCTGCTGGTGCTTCTTCTTTGGGAGCCTCTGCCGGTGCTTCTTCTTTGGGTGCCTCTTCTACAGGAGCTGCTTCTTTTGGAGCTTCTTCCGCAGCTGCTTCTGTCGTAGCTTCATCTGCAGCACCATCAGGCTTATCAGCCTCTTCTGCATCCTCACTTTCTGTTACTTCCTCACTTTCTGATGCTTCTTCTGATTCTTCCTCTTCCTCTGATGACTCCTCTGCCTTTGAAGCTGTAGCTTCTTCATTTTCACCAGCATTCTCATTATTCTCTGCACCAGCACCTTGCTCACCATCCGCCGTAGCCTCAGCCTCCTCCTCCTCCTCTTCCTCTTCTTCGTCCTCTGATTCCTCCTCCGATTCCTCCTCCTCACTCTCTTCTTCTACCTCAGCCTCCTCAGCTTCAACATTTTCCTCTTGCTCTTCTGCACTAGATTCTTCTTCAGCTTCTTCGCTTGAAGACTCTTCCTCAGTGCTTTCTTCTTCAGAGAAGTCCACAGCATATCCTTTATGTTCTTCGGACATGATTGCGAAAGTTCCTAAAAATAAACAAAGGGTTATAATTAGCATAAATATACACGGATGCTGCTAACATTTAAATATTAGTTTCTACCAATTCTATCGGAAGATTCTAAGTGAATTTTGAATCATCATCGTCAATGTTTTTATGATTTGACCCCACAGTTTGTGGTAGAACCCACCTCACTGCTGTAAGATTGGCATTTTATTAGCATTTTGAAAATGAGCCTATGTAGTCAAAAACGTTTTATCATGTAAAGCTTTATACTTTTCGGGAAAAAATCTATTTTGGAAATAATTAAGGACGCGAATGTGCATAGAACCAACGCCAATTACAATAATACAATGATGGGAGTCTTAGACACCACCAACAACAATTACTTCATTTGTGAACTCTAACACACATTGTGTTATTGAAGTACACGTTTAGCTAGTTCACGTCTTAATATATAATCATATACTCTGGTGTGAAGCATTAATAATATATTCTAAAAGGAATTTACTACTAGTCATATCTATTGTGCGATGTACGAGTGATTGGTATTTTATCTAATTTGCCTATGAATTCAGATTTAAAACCAGTGAGAAAAAGCAGTCCTCATTTCAAGTTTCTACAGTGGATTTAGAATCAATAACGCTCCGCCTACTACATAATAAGAGAATAGAAGATTGATTTCAAGTTAAGACGTCTATCGGTAATTCGGTATATAGCCTAAAGACCCAGTTTGACAATCACGTATGTTTATATTTTGCTTTTGTAAACCAATGCGGTATGTGACAAAATGGTTTGGTCAAATGTTGATTCTGCTTGTACCCAACACTCCCGCGAAGAGACACTTTGGCAAATAATATAGACGCCCATTGGCTGCATTGGCTTGAATTATCGTAACGTCTGACCCCGCAAAAGACAAAAAGTACCAATACTGTGAGTTGCCAGGCTCTCTTAATCCACACGACATATGTCATCACATCGTGACGTCCGCTCTCTATTGTTGTTTATAACTACATTGCATACTGTTCAATCAATGCTGCTGTGACCTTTAAATAACACACTGAAATCCTGAGTGTAAGCAAGTGTACTGTAGATTATTAAATGTGAAGTTTGGCTGTGCTAGAGCATCTTCGTGGAGAAAATAAAATAAAATAAATGAACACTGATGTGTCATGATGGCATGTAATCTAAGAATGATTATTAATATTTCAACTCTAGCACTACTTCATCATGTCGAAATATTCATGTTTACACAGTGCAACCATCCATTCATGATGTGTTTTTTTCCACCGGAAATAACTACCCGTACTTTGCTTCCACTACCCACACCTGTCAGGACAGGATCAATGCTGTGCAGCAGTCACTAAGACCCACTGTCATGGCAGAACATCGTCAATATTTGAGAATCTCTTTTAAACTGCATATGCAGCAGTGTTACACTATTTACTTATGTCCAATAATTATGTCCAATGAATTGAATGATATATTAAAGAGGATGTCACAGAATCTAGTATGCGAATATGCAATCAGAGTCCAATGAGTGCTTCTATTCTTGAACACAGTATGCATCAGATCATTAGACGTTGGTGAGTGATTTTTGATGAGTTAGTGTAATCTGTGGGACACCGCCAACTTACAAGGAGATGTTCTGACATTTCTTGTTGAGCGCAAGTCTACAAGCAGCTCCTGTTGATAATATCAAACATTTATTAAAAAAGACCAATAAATAAGTTGAGTTTGGTTCATGATATTTTGAGTGGGAAGTATACTCAAACGACACTGTAGCAATATTTGTGCCTTAGTGATTTGTCGCATCCCTTTATCTTCACATAATAGGTTATACTTTTTTCTTTAAAAGATACATTTGCTCTCTCACCTACCCACACAAACCACCCAATCAAATACCAAATTGACGCACTCAGCTTTTCTCAACAGCAATAAGCAATAGGCAATTTTGAACAGTAGTGTAACCTCTCTATTTTTACATAACCAATGACAATCAATGCATCGATACCATCCATCCATCGCATATGTTGCGTTATGAGTTATCTGTTCATTCCACTTTCATCCTCATATACAACAAAACCATCCGAGAAGCAATTGACGTGTTTATTACTATACGTTTATGTTTGACCTTGACAGGTTTACGTGTAAGGGTTACGGATATGATGTATAGCAAACACATTGTCCAAGGAAATTTGTTTTCTTATTTTCTTATGAAACTGAATTTACTATGTTATCTCGGATGACTGCAAGACGAATATTAACATTGAACACATACAATGTATGTACTCATTTTCATTCTTTGGCAACAATTTCTGTTCACAGGTGTACTCAATGTAAGTGTGTATATCAGCCGGGGAAAGCTAGTGCTCGTAGATAACTACATGTAGTTCTTAGTTCAGTAACTAAGCAACTTTTCATGGCTTTTGTTCAAATGTAACAATGGTCTGTAATATACCAGTTTGCCTGTAATATGACTGTGCTGCTGTATGGTTAGGGTTTTCTGGAAAGTACAAACGAGTCATTAAACAGTGTTTGTCTTCCGAAAACCAAATGTATGGCACATAAAAAATGAAAGCTGTACGAGGTATGCTCAGGGTGGGGGTCACATTATGGCGTTGAGTACGGACGTGCCCCGAAACTGGATGTCTTTTTTCACATTTTTAGTATATTTATGGCACATTGTTCTCAGATATTGATATATTGTGAATCGCGTTTTCTCAAAAATAGTTAGATTGGTGGGTACCATTTTCAACGGGTCTATGGAACGTCCGTACCCATTTTCTGACCCAGACACCACCCCCACCACCGCTCCCCGAGGAGACATGTTACAGAATTGTGAGCATCATAATTCTGTTTCTTTGCGCACTTACACATGTAGTTGTCGAATATTCAAGTAGTCAGCACATGTGTTCGTGAGTGTCTAACAAAACTGGCCAGCGTTTCGCAAATTATATGGAGGCTGGATAAGACTCGCAAGAGGCCACTTAAGTTTAAGAATTGAAGTGAGTACAGAGTTTGGCGTTTATAGATCTAGTATCTTTCACAGCATCCCATCACAATCGTCAGATCTCTCCGAACACTCATTGACAACACCCCATTAGTACACATAAATGTAATTTTAGTTGGCCATTTGTATAAGATCACAACTTTTGTTGTTGTTGTGTTTTTAAGTTATATGTAATCTAATGTGTGTTTTCCCAGCATAGCTTTAGTATAGAATCCTACTCCTCTCTCTCAGGTCACTATCGGAAGCAACTTTTTAGTGACATACTAGAAGACAGGTTTTACAAACATGAGCTTCCATTTATTTACAATAAGTGGCCCCGACGGGACTCGAAATTACAACACCGCGGGTGTGAGGTTAAAATGATACCATCATCCTAAGCAGCAGGCTGTTAAACTATTGTCTATATAACCCTCAATGGTCAAGGCCAAGTAGCATCTCAACACAGAGGTTGTGGGTTCGAATTCCACTCCCAAGGAAGGATAAACACCTTTTTTCCATTTTTATGGTAGGGACGGGGGTGACTAAGTTCCGGTAGAACTTCCCGTTAAAAATTGGAACGTGCTCTCAATATAGGGAGAACTAGCAGAGAAAGGACTTTTAATAACAAGTCTCAGGCTATATAGCTTGATACCACTGTTTCATGCAATTACCATAGATCCCCCCCCACCCACCCACCCCCCAAAAAAAACAAAAAAAAAAAAAAAAAACATTCAATCACTCCGCCAACAGAACTGCATATCGCACAAATCAAAATTACCCTGTTAATGTACACTACACCACGAGTAAACAGAGACTACTGTTGTCACGAACCTCAGATTGAGCCCACTATACCATGACCTGAATACTTGTCACACCTGTCAATGACTTGTCACCACGTTTATAGCTTTATCTTGTTCTCTATCACGAAAAACATTTGACAATCAACAAGCGTTTGTATGGACAACGGACAAAACGTCGACAAATAAATGTAGATTATTAGACATGCTTGTCTACATATGTAAGCTTTAGCTCTTCTAAGTGATGGAAACGACCATCAAGGCTCGCCTGTGCAATCACAGAGAAAAAATCTTGCACAACCTCAATGCATACATGTATTTACACATGTCTTCGTTAAAACTTTATTTTATGGACGTTGGTTTTATGGAAGTATTAACTCAGTTCCCGTGATTGATCTTTCATCTCTGATTACCTGAATTATTGCTATTAATTTTGGTAGACAAGATGGTAAGATTACGTCATATTAGAAACGCACGTGTGATTGAAACATACCATGATGCCAGTATGCGGTGTGTAGATACTTTAGCTTTCCCATGTAAATGTTAATGTAGGATTGATTAGTATCTACTGTGTAGTTGTATGTAGTGAATTATATATCTGCATTTATTAGTAAAGGTGTAAATATCAGACACCAGTTGTGAATGGCCTCCGTCAATTAACATATGCAGAAACACAACACATACCATAGGTTCTTGGCTATCAATATAAGTTATTGAAAACATGCTATGCCAATCCACTTTCTTGCAACAATGACATACATAGATAAGCCTGACACCGTTTTACACTTCTACTACAAATATTTCGTCTGTAGCAACATAACCCACCAAGTTTTGTTCTGAGTGAAAAGTAAAAACATATCCATCAAGTCAGTGTTCAATTTGCAAATTTATTAGCAACATTTCAATCACATAGAAACTGTTTGTATTACTACCAAAGCCCCAAAGTGTAGCCAGTAGCGGTGATATATCTATGTCGAGTGAACGTTCTAACTTCAGGACATTCCCATCAATTGATGACTTTTCGCCTCAAAATCTCTTGCTTGTAAAAAGCAGAGATGTACGTAAGTCATGTGAATGTAAATACTTATTCTAATATTCGTTTGCTATTTTGAACGAATATGGGAATAATTTCTGCAGTAGATATGGAACATTATACAATTTTTGGCTTGGCCCTTATACTAATTATTCTACATTTTTTGCTTCAGTCCATATTGTTACATTATATGTACACATTATCAGATTATAATTTCAATGGTTTCTATTCACAATACAGAACCATATGGCCCACAATCTCATTTCATTTCAATGTCGATCGCTTCAAATAAAGCTTGGGTTAAAATGCCGATGATTGGGAGAATCTCCAAACCTTGAGCGATTATGATGGCTGTATACATAAATAAACAATCTGCTTTCATCAGTATCGCTTTCGGAACTCACAGTAGATATACGGAATCCAATCAGACTACACAACCCATCTGAAAGCAATTGAAAATCTTCACAAGAGGAACAAAAATCTATCAAAACACAGCCAAGGCCATACTATTAACACGTAACTGAGAGAGTTACCGTGTGAACTTGCTTGTGATCCAGGGATTGTGGATTAGTGGCATGCTGATACTCATCAATCATACTCTTTCTCAGTAATGGAACCAGCCAACAAATACTTTATGAAATGGACTAGTATTGTGTGGTGTGATTCTGTTGAGGATTCATTTCAATTCTCTACTGACAGTGGTGTAACAAAGATGTTAGGAAAAAAGAGAGGAATTAGAGGTGAATTCCTTTGCCACGGTTAGCAGTTGGTGGTATATCGTGCATACCATATGCTTTGCATATTGCAGATTTCATGGTAAATGCATGTAATACCTCTGACATATGTCAAGGCCATAATTCTAAAATGGGTGTGTTGGCAAGCTCCTATATATCATTGCCGTGTAACTGAGTGAACAGAGCCAGTCAAATAACACCAGCTGGAAGTCACAGAGCATCCGTACCTCAAACCTGCCACATTGAAGTTGAAGTTTGTGTATGTTATCTTACAGGTGCCCACTTTTTGCAACCTTCTACTTCCAATAACTTACCTTCTAGATGAAATTCTAGTACCCAATCAGAATCAATTAAATATGAGATAAAATCTAGTTTCAAAATAAGCTCTGCCGTGTAATCCACCTTCTGCTATTGCTCAAAAGGTCAAGCGTGGTGCATAGAGTCCTTTAAAAGTGCAAACTTCACTGATAAATCAAAGTTCTGGTTCTTGACGGCAAACTGTCAGTTTCTCGTCTGCCACTGGCAGCAGTATAAAGCAGTAAATGTCAAGGTGTGGGTGGAAGAGGTTCACGGTATTCTAGCTGAGGCCTGGATTGGGCCGTAAAACTTCATTGGCGTTTATAACAATGGCTTGTTGAGAAAACATGTCTTTTGTAGTTTACACTGTGCCGTACAGGCGTAGAAGGTTTGCATTTTGGATTCATCATATTGTTCAGACTATTTTTATTCAGGTTATTGACATTACTGTTCTAGTCTGCTTCTAGCCTAGTCCAGGTTATGTTTACTGGGAAGATTACATCTTTTGGTGCCATATTGCATTGCGCAACCATTAAGGGTCAAGTTATGATCTTTCAACAATCTGGGTGTTACCGATTTTACTGTTGGCTACCTACTTGCTTTCTATCCTGGAAGCGTTCGCTGTAAACCCAGCTATACCCTAGTAGATTATAACACAAAAACTTCTGGTTTCATGTCACCTCGTCCTTTTATGTCACGACAGGGAAAAAAAAACGGCGGTGCAGCACTTGTAGATCCAGGTTTTTAGAAGGAGGCAAAGAAGTGGTCGATTGGAAATCAATGAACTCTGCACGCGAGACAGAGAGCGCCAATGCGGAAAACACATCTAAGTTAACTTGTAGGAGAATTATCTGGTTGAGCCCCCCTAGTCCAGCCTCCAATAGTACAAATCTTAGTCAACAAACAACACTTGCAACTGTTTGAAGGTGGCCAATATAGAGAGGTGTGTGTGTGGCGTTCGAAGGCTTCCGACTTCCAACTGACCGCCGTGGTAAATTGTATTGCTTGTTGCTACAGCGGTCCTATATCATGAACATTCTAGACCATTAGAACCTCATTATACAGCTAATAGGTCACCAGGTACTTGGTACTGTTTAGAGAAACACGACACAATGACAACACGCAGTATTTATTTCTGTCACGGTCAGAGCACAGTACTCCCTGTCATATCTCGCCTTCTAACCGACGAGTAGTTGGTGTAATTTGGTAGAGATTTCCTATGTGCAGATCTTTCTGATTTTATGCTGGTGAAATGTGAGAACTGCTGTAGTGCTGAAGGAGTAATAGTTAATCCTACATGTTTAGTCTCACTCAAATCAACCGTATGTTAACATAGATTGCTCTTATATTAATATAATTATTGGGTACATATTGCGATCCGTAGTTACACATCTGGCAGTTCAACCAGAACAGGTTCCCCTTTGATAAGTTGTCAAAGTAATTGACAATACGTAGCAATTACTCATATATAATAGGTAGATAGTTATTAACAGAGAAGCACGTACATATAGTGTATGTATAACAACAGATTCAGTAAGTTCTCACTATACATGATAACCATCTGCCAAAACGTGTGGACATTCCTATCTTGAACTGAAAGCAATAAACACTAATGAGTGTTGTTGACTCTGTAGATCCTCAATCCACACTTCATAGCGGTGCAGTTCTAGTTACAAGTATTTCCCAATTGTATGGTCATCAGCAGCAAACGATCTACTTAGGAAGTAATCAAAATGTACACAATCCTATGAGTGCTGGGCTTATCAAGTAATAACAGGCAGTGGTCAGTGTTCCTATTTGAACTGACCACTTAGGAATCATTTATCACCACTCTAAGTCTGCGGTGTTTGGTTCTTGTTACTATAAAATCAAGCCATGAAACTGTGTACATACGTTTGTACAACAAATCCACATTCCGTGGCAAGCTTGCCAAAACATTTGAAGATATGCTTGATTTGCTGCAATGCACAAAATCTCATATTCATCATGGCATTTGATATATAAAACAACACCTTATTGCATCTTTATCAACTGATCTGTTTGACTAAATGTTTGTTATTTTTTCTCTCCAGAAATAGGTGTTCTCTTAGATCCATAGGATGTGCATGGTTATTTTATTATAACCCATTCATGTCTTTATAATCCACGCTTAGCCCGCTCATTCCATCAATAGAATTTATTTGCAGTATATGTCATGAATGAGTGGATGTTGAGCAAACACATCCCTGATTTCTTGAGCCGAGCTCATTGTGTAACACGCTGTCTAAGTAACAAAAAGTGCAGATGCGACGAGTTACTGTGAGCAAGTGATTGGCGCAAAGGTAGAAACCGTTGCTATTGAAAATGTAACCCCCCCCCCCCCACACACACACACACACACATTCTCATATATGATGGACTTTTAATCAACTCACAAATTAATGCAGACATTGACATAATGCATAGGCTTATAGTGTGAAATAGATTCCCGTAGATCGACGATGACACAACGCAAAACGGAGAAGGCTCATTTCGAATGCTCATATTGCATAATTCATTTGTGAACGTATAGATGAATTGTAAAAGACAAATATTTAAAACAAAAATAACACCTAGGCATGAACGTGCAGTTAGCCTCTCGACTATTAAATACTCGTTTTTTTTTGTTTTCAGTAAACATACAGTACCCTATATAACACTGGTTGTGTGGGCGGGTTTATCAGAGCGTAACGATATGTCATGATAACGTTACCACCGCTAATAGCAGGTGCGATAAACCACGTATACATCGGGCACCGACTTTATCACAGCCTAGCACCAGAACACTCGCCAGAACAGCTAGCTAGCAGCTACCAGCACCGGACGATAATAGCAGCAACGTCACGGTTATCGACACAGCATGATTTACGGTCATATCATACAGCTGGACCTGTCTTGTTATTAGCTCTATAGTATTGAATACAAAATAGTACAATAGACGGTACTGCTTTTAATGATGTGTACTTCAATTAATGTATCGTTTGGGACGAACTGTATATTAACTTTAAATATAAAAAACAGCATACAAATTAAAAAGTTGTCACAATTATATTATGTATTGATATCCTGCTGTGGTATCCTAGAAACCCATCATTGTATCCGACCAAGCGTATCCTTAAATAGGCTTTTTTCCTTCCTTCTAAACACAAAACACTGACCACCAACCAACCGGATGTATCCAGTTTAAGGACAAGACAGACGACAGTGACACACGGGTGGTGGCGGAACTGACCTGGAGGAAGCCTGGCGTCCTAGGCGGGAGGTGTCTCTAGGTGTGTGGACCGGGCCAGAGGCGGAAGGCTCAGTGGCCAAAGGCTCGGGCAGGCAGGGCGACACGAGCGAGCCGAGACCAGCTAGCGAGCAGAGCTAGCAGCCGACAGCTAGCGCTCGGGACTTGGTGACGTCATGTGCTAGGAGTGACGTCGTTCTGACGTCATATTTTTCCGAGTGTTGTTGTTAGGACGTGTAATGATAGATGAATATAAAACATAAACGTAAAGCTGAATGAAGTTTGGATGCTGTCACGGTGGGTGATGTACTGGAAGCATTGCTGGGAATTCATGTAAGGGGAGTGGTCGGTCATGTGACGAGAGGTTTTTGTAAATAATAAAAAATGGGTTGTCCAACTGTATGCATTGATATGAAACATGCCCTTTTGTAATGTCCAGGAGTTACGTATACATAAGTTACGTTTATCGGCTAAAAATGTGTCTTAGATGTTTAATGAGGTGTCCATTTGGGGGAGGTGGTCATTATCTAGATGTATAAGTCATGTATACTTTCTGAATCGACGTATTCATAAAGTTAGTAAACTGCAGTTCAAATGTATAAATAGATAAAAATATATAATGGACATAAACTATTAATTCCTGTCCTTTGCAGTGAGTTTACACAAATTTGCAGTAACTTGTTGCATTTGTAAACAATGAGAGCGTGAAATATTACATGCGGGAAGCTCGATTCCCCAGAATGAGTTCTACTCAGCTCAGATATATATAACCGCGAGTACTGTCACACATACAGCCTACACGGCAAATTAAGCTGGCGAAACGAACACCTCTCTAAGTAGCGCAAGTTCCTTGTAGAATACATGTTTCATCTATTTCAGATGACTTTTGCTTGTTTTAGTTATGCTACAGCAGTATTTGCTGTCTGATGCTTACAGTCTTGGCAGTGCTCTGTTTCGATATTAAACTGAGAGTATCTTTTTGTCAAACAACAATCTATTAACATTTTATTTCTAAACAATTTTTCATGTGAGTTGTTTATACATACATACATACATACATACATACATGTAAATATGTGGAAATATTTAGTTGACCGAGTTCCCGCATGCATGATCACACGTCTGTACATTCACACCAGCTCATTGGCGTTGTCCCGTTACATCATTTTCAACTCGCGGTGAGCATACAACATATTGCAACAGTGGCGCAGACGTGCTTATCTATAATATTAGCGTTCACTTACATGACAAGTACCTATTTGAAATGTAGGTTCTACGGCACAGTGTAAACTGTCAATGGGTGAGTTTGTCACAGCCATCACTAGACCCGACCTGGAATCAAACTCACGACCTTCTCAACCCCTATCCATTCTGCCACACAAGACAAACATTTACTCAGTAATTCAACAATTGGGTTGACATTTGTGAAGGTTATGGTGGCACTTTGACACAGATCATGTGTCAAAGTCACAGTGCCAACCTAAACTTCACTTTATAAACTATTTTTAGCTATAGTCAAGGTGGCTCGTTGATTTTGTAAAGGGTGGGTGTGGGGTGGGGATGGGGGTTTCCCATCCACCCCACCTCCTTTCTTAAGGCCCTTCCATGTCTTGCCAAGATCAGGCATTCCTTTCCAGTCAAGCTACTAGCAATTGAAGCAACTATTATGAACGACTGCCGTTGTTGCTCTATTTTGTACTAATCAATTCCAATGTCCAATATCCACTAATCTAGTAACACTTCTTGCCGTACATGTTTAAAACTGACATTATACAGCATGTTTTCATGTGTACTCTAAATTTGACAAGGATCATGAGCTTGGACATACTAAAATTCGCTATCATTTAAACTACTTACTTTATTTAGAAAACAGCCAAAAGCTAAATTATATAAATCACTACCAAAAAGTAGTCCGGTTGTGTGTGCGGGGTTGGAGGGGCTGATATGTTGAAATATACTGCAAACTATATTCAACAATAATCATGATAAATGTTAATAGTAATGCTGATTAGCAAACTAATGAATATCAATACAATCATAATATTAAATATATTTGGTAGTGAATTATATAATTGTTCCCAGCCAAAAAATATGAAAAATACTATAGACTCGCTATAGACTTAATAACGTGTGATACGAAAAGACAATAAAAACATAGTAAGATTTGAACTGGCATAATGCAGTCACAATCACATCACAATGCAATCGTGGTGCAGCGGTTGCTAGATACATAAAGCAAAGCCCCACTCAGTGGTTATGCCATGATGGTTGCAGATGCTTCCTAGGCCTGGTTGGATGTTGTCAGGTCTGTTACTGGTTGCGGATAGAACGAGTATGTTAGGACAGGGGTTTTAACCTTATGGAAGGGGGGGAACCTTTCAGGACGGGTGTTGGGTGTGTCAGGTGTGGTGTGGCAGTCCGTATTTTTAAAGTACATATTGTCATCGATTACTGCTTAAAGGGCCTATCAGTGGCCCTTGTTATGCATGGGCTATAGCTAGTGTACGTTGGTTACTGATCAGTGGAACGGGGTCCATGCTTTAGTAGACCTAGATTTTGTTGATAATCATTTGTATTGATTGTACAAGTTCCTGTATAGTATGCAACAAGGTAGCTGAACCATAGTCCACAGAGTATGATTAAAATTAATGTCTATGTACCCCACCTAACCCTGAATATCAAGACTTACTTTATTGATCACAACTTGTCCTGACCATTACATGGAGTGGCGTACCATTGTAATTATCTAAATTCTAAACTTTGTGTAAATTATGATAATTTGATATCTTTCAAACAGTCCAATTGCGGAATATTCAAACTGGATAATAACAAACGTAGAAATTGTTTTGAAAATATATATTTGTCTTATTAAACAGAAACAACAAACATTAATCATTCGAACATCAAAAAGAAGACAAACATAAGCATATTGATAGAATGAACCATATTATAATCTGCAACAACATAATCTAACATAATATAAAGATATAATATAATATGATACAATTTATTGCGTAATAACATATTCTAACAATGATTATTACAGACACTGAAATGTAAGTTTTGAGCGGAGATTGGTTTGTCAAATACGCCTGGTAGACAAGGCTTTCTACATGGTCCAGTAACACATTATTGTCTTAAATACTCCTTTATAATTCAATTCACTCCAGCAATTTCTTTATCAAGTTGAGCAGATCCTTCTCCAACATGTCCCCATGGATGTTATATTCTATACTCTTTTTGGTGTCTCTTTTGCTCATTGCCTGAAAGCATTGATAGAATGATATATAAAAGAAAACATTAGATATGGATATTTGTCACTTTCTACGAGAGGCTCACTATTATGTTTAGTAATTTTAAAATGTAATATTTCATTTTTAAGTGATTCTTCTGTAGTCCTGCTTTATCTGGGTACATTTGAAAAAGCATGGCTCGTAGAAAATAAATGAATATTAACTTTTCATTATATATCATAATACATCACAAATAAAAAAAAGAATACCACCATACAAAATCTTATTCACCCAAATTGATTGAAAAAATAGACCTCTCGTAGATATTGGATATTCGCAGTAATGTAAAGTTTCGAGTTGTGACAGGAAAAATTAAAGAATACAGATAAAATACAAAATCCTAATAAGTGCACACGGAAAGTCAAATGAAAATCGAGAACATGTCTCATTTTTCGTGAAGAAGTTAAGAAACTAGCGAATTCGTGTAGACAGTAAATAATTATTGTATTCAGCAATGGAAATATGCAAAAAATGCTAATTTACATAATCACAGTATTTACATAAAGCAGAGCATACTCAGAAAATACTATGAGTCAAGACTGGCTAATGTAAAGGAATTACCTCCAAAGGTTCTGTTATGCATGAAAAAAAGTATTAAAATGTAGTTTGATAATGCAACTGTTGAAAAATGATTTAAAAACCTAAGCATTATGATATGTTCTCTAAAATTATCAAATTTATTTTTAATTGAGAAAACTTTATTTATTTTTATTAAACACGTGTAAATGAAATTTTTGCAGAAAACATTTGCTAAATAATATGTAGAATGAAACATGAGCTTACACAAATAAGAGGCTTTTAACATGTGAATAGCATAATGAATGATAAGAAGGTCTCAGCACTACGCAATCTGCATCTACAGTATACCCTCGAATTTAAACCACCTCGATCTATAACAAAATAGTCAAAAAAAAAAGCACTTTAGAGAAATCATTAGAACTTTTAACAATGAACCAGTAAGGTTAATTAAGAGCCTAGGCCCAAAGAAAGAGACCTACACTTTAGAGGTGGTTAAAGGGAAACTGAGATGCAAGATTAACTGGAGCGCTTCTACTGATCTATAAAAGTAAGCCAGTGGAAATCCTTTGGGCCAGTGGAGATTATGTAGAAAGATTGTTGATGTCTCACCTTAGTTCCGTGGTGGGATGGGGTTCTATACAGCGGTTCTGGGGGTACTTTGATCGAATATCTATTTTCATACCAGAGGACGAGCCGATTCAATAACATCAGGCAGTTGGCATGATAGCAATACCAATAGGACCTTCAATCTAAATAATATGCTTTAAAACATCTCGAGGGGAATTATCCATGAATCTGGCAGCTGAAAGGGTGCCACCCACGCCTTTTTTCCCCACCAAACACAGGCAGTTTCACATAGGTGTTTGAACAAATGAAAACGACATAGAAATGAGCCAGAAAACCCATGAACTCTAGATGACATTGATGAGGACGTCTTGAAAAAAAAAGTTTTGTGAATAGAATACAAAAGTTTGGCTATCTCCTACGCAATGGGGATAGAAACATTAATACTATGAGTCAAGACTGGCTAATGTAAAGGAATTACCTCCAAAGGTTCTGTTATGCATGAAAAAAATGTATTAAAATGTAGTTTGATAATGCAATTGTTGAAAAATGATTTAAAAAACCTAAGCATTATGATATGTTCTCTAAAATTATCAAATTTATTTTTAATTGAGAAAACTTTATTTATTTTGATTAAACACGTGTAAGTGAAATTTTTTCAGAAAACATTTGCTAAATAATATGTAGAATGAACCTTGAGCTTACACAAATAAGAGGCTTTTAACATGTGAATGATAAGAAGGTCTCAGCACTACGCAATCTGCATCTACAGTATACCCTCGAATTTAAACCACCTCGATAGAGTCAAAATCTATAACAACATAATCATTCTTTGTCCCAACGCTCCAAAGAAAGAGACCCACACTTTATTAAGACCATATGCACTAGAACCTCTCTATTAAGACCATCCTTTGGGCCAGTATTAGGTGGTCTCAATAGAGAAGTGGTCTCTATACAGCGGTTCATTTTGGTAGCTTTAAGAAGGTTTGGGCCTTTGAAAGTAGTCTTAATTATAGAGGTGGTCTAAATAGAGAGGATGTCTTAATTGGAGGTTCTACTGTATATAAGTAGTACACTGGCTAGTCTTAATATAGGGGCTCTACTGTATGTGATTCTGCTGTGGTGTTGGTGTATCACCTCGTACTGTTCCGTGGTGGGGATGGGGGTGCACACTGGCTGCTGGGGCACGCTGCGCACCAGGCTGGGGTACTTGTGCTC
Organism: Streblospio benedicti; assembly: GCA_019095985.1. NCBI lineage: Eukaryota > Metazoa > Annelida > Polychaeta > Spionida > Spionidae > Streblospio > Streblospio benedicti. Next base: position 23,725,448 of record CM032659.1, read on the forward strand.
CAGGTAGCGGACCAAGGGACGTGCCGATCTGTAAACACAGGCTTATGGCATGATAGTGAAGGGACAGTGATGGAGATGGACCTCTTAAAACAAATAATATGTTTGTGGGCATCTCATAGGCATATCGAGGGGGCGATACTTCACTTTCATAGGGTTTTTCACATGTCCGACATCGATTGCGCACACAAAACCCATGAAATCCCTTAAGTGTTTTTTTTTTAAACTGGATCTGCCCATGGCATCTAATTATTGGGATCTAAAATTCAGCATATGAAGCTTCATCCAGACATCCGTGTTTAACGTATATCCCTGTGGATGTTATAATGATTTTTGAATCAGAGTTTGTGCTTTAATATTTCAACCACGTTTTAATGATTTAAATATACATGTAAAAAAACAAGGTTGATATATGTTTTCCTCGTCTCACAGTAAAGAATGTTCCTCCGCAAAGTTTTGCTTTGCTCTTGTAGATGAGAAATACACAGTTCAACAATTTTAAAGCGTAAATGTAATGGGACAACAAGCCAACTATCAGTTAGTAGCAATGCTACGACTGCGGATGAAAAACCATATTAATCTACCTTTTACAAACTCTACTTTGCAAATTAATAATGGCTACAAGACTACAATTGGTTTGGCTTCAATAATTGAGACTATATGACTCATATGTAGGATCAAATTGATTTGTTTTTCTATAGAAAAGTACAGTCCATTTTTATCCTATCTGAATCACACTGAAAAGTGAACTTACGCCATCTGTGTGACTTGGTCATCAGGCAGGTATGGAAGCAGGCCAGCCAGCTCAGTGGCCACCTTGTCAGAGAAGGCAGGACTGCAAAAAAAACAGGGAAAACAGCTCATGATTGTTGAAGTGAATGATAATAATCATACCATCTTGAGACAAATACAAACGTAGTGAAGAGCCGAGACACAACGTGAAACCCCAAAATTATATTTTCATTGATTTTTTGCCATCCCCGCAAGCCTTTGCACATAAGAAACGCATGAAGTCAAATGCTCCCCCATCTCACCCACCCCCGCCTCAGAAACATGGATCTGCCAGTGGTTTTGTCTATTACCCAAGATGACTAATACCATCATCAAACCAACGAGTTTGCGACATATATCGTCATACTCACGTGTTATACATGGTCTCGGCTGCGTCTTCGCTGCTCGGGCCTCCACAGCCTCCACACGGGTCTTCGCACTCCTCGGCGTCAAGCTCCTGCTGCTGGATCTGTGCGTCCTCCTCGTCATCCTCGGGGTCGTAGGTGTCATCCACCGGGGACGTGTCGGGCACATCGTCGGCAGACTCGATACGCTTGTGCTCCCTGGTGGTGACAAATGGAAATGAGGAAACAAGTGAGTGGGTGGGGAGGTGGTTCAGACGGGCAAAGAATCGGACTAGGCTGGCTGAGAACCCACGTTCTTTATTTATTACCTAATGAAGAATATATTGATGTTCTAAAGTTTTTATAGGTTTTTACAATACTGAAAACGTTGTTTTCCACGAAGATTATGTAGAGGGGGGGTCTAGCATGCATGGCACGCAATCTGTATATGGTCAGGGATCAGTACTTGAATGATCCACGTGGGTTGTGTCGCCTGCGTAACAACTCGTGTATGCGCCACATACAAAAAAGCATTAGAACAAATGACGCAACAATTTCATGCATGGCAAACCGCCTACTCGGGATTTCAGGGCTTAATCCCAATTTCCTGATCAAGCTCCATCGAATATATATAGTTATGTGGTGATAATACAGATTACAGACCGGTGCGATTGCTACATATCCGCCTTTATGGTCACGTACATGTATAGGACAAGTGGTTAGGAGACATTAATCATTGAGTCTCGCCCTTTTCTAGATGATTTAAAACCTTTAGATATCTAAAATCATGGCACCGTTAACCCAACTTTTGATTTTAAAAGATATCATAATTTTTGGTTAAATACAAATATAAAGATTGTTTTTAATTTTGGATTAACAAAAGCATCTTTAATAGAACAGAGTACAAAAATGAATCATAAAAAACATATATAAAAGTATTGTCAAAACAAGCTCACATGAAGAACTCGAAGATGGGTGCAACATTGACTCCGACAGCCTTGGACCAGCGGATGACCATCTGGTCACGACGCTCCTTCTGACTCTTAGGGAAATCCAGGCGGCACTCACCAAGTTCATCCTCATAGGACTTCAACACCTGCCGAACATAGCAAACATTTCTTTATATCATGTAGACCATCAAAAAGGGATGGGATGAAAAGCTTCGTTCCTCTGCCCTTAACTTTACATCTTATTTCCGCGACTGAACCTTTGGGACCACAACACCAAAGTTGGCACCAACAAAGGCTTCTATGCTTGAGTATGTTCACCGCTACTTCATATAGATAGATCAAGGGCCCTCCACTCCCCACCATCAACACCACCCCCAAAAAAGGAAAAAAAGTCATTCCCGTAGGGTTTTTGTCAGCATGGTCCACCATCTATCACTTATACAAAATCCATGAAATCCCTTAAGTGTGCCCCCCCCCCTTTTTCCCAAAAAAACTTGGATCTGCCCCCACTTCATAACGCAATCTTCAAAGGCCATGACTTAATCATGAACAGATTGTATTTTGAGCACTTGCAGTGACCATTTAAGAGACACGATAACCCCTGTCACGGCGCGGTGCATTATATGGTGCAGTTCAAACTTTTGACTTAGATGATCCAATCATTTGGATAATCCAAGGACTTAGAGAATCCAATGACTTAGAGAATCCAATGACTTAGATAATCTTTAGAGAATTTTACAGATTTCATTGTTTTACTGCCCTGTTCTGCCAAGCATTGATAATTTCGATTTTCATTTTACTGTAAAAAAATATTTGGCGGATTTTCAAGGTTAATAAACTATTTTTCATATTATCAATAAGAAAAGAAAAATAGCATGCAAGCAGCAAACATCAATAAATGTTTGTTTTGTTATGATCGAATATCTTAATATTCATCTCTAGTTATTCTTTATATGTTGTCATAGCGCTAAGGGACATCACAATTCCGACATAACTTTATTCATAATCTAGCATGTGTATTATAATGGACAATAAAACTGTATTTTGTATGCGCTCGAGGTGCCTAGAACGTGCTTATAACTCCTTTTTCTCAGAAATCTATACATGCATCATCAACATTATCTATACGTTTGAAGTGCGACGTATGTGTGCGTGAGAAAGGGGGTGGGGGTGATTTTTTTTTTTTTTTTTTTTACTTTATATGCATTGTCTGTGCATGGTGATTTCAGAGAACCAGCTTATGAAATAACCAACCAACTTCAACCGCTCCTTTCCTATTTACAGCGTTACTAAACCGTATTGATCACACGTTTGTGTTGACCACAGTGACCACGGTGACCTCTGCTGAGGTCAGATGTGACCAGTCAAGCAACAGTGATACCGCAGCATTGTGACCCGGTGTAAACTTTGCACAAACACACCAGGTATCAGTTGGATTGGCAAATGTAAACTGCTTTCTCCTATGTGATATTGATAGGGATATTTAAAGTTTGAGTGGATATCTACAGAGCACATACTGCCAGTCGTACCATAGAATGCTTGTCAGTATATGTAGATATTTTTTATATGCTGTAAATTTGATTAGTGCTACTGGATAGACAACTTTTTCTGTTTTGTGAGTACTTTGTGAGTACTTTGTGAGAGGCTACTTTGTTTCAAAATGTGTCCCATATTGGAAAAGTGGGCCAGTTGGTTGAAGTACGGTCTGGGTAATACAAAAACAAGGCTCCGTGCAGACGATAGAGAACACCAGTTACAATTTTACAGCCCGGAAAATGCAAAGGCGATATGGGAAGCACTGAACCATCCGAAGCTTCGCAAACTTGCGTGGTTAATGGAGCGTAGAAAGTGGACCAAGGTGTGCCGGATACTGCGGGAGGATCATGCGTGCGAGCAAGTCTTCAGCAGTCTCCACGGTGCTGTAATAGAGGCAATATTCTTGCCGTATCAACCACCACTCGACCTAATATTCGACTACATGATTTCGGAACGTAATGCAGCACACTGGTATCTCAATCGTGGTCTGATAGATTATACTGACCGTCGATCTGACCTTAGAGATAGAGTATACATACAGCACGCGCTGCTTCGTTATTTCAGACCGGACGAACTGGCGATTTTTAAGCCGAAACTTGTTCACAATCCAGTGACTGATGTGTATCATTTTGCATTGGAGGTGGCTACAAGGGACCCACAAATGCAATGTGAGCGAAATAGGATGCGCGGGAGCAATGTGTTTGTTGGCTACCCGTGTTGCACATACTCTCTTTTGACAGAGGCAGGTTTTAAACCCTCACCACTGGAATATCACAAAACCATCGTATCCGCATGGGATCTTGGAATTGCGGCATATCCCGAAAGCAGCGGTATGTCACGGGACATGATAGAATATTGCCAGGAACACGATAGAAACTGTGCTTCGTTGCTGTATTTGTGCAGAAACGCTATACGGAGACAGATGGTGAGCTTAGATATACGCTATTTTCAACAGTTGAATGTGCCTGTTGAGATAGAGAAGTTTTTGACACTGGAGAATGTGGACTGTCCGATCTTTAGAAAGTACACCGGCAAGCCGTTTCCAAACCTCGATTTCCAGCATTTCTGCAGGTCACCACAAGATGATACAAACTATCATTCGTTTTGCATTATCTAATAGATGTATCGCGGAATCCCTTGCAAGAGAAATATGCAATTTCTGAAGTTTGATTCAATCGTACAGAAAAACTTGTTCATTATCAAATGATGCCATAATTCTAATGTAATATTTAGATGACAAAATCTTTTGGACTGTACTGATGGTGTTTGTCACTGTGTAAGAGGACGTTGTGATCCACGCTTGCATGTTTCAATACTTTGGATTGCACAAAAAAAAAACTACAAACTTAGTATATTAGTGATTAGTATTTAGTGATTTCCTTTGCAGAAGGGACCTGTGATCTATTTTTCCAAACTTTATTGTTGTTCAAGATATATCTAAGATATACATGTGTATAGGGGGATATAATTGAAACATTCAATTGCTTGTGTTTATTTTCTTACCGTAGATTAGTTATACACAATTGTTTTATCCGCCAGTAGGTGGCATTCTTCATGTTTCTAATTGACTTTTTCTACCTTTGTTAAATCTTAAATCTATTTATTTTTTGTTTATTTTATATTTATTACATTTAGAATAAATTTAGACTTGTTATTTTCAAATATTTTCGCCATTATTTTACATGGCCTCGCCAGGAATCAACAATTTTTAATGCTGTCATCCAGATAAAAAAAAATCTGCTTTTTTTATGGCGCGCCTTGTTTTTTCAAACATTTAACGACACAAGTTTGTTTGATAATATTTTTGGACATGGTAATGATGTTTGTGCAGGATTAGTAATATGTGCCAGTCAGCGAAGGATTAGCTTGCAATGTCTCCACTCTCCATATACCAACACTTATCTCTACGAAAGGTCGAGCTTTTTTTAAATTGTTTGTGTGATTAATATTTTGTATTATTGTATTGATTTTTTTATTTGTGTAAATAATATTTTGTATGATTGTATTGAGGGTATTTTAAATTTATTTGTGTGAATAATATTTTGTATGATTGTATTTTATAATTTATTTTGATATTTGTAATGTAAACGTGGTATGATTTAATAAAAAAATCTATTATATATAATATATATATAATATTTCCTCTGAATCTTGCGTGAAATATGTATTTAAAATGTTTACCCCAGCTTATGCATGAGTACAGAAGAACCACTTTTTAAGACAAATACAGAAGAACCACTTTTATAAGAAAAAAATATTACATATAAAAATTACTTAACATAATGAGCGTCTCGTAGAGATTGTACCTCCACAAAGACAATAATAAAACACATAATAAATCAACACTATTGTATAACCGTTGATCAATTTCTAACAAATATTCATTAAGCCAAACACGACAAGAAGCCTTAGATTGAGACACACTACAGTATAATCGTGTTTTCTCAAAATTCCTTTTTCAGCATTTCACTGCTATTTCTCTACACATTCTAGGAAACAAGTTTCTATTGTACGCAAAGATATGATTGCCACTAGTGACTTGCACTAGTATTATTACCTGATGAAAGCAGTCCCATCCGAAGTCTCTGGCAAGCTGTGCATACATGACAAGTCCGGGCCTCTTGTCCCATCCTCCGGTCCCTTCAAGCAGGGCACGTGTATTCTTGCTAGCAATGAACTGTTGCAGCTTGTAGATGTTCCACAGGGGTTTCTGAAACAAAAGTCAACATGCAGTGTTGAAAATACAATGGATTGTACTATATGCAATTTTTTCAAATGTACTTAATTAGAATTTCTAAGGGTATTTCCATACTTAGAAATTGCTTTTGGTGCATCTACTAGTGCAATTACTTAGTACAGTAGAACCTGTCTATTAGGACCACATTTGGGACCAGTGTTCTCAAAAGGTGGTCTCAATAGAGAAGTGGTCTCTATACAGAGGTTCATTTTAATAGCTTATTAAGGTTTACGACCATGAAAAGTGGTCTTATTATAGGTGTGTTTCTGTGGCCGAATGGATAGGGAGTTGCACTCGTGACCAGAGGGTCGTGGGTTCGATTCCCGGTCGGGTCTGATGGTAAGTGTTGAGCAAACTTACCTCTAACAGGTTGCACACTGCTCCGTGCTACCTACACGTTAAATAGGTACAGGTCGCAAATGTGGGTGATAAGCGTACGCATTAGCAGCAATGCCGTATACAGCCAGTATGGTACGCTCCCCAGGGAGTTGAGAAAGATATATAGTGTGACAATGATGCCACTGACTTGGTGTAGATGTAAAGTCGCTAGATAACGGCAAAAAGCTGTTCATTGCGACTATAAACGAGCACATTTACATTTACATGTACACATTTACATTGGTCTCAATATAAAAGTGGTCTTAATTGGAGGTTTTACTGTATTCAGTTTACAGTTGCCCAATCGAAACTTACCCCCGCCTTGGTGTTCTGATTGTACAGTGCCAGTACATTGTTAGTCACCTCTCCAGTGCCCCACGGGTCCAGAGACAGCCACTTCTTCACAAGATTGTGACCAAGCTCATGGAAATACCCTGGTAATGAATGTAAATTTGCCTGGCTTTCATAGGGAGCATTTTTAGACATTTATAATTACACAAAATCGTGTGTCTTTCCGATGTTATCTAGATCGTATAGAATCCATGAACGATGTTTGGAAAACCTGTTGATGTTTTGACTGTCAGAAGAATAAAAAAATAGCAATGAACACCCTTGAACGTGTTCATCGTGTTGGAATCCATATATATTTACAATGTTAATCTTAACACAACACAAACAATTAGAGTGCAATTACAGATCATGTTAAGCAGAACAATCATGAGATAGACTGGGGAAAAGTGAGTGTTTTGGACAGATAGAGTGACTGGAGGACAAGAACTATCAAGGAAGCTATCAAGATACGAGGGCAGAGACAGGTCATGAACAGGGACGAGGGGGCCTTTCAACTCTCTCATGTGTACGATCCGATTTTCGGTACCGGAAGTCGTGCAGATTGACCTTGACATGCGCAGAGAGATTTTGAAAATGGTAACAGCAGTTGTTGAAACTGTCAATCATTGTAAGAAATGTTTGTTAAGGTGAACTTTGTAAATAAATAGCAATAGAGTAGGCAGTGTGCATGATGCTAACAAATATGAGGCTTCATTTATTTTAAATTTAATTAGAACTTATCTGACGAGTTCAAATTACAAAATCTTGGAATTTACTCTTACTATCGTGCTTAGTTGTACTCTATATTTTTAATGTACTGCGTAAATCTTTTCGTCTCTTTATTTGCAAGTCAAACACTGTTAAGTGAAATTATCTAATTAGACTCGAATCCAAAACCAAATGATATACTTTAGTTCTTACCTGAATGGAAAGTCTAATGAATATATGTGTATATATTAGAACATATCAGATCTGGCTTCTAAAGGTCATGCATGTAATATATTTTAGTCTCATCAAATCATATCAATGATAGACGGCGCTTTTTTTCTTCCTTTTTTGTGTTTTTGTTTGCAATATACGCAAAATTCAACAATGAAGTAACAACTAAAAGCAACAATAATGTAGATACACATGTATATGTACTTACCCCATCCTGGGTTTTCTGACCCCATATTCTGAGGATATTTGAGGACAAAGCTGTCTGGAGATGTAGGGTCCATTTGGGTCATGTGAGTGCAAATTGGGTAGCCTGAAATGATGATTATCATACACAACATTTTCCAGTGTTAGATGTACATGTGCACACACGCATCTGTCGTGTGATGCATATCTACCCATCAACATAAGTATGTTCAGTATACCCAGATAGGAGTACATGGTAGAACCCTCTTTACATTTGTCCCATCTTAAGTAATACAACTCTGGGTGTTGGGATGAGTATTACATTACGATGTGTAGTACTCAGTGACACCGATCCATTATATTGGTTGTTGGCTCATAATACTATAACAAAGACCAAATATGTTAGCAGAAGCCCGTGATTTGATCCTTCCTGCAATGAAAATTGATAGTGGACACTTGAAAAAAGTTACCAACATCACAATGATTCTACTCTCACTTGCGTACGTGAGCTACCATTCATACACCCCTATCCAACACAGGATAATTGAGGATAATAAGCCAAATGGAGAGAACCGAAGGATGACTGTTTCTCTACCTGAGTGCATAAGTCCGCCTCCGATCTGAATGTCTGCTGCAAACCACACAAACTGTCTTCTTTCCCAGTGCACTCCGAAGAAATTGTTAGAGTCTGCAACCTGCAAATGGGTGGTTGCTTTACTGAATATTTCTGTGTAAAAATTTTAATAGTACCTTTATGAAGGCAGTCCTAAATGGAGGTTATTACAACATCAATTCGAATTCTAACATAATTACGTATAGATAGGCTTATGGGAAAAATGAGATATTTTCTTAAAAACGTAAATAGAACAATTAGTATCGCAGTAGCATTAGAGGATAAGTGTATAACATGTACAAAAACTCATAAATATCACATAAAATAGATATAAAAGTACAAGGCTACCAATGACCTGGTGTGAATGTAAAGTCGCTAACAATAGCATAATAATAATGAGTTGTGACTGTGAACAAGCACATTTACCTTTAATACGCCCATAGACATGTTTACAAATGTGTTAATTCCACAATTCAACATAATGAGCAATGCTAAAAGAAGTGTAATACATCAAAGTAAATTCTCCGTTTACCACTGAGTCCCAGAAGTCCATGGCATCCACCACCTGCTGTGCGGGGATTCCCGCCAGGGAGGAGGTGGGCACGGTGATGCGGATGAAACGGCCATAGAAGTCGCCCCACGGAGCTGATGAACGAATGACAACCATAAACGGCTATGATCATATTAAGTCAGTGAATGCAAACTTAGTTATATAGAATCTCACATAAAAAAATCTCAAACACTTAGAACCATGACTGCAATCATAAGTGTAAAAAACTTGATTCATTTTTAATAGTGAGCTTTAAGTGAACACATATGACTGATGAAGGGTAATGATGTGAGCATGATGCAGATTCATTGGATAATATGTTTAAAAAAAGACACCCTGGGATGTACGTTGTACCTGCAGAGTCCCTGGTGCGCTCCCAGTTTGCGACGGTGGCTGGATTTTGAGTGTCCAGAACCGGCGCCTCAACCACATTGCTGATCGTGATCTAAAAACGAAAACCTCCTGCTCTTTTAAAAACGTACAGTATAACTTCTTGCTCGAGACCACCGTGATGTGTTGGGTTGGGGGTTGGGGTTGGGGCCTTTAACTGGTCTCGATAGAGCGATTGTCTTCATTGAATGTTGGTGACTGCCTTTTCGTGAATGTTTTAGACTCCAAGAAATGGTCTCACTATAGGGCTGGTCTCAATAGAGAGATGGTCTTAGTTGGAGGGTCTACTGTATTTTACATGGGCAATGTGGTAGGTTTTCTCCGATAGGTAGAGGTCATGACTTCCACCTTTGTATTGTTGACATCTTGTAATATATAATGGATATGCCATGGAGAAAACACTGGTGAGGTCATGAGTTATTTAAACCTTACACATTGTGATTACTCTTTACAACCTTTACCAGCTTTCTTCTGGGCGTAGGCTATCACTGTGGTCTCCATAAGCCTAATCTTTTTATTTGTCAGAGCATGCAGCATTAGAACTATGGTATATTTATGCAATTTTAAACAGTCCTGGCTTCACTTTGAAGCTCATATGTCTAATGGAACAAGTAGATTTAACGGGGACTTAGATGTTTAAAACCTCCATCTCGACATGATAGAATACAGAATATACGAATTCCCCAAGCAAGGCCACACATACAAGTTGTTATCACATAATTGATGAGTCACTTATTTGTATTCTTCCTTTGACCATTATATTGTACACAATCTCTCCTCTACATTGTTTTCAAAATATTCATAGTCTGAAATGAATCTACAATAATAATATACGCGAGCTTGTTTGTTGGGTCTTACCTTGATCTTCTCGTTGTTGCTGTAGCTGTTTGTCCTCAGGGAAATGAGCCCGCCCATCCAGTGGCTGACCTTCAGCCGACGATCATTCAGTGCCACTTGTTTCTGATCAACAAAATCCACATTTCATTCTATAAATGAATTGTCAATGGCGAAATATGGGGATGCTATAGGAAACGAGTGTAAGGTCATTAGAATTCCAATACTATATAGCGATTTAGTAGTTGCGTTCATTTATACAATTAATCACGGGTGTTTAGTCTTCGTTAAAGTTATTTGATGATTCAGTTTTTGTTATATACATAATTTACTAATGAATATGTCATCATGTCATCTCATCATATACATGTATCATCTTATTATGAAGGCATAACAAATACGTATTGATTCTTCTCAACCATTAGCTTGTAGACTGCCATCCATATATTTTGCAAAGTATCCCCATTGTCAGTGATTTTCAATGGTAATTGCCTGTTACATTTGATTATACTTGGCAGAAATAGGCAAAGTCAAGGTTAATTAAACTTTTGAAATTAAATTTCAATTACCCGCCCTTCCAGTACCAATAAAATAATTTACATTAGTTATGGTTTGAGTTTCTGTTTCAATTACAATTATGCTTTAATTTTCAATTACAATTACTCTTCAATATCCAATGACAATTACAATTATGAGTTGGTTAGAATCCCATAACCGTTTCAAGTACCACTACATGGAGATGTACTGCACTGACCGTGAGTGAGGGCCATCTCATGAGAGGCGAGTGTTTCTCCCACTTGTCCAGGGTGTCTGTGTGCACCCCGATGAACAGCTGCAACAGGCGTATAGATATTATAGATATTATGGACTTAGGCCAGGGGAGATGGATTGGGAGGTGAAGGTGTGGGGGGGGGAATTGTTAGCATTTACTACCATTTTATCCCAACGTCACTATAAGTACTCTTATGTGTTTACCTAAATTTGGTTGTGGATTCAATGTTATTCCTATTGTAGCTTGCTTGCCATAGAAAACAGACAGAGAGAGTAAAGAGTAAAATTGCCTCCATATTGACACGCCAGATTTTCAACAAGCCCCTCCCCCCTCCACACAAAAACACAAAACTCAACTTGAGTTTTTATCCTCAGATGACACAGAGTGTGATGTGACATTATTGCATGTGTCAACTTCTATATGCACTCTCCCGTGGACTCTACACACATTTAATATCGACAACGACACCTTTTTAAAAACTAATATTGGGCACATTGTCTTATAACGTACATGCTTTCAAAAGGTGGAACTATCTTTTGCCCACGTGCATTTCTTATTTCCTATCGATCATTGGAAAAAAATCGGGGATGAGCATGCCTTGGACCGGGCTAGGTCTTCGCGTGGCTACTAACGCACCTGAAAGTTCATCCACGAGTCGTCGCCTGTGTCCTCTACCACGATTGTGGCCTCCCAGCCAGCTGGCAGGTACACTCCTGTAGCGTAGTCCTTCTGGGGATGGCGTGCGGTCACCTCAATGGTCTTTGTTACAGGCACTGCTCCACTCGACACATCACCTACGTGTTTAACAAAAGCAGTCCCGAGTGTAACAATGTTTAGTCCCGAGTGTAACAATAGTAGTCGCTAGTGTAGCAATAGTCGTCCCATGAAGTAACATAGGCTACATATTGGCGCATGTTTATAAACATTGGTAACAAGCACTGTGCCACAGATATAAATTGTAATGTAACGAGAACAGTATGTAGGCGACACCACATTGCTTACTACAACATAACACTTAACATAAGTATATGATAAGACAATTCAACAGACGTTCGCTCAATAAAAGGTAACCTCATACTAAATGAAAGAGATCTGAGGCACTGCTGAGCAAAATAAGCACGACTATATTTTTAAATGTAGTTGTAAATATAAAACTATTTGAATTAAACAAACTCTCTCCATGTTCTGCATGTAGTGCCATTGTTCATCAGTGATTGGTCTTCTGGCTATTATACAATTAGCTGTTGTTTAAGATAAGTGTCTGCTCACCTGGCCATTGCTCCATGTTGGGGGCCTTCTTCTTCCAGAAGCCTTGATCACCGAGCCTGTTGAGGAACAGCAGTGTGGCCATGTCTTCCTCGTCCACGTCGACAGGGGCTATTGAAAATCAACACCATCAAGCTTATAGCATCTGTAATCAACTATGCTCGTTCATTTTTATGGAATCATATACATATTCTAACAGGTTTCAGTCATAAAACAACTGCATCCTTTACAATGACACTCACCATCAGGCTGTGGGAACTGGACCTCCGCTTCCAGAGTGCGGGCGTACGCCTCCATGCCGGGGATCACTTCTGTAAGCAACACGGGCGCATAGTGAACTTTTTTATGAGAGTGGGTGGGGGTGTTGCAATGTGATTTTTTAGGATTTTATATAGAAAATTTAACATGGAATGCATCAATCGAACGGGTGTGGGAGATGGGGGTGAGGCTAAAAGAGAAGGATGTTGGGAAAGGGGAGGTCACAAACGAGGGATGTGGGATTTCAAGTAAGTGTCAAGTTGGAACAAAGGCTGGAAAATTGTGGGATGTGGGAGAAAGACATAGTTGTGAGTGTAAGCATAAACTGTAGACAATTATTTGCTACGCCAACCATGATTATGAACCCTACCACATAAGTTTAATGAATATTGTAGACATCATCTCTTTATGGGGCTTTATGATGGGGAAACGTTGCTAGGAAAATTGTCAGTTCAGAGACACGTAATATAAGACAAATGAAGGAATAGTAGACGATTGGCAATTCATGTGTGTCGCATAAAATGGCTGTGTGACCGTACTTTGAGCCAACTCCGGAGGCAGAGACTGGGCAAAGTCCGCTATCTGGATGGCCAACTGGATGTCTTTCTTGCCCTGGAGCTGAAACAGCCCAGTCACAGGGTTAGATAAAATGTTATTTTGGATATAAATCTCATATACAGTCGATATTCAGCAGTTCTGTTATCGATTAACCTCATAAAGTCTTCCACTAATGGATTAGAATTTTTACAGTTATTCTGTTGTCAGCTACCATCACGTTAAGACATATATATGATCTATATTGTCAACATTTATTCGACACATAAAATATATTTTTTTAGAAAGGGAGGGTCAACAGGGAATCCATTAAATACAACCAAAAGATTAAATTAAAAAAACGCTTGAAAATGACATTTTTCGGTAAAAAAGTTGGGGTGAGGTGTCCGATGTTCCCCAGTAGAACTGCCTATGGCTCCACCCCATTTTGCAAAAAAAAAATCACGTTTACCGCTTGCATGGCATAGTTGATGTTTCCTCTCTTCAGGGTATCAATATCACCATCAGATGGTATCCACAGGTTCTCACCATCCGCCATCTGCAAGAATCGGACATAAAGTTTTAGACCAATTGTTTGGGCTACAGTAAAAAAATGATGTCGTTAGCCTGAGGTGAGAACAAGTCTCTAACTAGAGATTACATGAATTGACACCAATGGCCCCCACCAATCAAGACACATATAAGATAAATCATTAGTAGTGACTGTATCGAGAGTTGTGTAAATACACTTTATATTAAAATCAATTATTTTTACAATAACTGTGGCCATGAAAAAAACTGTTTATAACACATTCAAGCAAAACTTTGTAGTCTGAGGCATTTGAAAGTATGGAAATTAAAAAACGTCATGGGGCAACCCACCGTTGGGAATCATATAATAAAAGATAATACCACCGTGTACACAATGATTCCATAGGTAAATAAAAGTCAACAGTGTATGATCATCTTTAAACTACCTTGTGCATATCATCGGTCCATGCGATTCCGGCCTCCAGGAACATATTGTAGAATCCAGCGTCTGTCAAGGGCTTGTCAGGATTCTGATTCATCCACAGCCACGTGTTCTGGCTTACGAGCATAGATCCACCTACACAGGTCAAGGTAAGACAATGATGATGACAATGATCATGACGATCACGACCGCGACGACCATGACCACGGTCTGTACAAAGTGGTGATCAAACAATAAATTAGAGTAAACCCATAAAAAAGAACCCACCGTTCCTCACCCACTCCACGACCTCAGCCTGTACATCCGGGCTCATGTATTCCTCAGGCTTCTTTGCAAACACCGGGAGAACTAAGATTTTCAGGTTATCTAGCTTGGGCATGCAGTTGTTCATTGACTTTTTATTCTGCAATGAATATAGAATACCCGTTTTAAAGTGACATACACAGCAAATGCTTCCTTAGATAGATTGAATAATGATTTTTTTTATACACGCAACACGTTGCTCCTAACAACTTATGATTTTACAATTACTAGTTTCCGTTTTGATGAAATATCAAAACCCATAAAGTGAACTGTCATATTTATTGTTTCTTTCATATCTCCCCTGCATAAAAGAGACCTGCGTGATATTGCAGCCTCTATCACCCGTCTGCTAAAAGCCAAAATTAGCTGGTCGTATATATTTTCTAGACTGATGGAAGTTAAGGTAAAGAAACATTATTTGGGGGTACATTTCATGAAACCTGTATAGAGAAGTGATTAATTATGACGAAATGGAACATATACTTGCTAAAAATGATGTGTGTGTGAGAGAGAAGATTGAAAATGTATCCGCAAGAACTGGGAAATACATATATAGTCTGAAAAGAGTCGCGCCTTCATTTACTCACATGAAGCACGCACAAGTCGTCCTCGCCGCTGTACATGTCTCTGGAGAGCCACGTCTTGAGGTTCTGGATCAGTTTATCCAAGTCGGCGTTACCGCTGCTGTCTGCACCACAGAAAACAAGAGGACATGTTACGGGGTTATATAGGATTAGCAGCCAGTGCCAGATCCTGGGTTTTGTGGAAGAGGGAGCCTCCCGTCAATTCACGTGCATACCACAGCCCCATGAATCCAAGCGGGGTCTGTACCTGGTCAATATTATTATAAAAGGTTATGCCGGACAGGAACCCGGCAATCTGAAATTTCCATGGGTGGGGATTGGGCCCAAACCTATTTCATTTAAAAGTGATCGTTCAATGAAGGTACACTATGGTAGTGGTTTAATAAGTATTTTATTGCAATTTAAATACAGTGATGCAACTATATAAAAAGATCTTTTGCGTATCATTGGTGGTCTCAATAGAATAGCATAGCAAATAGAATAGCAAGGAGAATAGCAAAACTGTTGATTTGTTTTAAAATTGATAAACATTTTATGGGCGGTTCGTTACACAGTATATGTGGCTACGTACCCGGAAACGTCCTAAGGAACTCGTTCTGTGAGACCAAGGCGATGCGGCCTTGGCCAAGCTGAGCCAAGGCGCCACCAACTGCACCGGATGCGGGGTCCATCAGCAGAGGGAAGGCCGAGCCCCCGAACAGCAATAGCTTGCTGCAAGGAGGATGTACACAGGCGAGATCTAACTTATGGACGCTATGCTACTATGCTAATTTGGATTTAACGCGCAGACTTTGGTGACGAGGGCCCTTGTACTGCATGCAGTGTCTATCAATTGGTCTATCAACAAGACTGTTGAGTAATAACAGCAACTTGCTGAAATGCAGTACAGGAAATTATATGTACAGTAAGATAGCTAAATATTTCTAATAATGCCACTCAAGGGCACTGATGCTTAGCAATTAAAGATGATTCGATTTAACGACTTCCATCACAGAACCCAGTTCACTGTTGTCAGAGGTTATGTGATGGAAAACCATTGTCTGTGTACCTTTCCTACAGGAAAAAAGCAAAAAAGCAGTTCCTACCCAAACCTGTCCGCTTCTGGGATCCTGAATGGGTTGACGCCTGCAAACACTGTGCGAACCCATTCATCCAGCGGCACTTCCAGGTCACCCACATCACGGACCTTCAGCTCCAGAGTCAGCTCATCAACAAGTCTGCAAATCAATAGAGGGATGATATGATCTAAGAGGGATTATGAAGCTCGATTTTTAGTTGGATTATCTTGCGTTTTTATATAGGCTGTGGCAGTGAATTGCCACCTTGTGTGACAAAAGCAACTAGAGACATCATAATTTCAACTTCAGTTGACAATATTATCATGCATAACATTCCAAAACTGCTATACGTTATTAACGTTAGGTGGTTGTATGCCCCAGTGTTGCATATTCTGTTTCTGTTCTTAACCAACGTCAGATACTTGATTTTTAAAACCACTTACATGGTAAAGGATTCATAATACTGTCACTGGAAGTGTATTTCGTAGTTTTTGTTACAACTAAAAGCAACTTACTGCCACTGTCTATACAGTTAAAAACTGAACAACTTCACCATGTGTCAATTTTGCTTTTTCTCATCGGGGAAACTAGTATAGTCTTGTCAAATGTATCTTCATAGAAATCGCAACTTCGAGCCAACATGGTTTTGGAAGTAGATTTGACTCAGGGATTGTTATGAACATTTAATCACTAAAACTGCTTTACAAATAGTACACCTTGCTAATGGGGACACCTTTCTCTACCCCATCGGCGTCCTCATAATAGCTAGGTCTTGCTGGTATATACGCATATGCAGGCCACTACTCTACATTCACGATGATACATACTTATGATTATTAAGACTTGGAGCACGGTGGCTATCTAATGCAACGCACCGTGCTACATCAGTTTGCAAGCGTCGTGAAACGGACTTGTTCAACTATGGTCAACACATCTGTCATACTGACACTGATTCCTTTAAATGCACCAAGATACGACCATACGTAAGGACGCTCCCACCTCTTTGCGAAGTTTTTCAGCCAGTCTCGCCTCCAGGTCTTCCTGGATCACCGCGCCCAGCGTCTACAGGATCAAAGGGAAACACACCGTCAGTGGAAATAGTCTGTGTTCCACGACGCACACCAGTAATGACTGTCCTGAGTCACTGACTATATACACAAAGTAACGACTGTCCTGACTCACAATGTACACCAGGTAACGACTGTCCTGAAAAACTAACCACTGGCAAACAGAAATCACTGTGGGGATCAGAGGTTCAGAATGTTCATTTTGAACATTCTGAACCTCTGATCCTCAGAGTGACAGAAATGTACAGTCAGTGGAAACGTACTATGAACACAATGCACCACGTCCCGACTGCCATGTATGCTTCTGTGGTCGAGTGGATAAAGAATTGAACCATTATATGAATGTTGAGGGGTTCACGGTCTGGTCAGGGCGGCTAGTGGTGGGCATTGAGAAAACTCAGCCTATGAACATGGACGATTATTAATTCACAACTGTCCTTCTCTTCACGCTCATTTTGTAATACACTTTAACACCACATTAATTCTTGATAACTACTAGTATACAGTTTCCATTTGGGTTGGGGGTGAGGACGACTTGTTGAGAATATGTAGGTTTTTCAAATAGGGACTATAGGCAATCCACATGTTAAATAGTTACCGAAAGGCTTTGAATCATTTTCTCCAAACGAGAAAAATATATGGTATTTGTAAGGGAACGATCATAAATAACGACACCGGGGGCGGCGTCCATTTTGGGGGCTCGAGGAAATAGTTAACCCCCCCCCCATCAACATTTTAAAAAGTTGAGTGACACCCCCCCCCCCTCCGCGCTAAAAGTCCTCTACATAGTCATCGCATTCTTTGACAATTGCTAAAAGAAAATATTTGAAAAAGAATATACTGTAGCATAATAGAAAAATTCAGCGCCACCACCACCCCTACCCCAACCCCACCAACCCCGCAAAGGAATCGGAAAAGTTGGACGACATCCCCACCTTTTGGACACACACACACACGGTATGATAATATATGATCGTTCTCTAAAAAGGTATACATTTTTTAATTGTATGTACGCTTATGCTACGTCCCTGTGAGTAACATATGATACAGAGGTGGGGCGGGCTAAACTGATTTTTGAGGTACATAGAATACATTGCATGGGTGTAACTATGAATGCTTAGGTATGTTTAGCCAGTTTAGATTTAATTCGTTTTAACCGGAAAATTGGTGGTGATAATGGGCATATAATTGGCAGTTAATATCCCAGCATTTTTAGTCACAAATCAAGATGTCGATCTGTTACAAAAGGCTGTTTTGTCCCGGTGCAAGGTCGAAAAGTCGTGCAAAAATGCTGTATATCCAAAACAACCCCATAAATGATGTGTGTGCTATATAGCCATCAGCACTTTTGTAGCCTTAATTAACCAGCCAAGGTCTCATCAATGGTATCTTAACCTTAGTCCATCCAGTTTTAAGTTCATGGTCAAAAGTTGTCAACCGTTTAATAAAATTAACTTGTTACCGACAGAAGTTAAAAAACATGCTTAGTTGTCTCAGCCAAATCATATCTAGAGAACAGGCGCAAGGGGCAAAACTGAATTAAATCAAAGTGGCGGAAACAAAATGGCGGTCAAAGCTAAACGAGGCAAAATCCGTGATGAGATTTGTTAGTATAAAATAAACATTGTGCATATGATACATCTAAATGAACATGTATATGCCTCTAATAATATGTCTATATAACAAGCCTCTTAACCTCGTTAGATAGGGTGGGTATAATCATGTCGACATTCACAGTAAAATATGGGGTAGAATGAAATCCATGACCCAGTATATTCACTTAATTATAATTGCATAGATTGTGTGATATTTGATTCATTTTCAATCTATTTTGCAGTCATGATATAGCAATATAATAAGATATGTAAAGGTCACAATATTCCATGATTCCCAGGATCATAAAACAAACAAACAAAACACTATACTCTTTCACACTTGGTAGCAAGAACCCATAATTATTTGATGTGCGTTATAGCTATTATCATGAACAAACTAGAGAAACATACATGTAAATGGTGAAGAAGTAGACAGTGTTAAGTGCATCCACGCCCGTCTTAGTATATACACGTACCTTAAGGTCTTTCAGTTCATGGTTTAGATGTAAAAAATATTCAAGCTACGGTAAAACTCTTCGGTTTTCACAACATTGTGCGAGTTTTTGGTTCATCAAACCTGCCGACAGCTATTTCAAGTATCAATTATGATCATATGTCTACAACTTATCCAAAACCCACCAACATTGTTTCTAGATAATTATAGATATTAACAAAGATTGGTTTTACATTACGTGATTTTTTGACATTTTACCCCGACCCCTTTTCAAATTCACTAACAAAACAACCAGAGATAAGTCTCATTTTCCAGTACTTGAAAAAAACCATTGTGATGGTAACCACGTATTTAAGGAGAACCGCATAGATCCCTCCATCAGAGATCCCTACAAAATCATTAACAACGGCTGGTAATCGTACCTGTCAGACAGTCACGAATGCCCATCCCCAAATTTCCACTATCATTAGATGAGGAATACAAGGGTCAAAAGATGATTTTTCTCTTATAAAACCTCATCTGTGGCGAGCCTATGTGCCAAATAACAAGTGATAGAATCGGCTTTATCATTCAGAACTGTCTGACTCTGCCTTTATGCAAAGTGTCCCCAACACACATACAGGCGTAGGAGATGCGGCATTACAGCAGTATTCGGGACTGTCTGACTCTACCTTTAAGCAGACTTTCCCTATAACAATCCAAAGAGACGGGTCCAAGACACTGATTGATTTCTAGTATGCTTGTAATAAATACTGTACTTACCATGGTCAAACCAGCCAGTAGCAGCAAAAACTTCATCCTGATGAGTGACGGATGAACTTATCTGCTTTCCTGAAGAAGACAACACGTCAGATTCACTGGCAGATCAGGGCTTTCAGAAAAGGGAGGGGGCGCATCTAAAGGATCGCATGGGTGTTGTACGTGCAGTCCATAGTGAACAGGCCATAAAACCCCGGCATCTACACACACACACCCCGGATCTGCCTAAGAGATTGGCAGCAGTGGTTCATCCGTGCAGATAGGCATGGTTCAGTAACACCCCTCGACCATGGATATATCTTACTAACAGGGAGACGTGGATCCCCTGCTGTGTGCTTCCGTGGCCGAATGGTCAGGGAGTTGGATTCGTGACCAGAAGGTCGTGGGTTCGATTCACGGTCGGGTCTGGTGGTAGGTGTTGAGCAAACCTACCCCACGCAGGTTGCACACTGCTCCGTGGTACCTACACCTTAAATAGGTACAGGTCATTGGGTTAGAAGAGTGAGTGAGTGATTGTGTGAGTGATGAGCATTGTGCGCTGAATGTGCTGCGGATGCGAAGTATACGAGAACTGATCAAATGCTGGTCAATAAGTGTGTCAATGACCTGGTGTGAATTGTAAAGTCATGACAGCCAGACTGGGATCAGGACTATAAACCACCACATTTACATTTACATTTACATTGCACATTGCTAGAACCTGCAAATATAAGTTCAACTTAATTGAACACGCACTTTGTTCAGGCGTATACCAATATACTATGTCAAGTGGCACCGGGGGACTCGAAATAACGATCCCAAGGTTGTGATACCAAAATGATACCATCATCCCAAGCAGTGAACTGTTAAAAGGTTACACAGCCGCTATGTCCGCTATGTCTATCTTTGGAGGAAATATGCTTGCTGAAATCATGCGTGAGAGACAGAAGTTTGATAATGTATCCGCAAGCACTTAGAAACCACTAACGGAAACCGACCATCATGTGTCATGTATATCTTTAATTAGCTATAGAAATACCTGACAGTCCTGTGATGTTTTTTCCACAAAGGTTGGAGACGATTTTCCTCACTCAATCCTTTCCTCCTAAAGACCAACTTTTTGCGTTACACTTTGAACACAGCTAGCCACGCTATATGTGTCTGGATGACAATGATTCAGCCTTTTTATAGCAGCACTCTCATTATTTTTCTCATTTCACCTGTCACTCAACTATTTGCATAAGTCAATCAATAATTGTGTTCGTGTATCTAATTCCTAATTTCACGGCGGTAAATTGGTCCCATCGACGGGATATTGGTTTAAACCCGATTGGGTGATTAAAATAGACTGTTAATTTAGAATTTTATAGACACTTGCTACTTCACATTGAGCTGAACACCAGGTAATTTTCAGTTTGTAATGATGTGACCCTGTAACACTTGTATAAACACCCGATGCCTTTTGAGTTGAATGCATGGGGGCGTGAGGGTGGGCCTGAAAGTGAGAATGTGCTCTTCAGTGGATTTTAATGTTCTGTTACCTGACCGCTGGTGGTATGTTGGTAAGTGAGGGGCAGAGGGCGTTATAAAGTTGTGGAATGTGCGGGAGAAAAGCTGAAAAGGAGGGATCTGGAAAAAAAGGCCCAGCTAAGTAGGGCTGGGGGATTTTACGGGAGTAGGATGTGCTGAAAATGTTTTAAAGATGACCTGAAAAATGTAGGATTAGGTAAATGGCAAAAAATGGGGCATGTGGAAAATAAGATAGAAAAATATGGGCGTTGGATGTTTTTATCACCGTATAACCCGGCCCTCCTCTTATATTCATTTCCTATGCTGCTCAGTGCCAAAGCATGTGTGTACTTATAGAAGTATATGTATACTTCACATGCAGAAAAGAAGATGAAGCGCTGTAAACTTGTTCCTTTTTGTTTATTTTTGTGTTGCTTGCTTATTGTTATGGAGTGATATGGACAATTCCGTGGGATGAGTATTTGCCAGTACATATGCGAATGATGTTTCTTAAACCAGAAAATACATGTATGCCGGGCTGCAGTGCAAAATGGATTTCAAAATAGATTTATTCAGGGGTGCATGGGCGTGGATCACCCTATATGCACTTTCATTGTTACTATAAGCTGTGTCATGTGCGCGCTTCTGAAGGTCGAATGTTAAGTTAGTGCTTCCCATTAACTAGAAATGATTTGACTAATGTTGATGTGTGCGCACGTGCGCATACTAGAGTATAGGCAAACAAACTGTCATTAACAATCAGCTGTGTGTTAATCGGGTAGTTTCCATTTGTTATGTTCCAGCATGTCATAATAAACTACCTGCTGGTTCGTATAAACAAAGGCCATTCAGTTTTATCAATAATGTCATCGTGGTGAAGTCACTGCTTGACATAATAGGCTGGCATTTTGATGTGGACATCGTGACATGAACGAAAAGCAGTCAGCTCATGGGTGGAGAGAAGTGTGTATGGTTTTACTGTTAGACAATGGCAGGTCCAGGTTTTTAGGAAAAGGGTAGCGCACTTCAGGGATTTCATGGGTTTGGTACGCACAATCGATGGCGGACGTGAAAACAAGCCCTGTGAAAATGAAGTATTTTGGTAGGAAAGAGGGGAGGGGCCACTTGCCGCCGCCCCCAGGATCTGCTTTTAACAGAACTTTTAGCTAGGTCGCTTGCGTGGCAATTCATAGAAGATCTTACAGTGACAATGTTTAAATTGTCGTCACCCCAGACAAATAACATTTAAACTATACTTATCTATCTCTATAGTAAACATGCAAGTAAAACGTCTCTCAATTGAGACAGCCTCTGCATAATGATAACCATTGCTTACGGTTCCAAGCCATCATAAAGCGACTGAATATCTGAAATATCTATTCTATGTAGATCTTGTCATCTACTCCAATCTGTTGAGTACATTTGATGTCAATGTGTTTGAGTATGGGTGGTTTGGGGGTGAGGTTGAGTGGTGTACATCTTCAACATTTAGTGTATACATGTAGTAGGTTCGTGGGTTCAATACACCAACACGTTTTACATAAATTGTCTCAAGGCCGTCACATCGCGGTTAGTGTCCAAAAGGTGGGTTGCATTGCACTCTTCAGTTAGAAGTGATGAAGTCATCCATTCGTAGTAACATAAATGATGTTTACCTACATGGATGTCCTTGAGGTGCCAGTAGCGTTAAACCTACTAGTCTTGCAATTAAGCAGCATTCAATAGCCCACACCCCACGGTGGGTGTGCTATCTCGTCACATTATGATCTTTCGCATTTTTGTTGTGATGGTTCTGCTTTATGTGTTTTCATGTTTTAAGCATACTTTACCCATTATATTGTGTGTCCGTTTTAAAGAAATGAAAAACAATAATGACGAACAATATTGGACTTTTGATCTGAATCATAGAAAACAAATTAAAAATCATGATTGAAATTAAAGTGTCTAAACATCCATGTGTCAATATGGTGGTTTAGTGTAAAAGCCATGCAACATATATACACCAGATCATTTGAATCCTTGTCAAACTTGCATTTGAATCACTCCCTGTGGAGTATACAGTAGATGTGTTGATCAATTACCTAAAAGTTCACTTGCCTAACTTGTACCCTTTGGGCGTGTACGTGCCACGCAGCTGTTTGTGAGGGTGTCAGAATAAGTTTGTTCAACACTCAACTCGAACCCACGACCTTTTGGTCACAATATGAGATCGCTATTCACTCGGCCACTGAAGCACGCACAGCTGAACTGGTGAAAAGAGAAGTGACTGGCACTCCCAAGGTGCTAAAGAAAGTGGATGTGGTGTAGGTCAACCTGCTTGACTCCAGAACGGCGATATTGTCGGCCTAACTAGTTTGCAATAGAAGTTATCAGTGGCATCAATGGAGTTATCGCCCATGATTATTACCGGAGTATTGCAGAACTTTTCATGGTACATGTATATGCTTTTGGCATAGACAATTATTGATCAAAAGCTCATATATATACACAATGATGATTATCACCTTGAAAAGTGACTATGCCAATGCCACACATACCTCTAAATACCAATGACAATGCATTGTTTCAGTTTTATGATTATGCTTAGTTCAATTTGGGAATTTTGGACCATTTGGCATTTGTCAATGTTGTCAGTATAGTTGGAATCATCTCCTAATTGTGAGTACATTGTGTTGTCATAAGAGTTCATGATGTTGAACTAGTCACAGAGTTGAAGATGTTGAACTAGTCATATGCGGAAGTTCCAATGGCCCAAGGCGCAGTTAGCTGCTTCGGAACTTTATGTAAAATTGTTCATAGATAATGTGTAAAACCCATTGCCAGATCCACTCAGTGTGTAGAGAATGCAAACATCATGCAGCAAAGCGCCACACGTGCTTATACTCCTACATTTCACTTGGCGGATGGTAGCTCCAAACACTCCCGTTTTAGACTTTCGCGTAGGTCACAGATGATCTAGCATTAAACCAGAAGATATCTGCCTGACTCTGTGGTTCCTAGATGGCATGGCCCATTTCTGGTCGGTTCTGGCCTGGAATAATTTCTCCTCTTCTGGAAAGTGGGTTGGTGTTTTCCCGACCTATTGGCTGGAGGCTGTTGAGAATTATTGAATTGCTAATCTGGGCATTCTGCTTCTTTTTCTAAATGGCCACTAAGGCTATCTGTGGTTCATTTGAAGCATCCTAAGATTTTGTGTCAAAATTGGTCTTGTCTGGAGGGTTCGGGGGCCTGTATGGTCGACTGATCTAAACCATTGACCCCCAATTTCACATAGCCACTGCTAGCTCCAGATGTTCCCAGAGATGCCAGAAACGAGAACACAATATTGTCACCGTTTTATGGTGCCTCGTGTGCATATTATGTGACCAAAAAGTATGGTATCGTCTGGAATGACACGGTCTGTGACCTTTCTAATGGACGGGATAAAAAAGCAGGCTTATCGAACAATTTGGAACTAACACACCATAACATGGAAAAATCTGTATGAACATCGTCAGCAATACCACATTTAGGCAGAAAGACCAAAAATGTTTTAAGTAGCCCTCCAGACTACCCAGAAAAGCAAAAATGATTACTCAATAAACCAAAACGGAAGCCCATAAGATGAAAAAATGTTAAAATCACTTCTCCAGAGAGGTAATAACTATTTTGGGAGCAGAAATAGGCAGACGTGTATCATTTCCTCCGAGAAGACAGCATTAATCATGGAGCAACGTGAACAACCCAACGGTTGGAAAAAGATGCTTCTGTTTCATGCTTCAATTGCTTCAGATTGTAACTGGTATGGTTGCACTTATGCCAACCATACATCCTCTCAATGCAGCAGACGGAGTCAAAAGACCCAGAACCAGCCAGCAGTGGCGTGTGGCATACAATTGACGAAACAACTCTCCTAATCTCGACCATCGATCTGCTTGCGTCGCTGAATCATCTAAAGGTGTTATGTAGGTGTTAAGTATTGCTCCATGTCGGCATATACATTAGGCCCCCATTTCACATGGACGATCCTAGCTCCAGATCCTCCAAAACACGCCCGATCTGTCATTTCGGGGTGGATCGGCGGATTTGTGTCAATGTATATTACGTAACTGTTTGAAGACGAAGCTTGTCATAGTCACTGAGCCGTACAAGTCGTCAGAGACGTTGTAGACGAAGCATTCTTAAGAGGTGTGATGATCGGCTGTCAGAAATAGCGGCTTGGTGGCCATTAAACCGTGAAATACCATCAGCTTTGGTCTTTCAACACGTGTTTCTCTTCAAAACAGCAGCATGACGGACCCAGGGCCGTACCCACAATATAGTCTGGGTATATGGTCGTCTCTGCTGGTGAGCATCAACTTGAACATCTTCAAGGCCGCCTTCTGAAGCTTCATCATCTTCATCTTCTACAGTCTCTTGTATTATTCTCTCTTCTCTCCCCCTTCTGGTGTTGTTGTTGAGCTACAACACGATTCAGTGCAACGGCTGTCATTGTTACAATTATTCGTTGCCTCATCATTGCAAATACGTCTTTGACTATAACCCTTCAAATACACAATGAACAATGACCCCCCCCCCCCTGTGACCTTTCTGGTGGCCTGGAGGACAAGGCAAGCTAATGGGACCATTCAGAACTAGTACACCATAAAACGGGAACATCTTTGTGGACATTGTCAGCAAACCCACCGTTAGCAGAGAGATATAACGATGATCAAGTTAGTCCTCCAGACGAACCAGAAAACCAAAACGTTGATCCAGATCAACATCTCAATAATCCTATAACCGGAGCCCACAGGCCGAAAAAAGTCAAAATCACTTCTCCAGAGAAGTGATAACACCTTTTGGGCCAGAACCCGGCAGAAATATGTCATTTTCTCCAGGTGGACACCATTTGTATTGGAGCATCGTGCTGTTGAAAAAGATGCTTCCGTTTCATGCTTCCATTGCTTCAGATTGTAATGGTAGCGGCGGCACCTACGGTTTCATCTGTCACAATACATCTTCTCAAAGCAGCAGACGAGGCGACAGTTAAGCAAAGAGACCTTAGGATGTTGCAAATGCTAGAGAAAGCCCCCAGACAGCCCCGAAAAGCTTGGCGATGGAGCTCACATACCGAAAAAAGAAAAGTCAGCCCAGAACCGACCAAAAGTGGCCCATTCCCTGCAGAACCAACCAAATCACTCCACATTTGAAGCCAGATCACGCACGATCCACCCAGAAATGACAAATCGGGTGTGTTTTGGAGGATCTGGAGCTAGAATCGGCCATGTGAAATGGGGGTCTTACCAAATAACAATTCCGGCGTCTTCTATCACACCTGGAGCTACCATCGGGGGTGGGGGGCAGGAATTATAAAAGAAATCTATTTGGCAATTTCCTACAAATAGTATCGCTTCAGACGATATAAGCTGGCTCCATCACGACCCAAAACAAAGACTACACTGAATGGAACTACGCCTCAAACAACCTAATCATATTCAAAAGATTAATAACACTATGATAAGAGCTAAACAAGCATTATATGACGGTGTGCAGTGCGACATGCAGATATTGAACGAATCTATCATTTACACTGGGTGATTGGCATGTACAAGGGAAGATTTTGCTCATTCGCAGTCAATTGTATTCAGTGAGTCCAGTGTGAGTAAAACTGTGATTTTATGTTATAAGAGGATCGGTTAGTTGTAGCTAATTAGAAGGGTTTATCAAGCATGCGCATAGGTTTAATAGGTCATCAATTTAGGTGACTTTATATTTGTAGTATGTTAGTGACCTCTGCTCTTAGCATCACCATAATCATGGGCAGAAATCAACAGCATACCAGAAAAAACACCTGCTTGCACATGTAGCAGAAGCCACTGAGACATAAGCTCTGATAAAACAGGAAGTTTATGTTTTAATGTAAGAACATATCCAGTCATCTACTCTTGTCGTGTATACATGTACATGAAACATTGAGACTCCTAACAAAATGTCTCCATAGTCTTAACGTACAAAGATCCCACTTACCTATCAAGAGCCCAAGACGTCGTTTCCACCGCCAAAATGAAGTTGTAATGGTTACGGTGTATTTTAGGAGCTTTATATAGCTTAGCTCTATTTGTATTGCGTGTGTCAAACCAGAGGGGCATAGCGACTTGACATTTAAAAATCTCTGGGAAATCTCGTATGCATTCATGTTGATAATTGCCCCTTTAAGTACATATTGAAGGTCATGGACAGACATTATGTTTAGGGCTGAATAAGAGACGACCCTTGTTAATGTGAGGCGAAGTGGGTTTACATGTGTTATTTTTCAACGAGAATTCTTCTTTTACTCTTGAAATAAACATTTACTAAACAATTTCAAGGTATGAAATAGTAGCAAACTTTACGTATTGTTTTTAAGGAGGCATGAACATGCGGATTCATGCAATATATACCTATTAAGCTTCATGGATAGTATTTGGTGAGCCATTTGAATATGTACATTTTTATCTATGTGCAGTGTTTCATTTCTTCATAATTAATCGTATCTCTATACTGGTTCAGGGAAATGTACCCAAAAATCATGTTTGTAAACATAACTTCTTATTAGCAGTAATAAATATTTCTGCCCAGCTAATATTGGCTCTCGGCGCACAAGTGATAGAAGGCTGCAATTTCATGCAGGTCTCCTTTTTCCAGGAGAGATATGGAAATGACACACAATATGCCAGTCCACTTTTTATGGGTATTGATATATTATCAAAACGGATACTAATAACTGTAAAATAATACGTTACTAGTATTGTGAGCAACATGTCAACTGTATAAAAAAAACTAGATTACTTATTCAATCTACATAAGGAGGCATTTGCTGTGCACGTCCCTCTAATTTATCCACAGAATAATAGTTTATTACAGTGATGGGTAGATAACCGGTGATATATTGGGTGATCTGGTGTATACGGGTGGTTTTGTGCATCTTCTGACATCCGACAAACACATGTAAAAATAATCACACATCATTTATTATTACATATAAATCCTACAGTACACAGTACACTACAGTACACTGTGTACAGCAGCATATAAAGCGCGCATTCATGTGGCATTGCTTCTCCTCGCAAACTTGTCCGGTGTTGTCCCTCAGTGTTGTCCCCGAGCTCAAAAACCAAACAAAAACCAAACAACGATAGCCAATAATTGCTACCACATGACAGATGCCTGTTACCAATACGATCACACTTGCAAACATCATGGTGTGTAGGCGACTAATTTCTAGAGAACGATGATTCCATAACTAGTGCATCCACGTTTACATTTACTACATTACTGTTTTTTACCCCCATCATGGCTAATAGGCCAATGATATTTAGTGCGCATGATGTGCATGATGGGAAGGATGATCCCCAAAACACAGGCAGAGACACCTACTGAAAGAAATAATATAAGATGAGACCCGAAATTGAGTTTTAGACACACATAATTGAGTTTCAGTTGGCAACATAGTAGTGGTTATTTTCCTGCAAGTATTATAAGTTATTGTTGATTTTTCAAAGTGCAAAAATGGTTTGTTCCAGAGAGAAAACAGCATTAATGAAAGTAAGAATTCATATTTGCATTTCTAGTTCTTCACTTGTTTTGAGCTAACACTGAACTCATGGTTAATAATTGATAACTGTTATATGATGTTGACATAGGCAGAAAGGATAACTTCTACAATTAACCCGTTTGCAATGAACCCTGATACAAATCTATACTGCGTCACCATTGGTAAAAATACGTCACATGACATCTGCAATGACCTATCCAATGTAACCCAAAATGTAAGACTTGCTCCAATGAGTTCTGACAAGCTTTCCAATAGAATGCCACTAGATTTTAAATACCTTTCCCACGGAGAAAAGTCAAGAATTATGCATCTGATGGAGTCAATGGAAAATCACATTTTAATACCAAAATGTCCAGGAGCTACAGGGGCAAGGGAACAGTACTACAGAAGGGGGTCTTTGAGTACCCATTAACGCCCCTTCCTTCAAGCACTTGGCCATGTAAATGTTAGTATGGACAAGTCCGCAGTTAGACACAAACTGGAGGAGCTTTCACAGAGAAAAAGCAAGCTGATATGAAAGCTATCAAGTCTCCTTCCTTCAAAAATGCATTTTTTATTATTATTTTTATTAAGGAATGGACCAACGACACTACGCTAATGTTCTTGCAGACCATGAACCGTCGTATTTTGATATTTGTTACAGAATCACAGCTAATGAGGGCAAAGTGTTGTATGCAGGGATGCCACAGTTACAAATGCCAACATGATGAGCCTGATACCAGCACAATATCCCACCTGATCACCATTCTGGACAGCAATCTTTCATTAGAAATCAAATCGTAATCTGGAGCAGTGATCCCGATGTCTTTATATTACTTTTGTCTTATGGAACAATTTTGGACACGCACATAACATATTCATAGACTTAGGGCTAGCTAGT
>CM032659.1:23763045-23793976 GCA_019095985.1 Streblospio benedicti
TCATAGATATGAAATACATTCGACATCAAATTTCCTATGTAATGTTAATTGGTATCCAAATGTTTTGATCAATGGGTTGGCGGGTTCATTAATATCATAGTTTTTGTTGCTAGCATCATGAAGAAGTAGTAAGTGATGTGTTTTGCATGATGCTTTTTTAATGTAATAGAAAAAAATCTACTTATTTAGTCAACCAACTATCCTAAAAACTATACCCAATCTTTGCTTTACAATTTTACATGTATGATTCATGTGTGATATTATCAGTTACTTCATTCTTGCATGAGTCTGTAGAGGTTGACATCAACGATTAGCGGGTAAAGGATGGTATAGATTACAAATGAACATAAACGTTTTAGATCAAAGTTGACATTAATTAAGTAATAGACGCCAGTTGTTAGGCATAGACACACAGACTATAGCACACCCGTACAGTACTTGCATATGACAAAAGCTATGTGTCCAGGTATAGACATAATATTGATGTGATCTATTGTTTGTTTGATTAATACAGTTCTTACTGTCACAATCATATAATACTCGTAAAAACTCTTGTCGATTTTCAATTATGAGTGGAGTGTGTGTAACTCCAACGTGGTCGAGGTTATTATTTTGTATAGAGAAGCAAGACAGTTAAGCCTAGGGCACATATTACAGCACTGTACTGCAGCTGCTTCCCTAGTTCCAGTGCCACAGCCAGGGAATTTCTTGTGGTTTGTACACGCAAAAGCGCCCAGAAATGACAGCACTCTATAAACATGACATATAATCAGCGTGGAGCGCAACCCCCCCCCCCCCCACACACACACACACAAAAAAGACAACTCTACCTGCCCACTCCTTGTGTAGCAAATGTTTGGCTCTATGCTGTGTTCTGGCAGTACAATCTACCTGGATCCTGTAATTTATAATGCCTTTTTTTACCGGGCCACCTGTTTTACCCCAGTATTCACTCCAAAGTCGTGTCTTGGCCCTTGTTCAGAGGGATGAATAGAAAGATATTCAAAGTGTCAACATTCCAAAAACATTGATTAAGGTCATACTGAAATAAACAGCTTTGAAGATGTGTAATACTGTCACGCAAACTTGCCTATAAAATGCTTTGCCATTCTAAAAGGTTTGACGCAAAATGTGAAATGAGATTGATAGCACAGATAACTAATCTACGTCGATAGTGTATAACTGATGTTTTATCGGATTCAGAACGAATATGACTTGCAATATAGTAGTGGTGGTCAGTGAATAGGGTAGTTTATCAGGTTGATGCTAGGTAAAACAGTCGCGATATATATTTGAAGCACTATCACTTTCGTGGTTGTACATGCAGTTGTTTTTGTTGTTGTTTTTGTGTGTGTTTTTTTTTGTTTTTTGGGGCGTGTTGTTTTCTTACGTTTTTTTTCTTTATGCTGAGTGGTCTCGGCAAAGACTTTTATGGTTTTGTATCAGCATCATAATTATCTTCCCCGCGTCCATCGTTCATTTCCTACAGCAAACTAAGTTGTCGGTCATTTACAGTTGAAACGGTCAGACTTATACACTCTATGAGTGTCCTACTGGGGTTAATTGGTGTTAATGAAACCATGAACCCGGAACACAAATAGCGTAAATGGGAAAGTAGACGTTTTAAGTAGGTGAACCTATAAAGGTATAATTTACAGTCCGTTTTGTTGCAGAACGGGCCTATGCAGTGACGTTGATGTATTATGTTCAGCGTTGCTGGGACATGTGACTTCGCACGTCCACAAACCTCACATGCGTATTTAATGGGACACGATGTCGTGTGCAAATTGTCGTTTTGTCGTGAAATGGGTTCGTATATTGTGCGGATTTATGGGGTTTGGCTATTTTTGTACCAAAGGCCAAAGTCTGACACTTTAAGAATCTTGATATTTGAACATTTACGGTGGGAGATGAGAAATGTAGGAAGAAAAGCGTGATGCAGTTCTTGAACAAACCCAACAACAACAACAAACAATAAAATACAAATAAAAAACAAACAAACAAAAATACGTATGTTTGTATATATGTGACGAGACAATTTGCGAATTAACTTTCCCTACACTATCAAGGCTCTGTTGACTTCGAGAATCAGTGTTGTACTTTGGTGCAACACACGAATCGCCGTACATAGCAACATCAAATTAGAAAAGAGTTTATGAACTTGTGTGCAGAAAAGCGACACGTTAAGGTCATTCCGTTAGTACACACACCATGATAACTTTGTTTCAATATGTTATGGGCTATTATTGTGCTAAAGCATCTATATAGTAGGAAGTTGGCCATTTCTCATTTTGAGGACATTCTATAAAGAGACCACATAAAAGGATCTGCGGGAAGAAATGCGGCTAAACTCGACACTAACCTTGAACAAAACCTCCTTGCTTGCATATCATAAAGTGAAATTGGGGTAAACTTGTTGAGATTCTGTCAGAATGAGAACATTTGAAATTATATGCTCATCGCTTTCCACTGCCATAGGCAGATCCAGGGGGTGCTGGGAGCGCGCCCACCTTTTTCCACTAAAATACTTCATTTTCGTAGGGTTTTTGGCATGTCTGCCATTGATCGCGTGTACAAACCCATGAAATCCTTTAAGTGCCCGCCCCCCCCCCCACCCCTTTCAAAAACTTGGATCTGCCATTGATTGCTCTGTGTGTATCACATAAACAGTCAAACGAAACATGTTAAACAAAAAAAATGATTTCTAAAATGCTGGTTTCAATAGGATTTGGTTAGCGACACTAACATATACTATCAGACAGAACTGTAAGTGCATATAATCATTTACAGTAAAAACACATATCGAGAATACATGCATGCAACACCATTCTTTCAGATTTCGTCACCGCAGAGCCTTGACAAATTATTGAATATCTTATGCAAGAACGCACCTTGCCCACCTTCCTAGTGAATATAAGAGCTATGATGAAATTAATTCGGACTGGTCTCAATTTGTCTCAATAAGGAGGTTGTCTCTTAATCGACGGCTTGCGTTGGACATTTTGAAAGACATGCAACTGCATAGATTGTCTTATATTATCAAGTCGATATCTTTCACCTGGTCCTGACTTTCAGAATATTTTGCCATTTGAGGTTTAGTCCAGTATAGAAAATGCACTTAGCAGTTAGTGTTTATTCGAAAAACGCACAGTAGGTAAAGCATAGGTCAGACAGTTCCACGGCAGCATTTGTAAATATCAGACATGAGTTGTTTTTAACCAAGCTATATTGGGATATATGCTGACAATCTGGTGCGGTGACACTACTGGCTTAAATCGGGAACGTTTTTTATCATTACACGAATCACGAGTCGTGATAAGACGATTTATTAGCGTATGGAAGCTAAGTAGACAAGGAAGTGTGTAGTATATGCTGAGGTCACGATAGCTCGAGTTATATATACCAACCCCCAAAACATGAACCATTCTGTGGTTGTTAAGATCTGGATCTACACACGATCGTGACATAATATGACCTATTTTGACATTCACGTTCTATATACGTCTGTCTGAAAAGTCCCATTTATAATCCTACCGCGAATTAGCCTATACTCATGTAGATGTATGTAAATGGATGATGCATCGATGGAGATTCATCAATCTAGGACAATATACATAAAATAAACATAAAAAGGGACCTCCTTTCTCTGTAATTTTAGTTATTAGCGTGTGTCGTTTGGCCTTTGCTAATAATCACACACGTGACGTAATTATAGTCATTAAGTGGGCGAGAGTCTACTAACTCAACGTGTCCAATTGTTCATGGTGAGAATGTTATAACAGACTGTTGGCAGGTTGTACCTGCCTCCGTTGCACCAGGCTTTATGACAAATTATGAGTCTAAGTTAACACGGTCGCCCAAGCTGTTTTTCATCCCCAAGTGCCACGACATGGTCATGTGAACCGGCTAGGGCACCCGATTGGCATGTACTCTGGCAAGATTCTCGATGTGGAACCTATAGATACTAGATGGTTCGAATGGGGAGTGTCGAGCGAAGTCATCCAACTTAGTGTGTTATAAAGCTCCATTACATTTGAACACGACTAGAGAAAGGCACAACCTGCCAACTGTCTGAATTGTCCAGAGAAAACAAATACTCGAATGAGTTAATCGTGTTAGAATATTGATTTTTTTTCTTGTCAGACCCAGTACAAAACAGAGACGAGGGAGCCTATCAACTCTCACGGGCGCGACCCAATTTTCAGCGTGGGGGTTCGCCAATATAGTGACATTACACGTGCAGAGATGTTTTTATAATGGTCACAGCTGTGGTTGAAACTGTTAGGCAGGAAGGCAAATTTTGTGCTAAGTGTGATGTACAATGTATAATATGTTTAGATAAATAAAGTTGCTAACATTCTCATCTTTTGCGAGCGTATTACTCAATGCACAAGTTATTGCAAATAAACGGTCATTCATGTCGTGCATTTTATGTGAAAGATTTCCGAAGCCCTTAAATGTAAATCTTGTTGGCGCTGTAATAGGAAACATTCTGCATCGGATGTTCGTTGTTTTTTATTCAAATATGTTCAGGATTTCACGCACTAAGTCATGGTTTGAAAATAAAACATCCGTAGAAAGAGGACATTTAACCTATGACGAACATATACTTATTTTAAGTTAAAACTCACCACAGTGACATCTTACTAATAGTAACACCTCATGATTAGGAAAACGTTTTTGATACTCAATGTTTCTAAATTATCTTCACAAATATGACTACCTCGTTAATGGAAACACTTATTCATACACATATCAGTGTCCATGATAATGAGGGTTTTACTGTAACTCAGTTATTAATTCTAAACCCTCGGTTATTAAGGGAACACAAAACTTTCTACCTACACATGCACAGCATAAACTAGGAAGCGGACATATCTAATAAAATTATCATGAAATTCACCCGCATTATACGAAATTCCAAGTCATTGAGTCCAGATAAAGCGGGATAATCAACGTTATAATCTGGACTAATCTAACTTCCTGGTGACCCAATGCGGGTCGTGACTGAAATACGTACATGTTTGGCTATTGTTTGGCCATTTGCATTGTTAGGTTACATTTACATTATGGGCTAGGTGTCCTAATGGCAGGAGGTCGCTGACTGTTGACAAGGCTAAATATAACATACAACTTGAATGGTAAGATCGCACGTGAACAGCTTTATTTTTCGCAAAATGGTATGCTTGTTT
Organism: Streblospio benedicti; assembly: GCA_019095985.1. Classification (NCBI taxonomy): domain Eukaryota; kingdom Metazoa; phylum Annelida; class Polychaeta; order Spionida; family Spionidae; genus Streblospio; species Streblospio benedicti. The sequence goes on from CM032659.1 coordinate 23,768,238, forward strand.
TTCAAAGTGTGTCGACATCAAATTGGATGGTTATTTTCATAGAATATTTAAAAAAAAATGATTCTACGTCATTCGAATTATTTGGATAATATGCTTCATCCATGTATGGGATGTGACACCGTGGCGTTTTAAACCTTTTACACATGAGCGAATTCTGTCTACGTAGCCCCACGTGCACTGGCAAACTGGCAAATTCGTCAGAAAATTTTGAACATGTTCAAAATTTGTTGGCGAATTTACTGGTTAGTTTAGGTTCGTTACAAATAGTTATGCTACGTCTATGGGTCGTAGAACATTCGCACATATAAGTAACACTTGGTTTGGCTCAGCAACTCAGTGTAACAATCATTTTTACTACGTTCAATGTCGCCTCAATACGCCCATGTAGACAACCTAAACAAAATCGTATTAATGCGTTGCACAGATTCGCATATGATCGCCTATCTGTAAATCGGATTCCACTTCGTGCCGTTTCGGTATGCAAATTCGGTGCCATTTTGATTTTGTGCACAACCACTGGTATACCACTCTGAGTATCAGATGTCAAATTGACCTGTGAAATGTTTCACCTGAGTATAAGAGGTCAAATTGACCTCTGAAATGTTTCACGTGAGTATAAGAGGTCAAATTGACCTCTGAAATGTTTCACCAGAGACCCCTCTGAAATGTTTCACCAGAGATTGGATTATCATAATTTATTAAATTATGTGACCTAATGCTTGATTTAACATAGTTATTTTTTACGCAGACTATTCAAACCAGCATGATAGATACACGCACTTCTATTTGTGTTTTATAAGCATAGAAAAGTGCAAACTGACAGTCTGCAAATCTTTAGCAATGCTCAGATTGATCACTTGACCTCATTCACAACCTGAGATGAAAAGCCTGTGAATGGTCAATATTTTCAATGGGAATAATTATTTGTCAGAGGTGGCTTCAGGATATCTGCTACTCAGATTGCGGTATACTTCCTAGAGTTCTATTTCCAGGGATCCAAGTGTAATTGATATTACGTTTAATCCTCCCAATGAATGTTCATCTCCGAATTGTTACTGCGCTAGATGGGATGAGAAATACACGAGAAAAAGGGTGGCAATAATAGATGCCCAAAATACGGGGTGGTCTGACCCCGACTTGAATCATTTATTTAATATACGTGCTATTTATGTTGCGACTTAAATCATTTATTTGATATACGTGCTATTTATGTTTTTCGATTTCATTATCGTTCTTTTTGCAGGTTAAAATCTCCAACGAAATGAAATAATATAAATATCATCAAGGATATTCGTTACATCATTTTTAATCATTTTTTTGCAGGTTAAAATCCACAAAGAAATGAAATATTATTGATATCAACAAGGATATCAGTTTACACTACTTTTGACATCACCAACCTGGAAGTTGCATACGAAAGTTATAATTACACACAGATATAATATAAGCAGGATGTAAATTATATTAGCAGATAATTGTGAGCCCACGCATAAAGCACGCTATAAATCAGTCATTTAACAGCACCACAGAGCGTCACAGGCTCTAATAGTACGAATTCCGAAAAGTTAACAAAAACGCGTGCTACGGTCTAAAAGGAATTCGAGTCTCTAAGGATACTATTAAACACTCAGAGAGAACCTTTTCAAAGTAACTGTAGTAGAATCATCAGCAGAAGAAACTACAACACCAAAAGGAGCAGCTATCCGCAACAACCACAACAGCATCAGCAGCAAGTCGCACCAACAACAGCAAAAGCGACAACACCCATCATCAGCAGCAGAAACAGCAGCACTTTTTCTTTAACTCCGCCTGAGCATCACTCGTCAGCATGACGTGCATGAACGGTGGGAATTGGTATAACTTATGGCGCACCAACTGCGGGCCCACGCGCTACCCGTCCAACAAGACCCCGGTGACCGCTGACGTGACCGAGGCGGGGCTGTACTACGCCGGAGTTATAAGCCATATAAGTTGCAGAGAAAAACACCTGGAACCACATTTTTTGCTGTAATGACGTAAATGAGCTCTCGGCATACACTATGCTAGATTCAAAACATTGCCTTGTTTATATTATTTAAGTACGGTGATTTACTAGTTGAATGAATCAAAGCATAGAAGAAATATCGCAGAACACTATATGCACAACTTGCGGTTCCAATGCTATTTTCAATGGGGCCTTTTTTTCTTTTTTTTTCTTTTTTTTTAAATCAAAGGTCCCCTATTTCATCCATTATTAAGGGCCGAGTCATTATTTAAGCCGTGGGGGGTCGGAAAAAAACTGGGGGGGGGTCAGATGTTTGAATTTGAATGTTGTGGGGGGGGTCAGAAGTTTGAATTTGAATGTTGTGGGGGGTCAGAAGTTTCAAAATGGAAGTTGTGGGGGGGGGTCAGAAGTTTAAAATGGAAGAATATGGGGGGGTCAAATATTCTGATTCTTGAAATGTTACTGGGGGGGGTCAAATGTCCAAATTTTGTAAATTTACTGAAAGGGGCCGTGGCAAGCGTTTATATTTCTTAATAAATGTTGGTAGAATGTCCTGATCTTTTTCTTTGGTATGTGATCAATCATTTGGTTGTATAAAATATCTTGTAATTTTGTACCTAGTTTAATATGTCAACTCAACACATGCAATTGTATTGCTCATATTTGCCAAAATGCTTTTGACAGAGGATTTTAGTGATTGGATGGAAAACATTTCTTTAAGTATGCCTTCCCCAAGAATTTGTACTGCTTAAAAAATATATCAAAGTTAACTTGTCATGATATGAAAGGACTGGTGCTATTAATTGAATTTAGAGTTTTTGATAATACCTCATCGGCTCTTATATTAGAGCAATTATCTGAGCCACTGCAAGCAACTTATGAAATGGAATATGAAACCCTTTATCAAGATTGAATTATATTATGTTTAATTGTCTTTCGACTAACCACTAACTTTTATTTTCGGAAAATGCAATATAAATTCTTTACTTTTTTTTTCTCAAAATAACAGATTGAAGATTAAATCGCTTTCTCTAAAATCAATTAAATAGCATCAGTCCATTTATATCATGACAAGTTAATATATACAGTTTGTATTACATTTTGTTTATTGCATTTAATAAACTGGGGAAAAACTAGTTTCATTCATTCATAGTTTCATTCATATAGCTAAATATTTTTGCAAATTTGTACAGCAGATATGACAGTACAATGCTATGCTAATACATACACAGGGCATGTGGAAATGGGGGTGTCATATGCTAGGTAAGATATACTAAAGTGGGGGGGGTCGGAAGTTCATATTTCAGGCATATATTTCAATGTTGGGGGGTCATATGTTTGATTTGCGAACCCGTGGGGGGGGGTCATATGTTTGATTTACAAACGCAGTAACGTGGGGGGGTCATATGTTTGATTTGCAAACCCGTGGGGGTCAGAAGTTAGAAACACCGATGTCTAGAAAAACTTCCGACCCCCCCAATTCTTAAATCTTTAAATTTCCATTGATGCAATTCCATTGATGCAATTGCCTTTGTACAAAACGCAGTGCCCCTCATTTCAACTCCTGTAGTGGGTCAGTGCAGGTAACTAGGTGGGGTTTGAATGCTAAAACAACATCCTGATCCAGTTTATGCATAACTTATTTTTTTTTTCTTGACAATATTTATAAGCAAACACACAAGATATTGCGTCGATGTTGACCGCGAAAAATATATCATAAATAGCTTATCATAAATCAGCAACCAGGAACAACATTTATCAGCCAGAACAGTGGAACCACTTAATCAAGATCACCCTCTTTATGCAGGTTCTGGACGATACCATGGAAACGGTCTCATTATAGACTTGTCTTCATTGACCCTTTATTGTACAATGACCACCTGTCAATTCACCTGCGTATTTTGTGTCTCTTGTAGAAGGCGTACGTGCTGATCAAGGCTTTCATCGCTATATTCGTCCTTACAAGTATTATGTGTAAGTGTTTACGTATAAAACTACAGAACAATTGATTATGTAAATTGGTTGATAAAAGAACCTCATCATAGCAACTGCTTTCTAAAGAGTTAGCTTAAAACCCGCTTTACACTATAGCGAATTCCACCTACGTAGCTCTACGTGCACTGGCGAACTGGCAAATTCGTCAAGAAATTTTGAACATGTTCAAACATTTTGAACGAATATTCAGGTTGGATAACGTTTGCTTCAAACAGTTATGCTGCGTCTACGGTTCCCAGAACATTGGCACATATAAGTAACACTTCGCTTGCCTCAGCAACTTGCCGTACCAAGCATTCTTACTGCGTTCAATGCCGCCACAATACGCCCAAGTTGACGACATGACATAATACGTGCAGATGCGTTGCACGGGTTCGCTCATGATCGCTCCAGTGGAAAGCGGGTTTTAGATATACATGTATGGCCACCGCAAGAACGAGCATACGTTTTGATAGTCAAAACAACCTAATCTGTCTTGATTCCACTGCTGCGCATAAATCACTATAATGAAATGTGATTTAAACTTATTTTACCTCTTATGTTTTATACTTCTTTTACTTTAATTATATTCTGTTTATTTGCACAAGGACTTAAAGATAAACAAAAGAGGCAATATTTAATTTCAACCAAACATTCAGAATAATTAAGAAACTACTGGAAACGAGGCCATCTTCCAAGTCCAGTATTTGATTTATTTAGGTTTGTTTGTTCAGTTTTCACGTTCAACTTCTTGTGATCACAGGTAAATAAAGTGAACTATTTGCATTGGTGTTTATCCGCAGTTTATACAATGCATAAAATGTGTTGCCAATAATATTGGAAACCTTCTTGACGCACCAGAAACCGAAACCGTGACTTGCTTGTCCTTAGATTAAGCTGAGAGTATTAATAGGCCATACTCTGCATACTTTACAAACGATCATGCAGAAATAACACAAATATGGTTCATAAACTAGTCTGTTGTATTCTAAACGATTCTTTATTCTATGTTTCCATTTCAAAGCATAATCAAAATATATGAACATACTTGTATCTTAGACAGTTATCCCACAAGCACTGCAATTATGTGCAATCAAATGTTTTTTTTTATGATCTGTGTTTTTATTTTTTCATGAATTATTTAATGAAAGAATGTTTACGTCTAACACTGAATAAAACGGATCACTGAAACTCTATTCTGGATCGTGGACCTGTTGTGGTTGTCGGCACATTGCTGTGCTTTTGTGCACAAGCATTCATGTCATGAGAACGGATTTTTCTTGATTGACCTAGTGTAGTTGATACTCGAAACAATAATTTTAGAAGCTTATACAATACCTGTATGTTAGCTAGATAATTACACATAATCAAAAAATAAAAGCATCTCCTTTTATGCATGACAGAAGTGGGCATGGTCTGGGTGTCCGTAGAAAGCAACTCACATGCATTAAGAAACACACATGCCGTTAACTATGATCGTTTCATTCTGCCCTGCAGTCTGTAATTACAGAAAAACGTGGGAAACGTCTCAATGGAGAGGTGGTCTCCTTATGGTCCAAGACGAGCATTCATAATATCTCTTTACAGCTTGGAATGGTTTAGTATACTATAGAGGTGGTCTCAATGTTGTTGGTCTTACCAGGCAATCGGAACTACTCGGAATGTTTCGGAGCTCAACAGACCTCGGACGTGATCCTCCTCTTATCACATCCGAGGTTTGTTGTGAGAGTAGTGGAAACATACGAGGATTGTCGAATGCTTACCGGGAGGTTCTCTGATGTTGTGTGCTTTCAGTGTGTAATTACGGCCAGGAGTGGGAGACGTCTCGGCTGGACGTGGTCACGCCGTACCGGGCCGGGCTGGACGAGGAGGTGCATGCTGAGTTGGGCGTTAAGATCGGCCTCCGCAGCGTCAACATCACGCTCAGAGGTATTGAGTGCATTATGTTGAATTTTAATTGCTTTTTTGTTTAAATTAAATCATAGATATTGCTATCTGGGTTGTGTTTGAATATAACCGGCATAGACAAATAGCTTTACAGAGTAAAATGTTGACGGTTTGAACAGGCAAATTGTTTGATGCTCAAGCTAATTTGGTTTACTGCCTTCAAGTGGGTCTTTTTTTCGCAAACTACTGGCAAATTTTGTCATAACCCAATTTCAATGTTGATAAAAGAGTAAAATCCAACTGGCAAAGTGCCAGTGCCAATATCGAGTCCTGAGTTTGCCAAGATAAAAAAATTGCATTTTGAAAAACACTCAAAAACTCAACAAAAACAAAAGAAAAGAAAAAAGAAGCGCAAATTAGGTGGGGGTGGAGGCTGAAACCTCACCCTAGTGGGTGTTTCTTTTTTCACCACGATGATGATTTCAGTAGTTCATAACACCAGGGGTTACAATAAAAGTTGTCCATCATGCAGTGATAAGCATCGCCGTTTGTTGCAGGCTCTCCGGAAGTGGCGGTCTTCAAGAACGGCACCCACGAGGAGCGCATCAACTACAATGAGCGCCTCAGCTGGAACAACCTGGGCTGGGACCTCGGCCGCGCAGGCTTCGGCAAGTATGGTGAGTAGAGTGTATGTATGTGTAGCGGTGTTGGCACAGCGACAATGTCAACAGAAGGCTCTAATGATATAGTGTTTTGTGACTGGAAAAAAGTTTGGGACCACATTTTTTTTTTGCTAGAAAGTATAGAGAATTTGTTGGTATGTAGAATTAAAATGTTCTATGAGAATCGAGTTACGTATATCATTTCTCTGAAATAACTATATAAAATGGTATATGTGAAAGGTCCCATGATTACAGAAAGATGCATTTGTTAGCTAATGAGTAGCTGCAGTAGCACTAATCTCTAGTGAATGCATTTGAATGAAATATCAGCGAACCTAAATAGGACTTGTGTGATATTTGGCAGAGTGACTACGGTATAATGTTTATACAACTGTACGCATAGTTATAGGACTATGTGAACTACTATATTAAGTTAAAGTGACTTTGTTCAACTTTATAAAACGTTTAAGTGCAGACATCTTTTAGAGATTTGCACCATGCAAGGACTGTTTCTCTCGTTTTAATTAACGACGCAGTAAATATCAATTTCAAAATTGACAGTACTTGTAAACAGTTGTTAGTCTCACTTATTGGTTAAGTTCTTTTTACCATTTTATTCACCGTGAATTTTCAAAGGTAATTATCTTATTCAAGTGTGTTAGTCCATAAGTTATAAGTGACGTAAGCAACGCAAAAAGCTGTCAACTTAGTAGTGAATATAAACTTTCCCAGACAGGGGCATATTTTCATCTGCAGAGACCGCTCATCATTAATGCTACTGGATGGGCTGAGCCACTCAATTTTGAAAGATTATGTTCAATTTTTATTCTACTGTTTGAGAGGTCACTCAATTCGCGTTCAATTCTCAATTCAACATAGGAAGAATATACATGTGCACACTTCTGTTGTGAATTTACACATTTTCACCATCCATATTTTATCAATGCATCATGTTTGGCATGAATAAACATCTAGACCTATTTTCAATTTTATACTACTGTATATCAAAATAACATGTCCCCCTAATAATGTTGGTCGGTCCCTGAAGAATATCATTTTAGTAGTTTGTGCATGAGCTTTAATAAGAATTTGACAGTGATTTATCCGCCACCATGAAAAGCTACGCTTCACTGTATTCTAATTATTAGGGACAAGGAAGTTGTTTGCTTGCTTTAGGGGGTTTGAATTACAAACGCAAACGCATTGATTGTGATTTCATAAGTAGTTGCCTACCATAAGCAGCATATATGTTTCCCTCATCCACAGTCGTACGCCTGTCACACTATGACAGTGGATGAGGAATGCCATGATGTTCTTTCTAAGAATGCACGTATTTCATAGACTCGATTATTGAAATGTACATACAATCTCTTTACCATACATTGTTCCCTTTTGCCAAATCACATTCATAATCATTCTTACAACGCACCCATTCCAGAATCCCCGTAGATCTATACCACAATTTAACGGTAAATATGAATAGGCAATTCTTTTCAACAGTAAAACGTGTTATCCAAATCAAATGCCATTCTGTTAATGTAGCTGGCGATCCAATCTTTGTGATAGAAAAAATGGCTTGTTTTGGATTAGTGTGAGCATTCATTTCAATGACTTGCTCCTTGACAGAGAACTTAAAATAGATTGAAATTTTGAAGCTCACAAGCACCGTTATTTCAACTGATGCACTGAAAATCATGACCAAGATCGTTCAGATTATCTATCACTTGAACTAGACTGACATTCCTGAATAGAAGTGGAATCAATCGCAGTAATCTAACCTTTGTCAATAAGCAAAAGTTTCGTACCAGACATGCGTTTGAAAAATAAGATACTGCACAGTAAAAATTTAGATTGGATATTCATGACCTTGAGACTTGGGTTTGGTGTATTATATCACGCTATATATAGCATGGGGTTTCATTTGTGAGTTACGGGTGGCTGAGGTCTTCCTGGAATACAGGCGGTGATGTGTACACATGCGTTTTATGTCTAGGTGAGGAGAGGTGGTCGCTTCCAGCTTTGGTATGAGGGCAATGTCAGTGAGAGCCTCACATAAAATCTGGTGTTAAGCTAACCAGTTACAGAGAGAAGTCCACGGTCTGTAGGAGCATTAACCCTCTTGATCACCAGAAGATTGCTAAGAGCACTTAATTAAAACGTTAATTGTAACGTTTTCTACATAAATGTAAATGTGGTAGTTTACAGTCCTGATCCAAGTCTTGCTCTCACGACATTCCAATTTACACAAGGTCATTGGCCCACTTATTGATCATCAATTGATCATTTCTCACACACTTTCACCGGCAGCACATTCAGCACACAATGCTTATCACTCACACAATCACTCACTCACTCACTCTTTCAACCCAATGACCTAATTACCGTGTAGGTTCCATTGATGATGCATACGTAAACATATTCCCTTCTGACTTACACAGCGGGTCTTTTCAACCGGGAGTACCGCGAGCACCAGCAGACCGGCACGCCGTACCCCATCCTCTGGGTGGCCGAATACTTCACCATCGACGGCGAGGGCATCCGCTGGGGGCGCCACTACCTGCAGGCTGGCTACTACACCCACATACTCATATGGTGAGGAGCTAGGGGCAGACACGGGCCGATTGCAATTGAAATTGGTGTAAGTGTATTCAAGTACACGTTTTCCTGTATTTTCAGAATATTTTCGTAAGTGTAATATGTAACATTTTGTTAATTTCAACCAGTAAATCACAGCGTAATTGTAATTGACAATGAGAAGAAACATGTAATTGTAATTGAACTTCAAAATTGCAATTGACATCAAGTGTGGTGAGCTGGGTTATGTGTTGTTAATGTGGGAATTGACAGTTTTTTTATGATTGTTAATTACATTGTAAAGATAAAAAATGTGTAGATAGATAGATGCCAATCAAAAAAATCTCATGTCGCCTCGCTCGTTTGAGATATATAAGTCAAAACGTGAGATACGTGTGAAAACGATTTACATATAGTTTAATACAAGATTTTACTAATACTATTTAAATACTTGTGGGTTTTAGGTCCGAAAAATCGATTAAACCATGGGGTTAAATACGAAACATGATTTTAAGTATAATATAAGTTTTCACAAAACAAAATAAAACAGGAAGTAATTATTATCTACTAAAAACGGTATTAAAAACACTATTCTCAACCGCTGATCACAGCTTATTATAGCTGTTAGAGCTGTTAGAGTGAATATAAACATAATGCACCCCTTTACTGTCCATATACATCTTAATTATAGTGGTAGTTGTTGTCATAATTACGCACTCCTTTTCCATTAATAATGATTGGCCTATAACAAACGGTCAATGAGCTTGTAATTGTAATTGAACCTGCAAAATAACATGGAAAATCTAATTTTTATTGTAAACATCGCAGTTTAAGCAACCAAACTCACATTTTAGCTTCTTTCAACAGAAACGGATTTCTATATGTAATTAAATAATTGATTCACATCATGATGATGGACCACACATATATTTATTTCTTTAATCTTTTAAACCATTCTTGACATTGTTTGCATTTGATTGTATAGTTGACTAGCAAGTGAGAATTTTGACAGCTTCAAGCTTCATATCAATATAACCAATACAATCAAACCAGATGAAAACTTTACCATGCACTTTAACAGGCTCTTGCAATACACACATATCAGATATATCATGGTGAGCACACACTTGCTATACACGCACGCTCATATTGTGAGCTGGTCCGTAAAGTGGGTCCCACCCATACCCCCAACGTGTTGTTGTTCCAGGACGGCGCTGCCACTGTGGGTGATCACTTGCTGCCTCACGGTCATGGTGCTCCTCTACTCCGGCATCATGTCCATCCTCACAGGCCTTTTTCCTGCTTGGAGGTACGACGGATACAATTATAAAGTTCACAAACAAGTACAGTATTAACATTTAGGTTTTAAACGCCACCTTCCTAATCCACACACCCTTTGGTTACCTTTCTGCTGGGGGGGGGAGGGGGTGAGGGCAAGATTTAATTCAATATTTTCACTGTATTGTTGGCCTTTCTTTTGAAGTTATTCATTCTTTTCTACACAAAACAAAACTAAACATTAAACCCATGCCATTTATCATGTTAACTGTTTTGGAGACATAGTCTGCTTCTCAAGTTTATAGAATAATAATATTCATTGTTGATGTAGGAAACATCATCTTCGCCACGCTGAGGAACCGTAACGAACTGAGTGGCGCCATTCCTTTTGCTGTGGACGAGGATGGGGAGACAGAGCACATGATGTTCTCATGGGGGTGGTGTTTCTGGCTCAACATAGTAACTGGTCAGTATTAACATGGACCATGTTCGGTGTTAAATAGGGACAACTGGTCACTCTTAACATGGCCACTAACATGGCCACTGCCATTATGACCATGAACACTGACCAGTTATAACATGCCCAATGATCAGTAATATGTATTCGTTATTGTATATGGTCAAATTGTATTACAATGGGCCTACAATGGCCACAGGAGGGTAGCTATTAGGGAGCGACCATCATTAATTGTTCAGGGAGGGGGTGGTCATTTGGTGGGGATGGCGCTCAATTTTCTTTGGTCACAGAAAGGAGGGCGCTCAATTTTAATTCAAAGTGAGAGGGAGGGCGCTCAATTCTTAAACTGAAAATATAATGTTTTTATGCGCTTATATCGGGAATTGATGCATTCCTACAATATGCATGCTTTTGTATTTAACTGTATTGTAATGTCAACAAGTCAAATAGATTGGTAAATCCATTGACCATTGACAGTAAATGATTTATCGCAATACACTTTAAACATTTTTAGGAAATCTGTCCAATATCAAACATTATAATATGAAAGTATGCATTTGTTCATATTTATCCCGGGTGTGTGTATGGGGGGAAGGGGGGCTCAATTTCTTAATGTTCATGTGTGGAGGGCATTCAATTTCAACATAGTGAGTTAGGGAGGGCTTTCAATATTTTTATCTCGTCAATACCAAATGACTACCCTCAATGTACAATTAATGATGGTCGCTCCATTAACAATTTTTCTTTTGTTATCATCATAGTCTTGTTAATATTTTAGCAGTTACATACGAGACATTTTCTCGATATTACAGGCCTCATCTGCACTGTTCTTGGTATCATCATAATCATCATGGAAGTGTACTTTCACGATCAGCTGGCCACCTTCTTCGGTATCCACATTCTGCAGGAATATGAAGAATATTATGCAGGTAATTCTAGCCGCAATATATTGTAGTTGGACTCGCTTATCTCGAACTCTGCTCTGTTGAATGCATGAATAACTGCATGAATAACTGCAGCAAATAACCATGTCCCTTCAGGTTACTTTATATTATACTTCTATATCAATTTGATGAATAAGGACTGCTGCCTGATAGCTCTATTTTTAGATGACTCAATTCAGGAAAAAATTAATCTGGTCCAACAAGTCCATCTTACATACATTTTACATTATACATCACATCAGCTGTTCTATGTAGAGTTGATATGGTCGTTTGTGATATAATGGGCTGGTTATTTGATATTCGGAGAGATATCCCTGTTTTTATTTGACTGAAGAAATAAAAACTATTTGTAAACAATTCACCATGAGGGTTGTAATGAAATGTTTTAAAAGTAAGAAATTAAGTTTGCATATCTAATTATCTGCACAAATGTTTCACTCCTGCTAAAAAGGAAGCTATTGCGGTTAAACTTCCTTATAAAATAACTTTTCCCAGCCATAATGCATGCTGCGTTTTTACATAATGTGCACAGTCAATGCACAGCGAATGCATTGTGGTATTTTATATGCATTTCCAAATAAAGTTCATCTCTCATTTTTACAAACTTTTCATGTGTACACTTCACTCTTCCTATTGATAGTATGGAACTTTCTAGTTCATATCACCCAATACACTTTTCCAGCACATCTATCAGTGTATTCTGTATAATATTACATATCCTGATAAAGCCCTGCAGATTAACATACAGATACAGATACAGAAATATTGCATTGCGTTTTAGAAAAATTCTACAAATAACTCTTTCATGGGTTGGATGGTTATTGAAATTTCAAACAATTAAAAAAAATTAAACAAGAAAAAAAATTTGCATCATACAGTTGGACAGGAGTTAATACTATCGTCCAAAGCAGTTTCACGTTGTCAAAGTTATCTACATATATCCAGGATAAACAGCTTCAACTCTACTGATCTTTACAGACCCGGCAGAGTTAGGGATCCAGATCCACAGTGGTCCTTCCCGGCCCAGGTCCAGGAGCCCCGCTGCTGCCATGGAGATGACATCAATGGCTGGTGGAGGCAATGACGACAGTGACTATGAAGACGTCAATGACCAGGTGTGACAGGGGCACACCCAATTCACAAGGATTACAAATTTCAGCCCATTGTTGTGACATGATCCTATTAGTAATTCCTTGCCGACTTATGCTCATATTTTGCTCATGCAAACTACCTAAAAATTGTTGACTTCTGCATTATAGCATTAAAGAAGTTTACAAAGGAGAAGCTATAGCATTGAAAATATTTCTTCTTACGTTAAAATAATGCTTTTCTTTCTCCCATCCAGTTAAGGAAACCTCAATACCGCCGGCGAACGAATACTTTAGCCACAACAATTCGCCACAAGGTAGGGAAATCCCAGAAGCACAGGTCAAGGCCTGAGCAGAACAATGTGAGAAACACACGCAACTATAGGAAGAATCCGCAGAGCCCTCCTCACAAGACCCGGGACAGCAATGGAAATGCCACAGACGACCATCCCAAACATCCACACCACCACACCAATGGTGCATTCGAAAGTGATCCAGATAGGAATGGTGCTGCATCAAAAGAGGTAATAGCAAAAAAATCCCAAACCATCAAGCTTTCAAGGTACTTTCATAGATAATTGGCTCAAAATTTGTGTGTAAACCTTTGATAATTGGGTCTAGTCTACAGCATTCGCACTGTTCTGAAATCCCACTCCCCATGACAGCACCCACCCTTCTGGGGCAATATTCAGCTAGGTATAATGGAGAAATAATGCCTGACGGATTTCGGTTCTGAGTCAATACGAGCACGGGATGAACTATTTCATATTATAACTTATTCTCTTCTATCTGTAGTTATGCATGTGTATTGAATACTATGCACGTTCACTGTACTTTTTAGATAAAGATATTATAGCATATTTTATATTATATTATACTGTACTGCACTGTTATGCGATGTACCATACTATACTGTACCATACTATAAAATACGGTTCTATGCTATACTATTTTTACTATCATTAGGAGCCCACTACCGGCAAAGCACCTCCAAAAGCTGCCATCAGGAGGCCCAAAGATCGAGCAGACAAAACAGCCGAGACACCCACTGTCGACAAAGCTCCACCAGCATCGGCGTCCGCGAATCCAGAGCTACCTGCTGCTGCCAAGAAGCAGCCCCCGAAAACGGCGAAGAAACAGCCAGCCTCCAAAGCAGCGGCAGTCCGAGACCACAGTGGGCGGGATAACAAATCAGCAGAGAACGTGTTCTCTGGGGAATACGACAACAACTATGAGAATGTTGAAGTGGTAAAAGGGTAAGTGGAGTAACATTTCTGTACCATGCACTTGTGGTGAGGCATACATAGATTAGTTGTTTTTAGCACTTTCTAGGTTAATTAATGTAAATGCGGCATATGCCCATGGAATTTTAGACTGAAACATTTTCAATTTAGGGGTTGGGCTTTTTTCATGAATCTGCACTTACAGTTTCATTGGCTAGTTTTCAAAATGGTCCAATGTAGAGGTAGGCCTTTATGTGGGGATGGTTTCCATATAGCATTTATCTCGATATAAATTAACAGTTTATAATTCAACTGGTTCTCACTATATCATATATGTATGTGTACAAACTACTACTTTCTTTTCAGAGGCCCTGTCTCAACCAAGGACGTCTCTGTGAACATGTAAACCAACTGCTACTACAGTGTCTCACTTCTCAGGGTTGCAACCAAACACTAGAACTGTTTACCACAAGAACACTTTCACAAAGTGACTTTGTGTCTACTTTCATTGCCTTTTTATTTTACTACTAAGTAAACTATGTATTTGTGGGTATGCTTTTTAATTGGCAATTCATTCTTCTGTGATTGTAATTTCTGATTTTTTTGCTCTCAATATGTGTATAAATCAAGACTAAACTTATACAGTAGAATACTAATGAGACAGTCTAATGCTCTAATGCAAAGGAGTATGGAGAACACTATAACACGCGCACCAGCTGATGGAAATAGCTTTGACCAAATATCGAACATTTCTGATGTTTTTCAAAGGTTTAACCAGTCTATTCTAAATGGCTCATCAATTTCTGAAAATAAACGTGAAGGTCTAATAATAGCGTGAAGATTAGACATCCAGGTTAATATATATTATATAATATTTAATCTATACAACTGGATTATGTACCATGAAAATGAGAGACTTCATCAACCTTTCTTAAACAGAAAAGGGGGACTTAGAGTAGAACTCTCCTCATCGTAGGACCCAGCCCTGGCAGAGCAGCACCCAAGTAACCCCGCCCATCTTGTGGTTACGTCATGATGGTTTATAACGTCATGCGTCACAACACTGAAGAAATATGGCGGATGCCATATGAACCGTCTGTTTTCATGGTACATAATCCAGTTGTATAGATTAAATATACATAATATGAAGGTCTAATAATTGTCTTCTATTATTCGCTTATATCTTGTTGCGTTGGAATTATATGTAAGGAAGTTTCTATTGATACGCTTTCTTTTTAAATATATGAATTAGGTAGAGCTGGTCTAGTAATTAAGGCTGCAGTTATGTGGTTTCAATGCGTTTAAAAAAGATTGCCTTTGTATTGTGTCATTTCAGGTGAATCAAAACCCTTATGACTGTATGCTTCATTTGTGTCCGTATATGTACTTATGTATATCTCATTATCGTCATGATTTTTAATAAATGATAAGATATTTGTTAAAGAGCTTATTGCATAGCATATATGCATATACAATTTACAGATATTTTTTTTGCATTATCAATCTTTGCATACCATTGCTCATACAATATCATTTTTAAGTGACTACTTCCCTGAGTCGCTTGACAAATACCCTGTGGTGAAGGTGTGGCTTAATGGTGACTATGGTCTCACGAGTCTTCAAATGAGAGACGCTTCGTAAAGCCATTTTTGCCGGTTTAACCAATTTTATGAATATCTTGCAGCTTTGTTTTGTACAGAGCTTAAAATTGGATGTGGTTTTATTTCCCACGCTCCTGCACCACATTCAGTATAGATTCTACACCCGTGTCATACAGCTTTTTAAACATGTATATGAGAGCCCTCCAAGACATTTACATTTACAAATAATGACCCCAAATGCTCTGGTTGTAGATTTTGCAACTTCGTTTGCAGCACAACTCATATCATTAAATTCATTAAACCATAAACCGACGTGTTTTAGTTACATGTATACCAAATAACTTTAAAACAGCATTTGTTTATGAAGTTTGTTCTTCTATTTACTAAAATGTTATATTTTTGTCTCATTCTCATTTAACACATGCGCCACTTTTTTCTGAGAGAGACAGTCCAACATTTTCTGTAACCTTATTTCTAGAATTAGATATCAGCACTATGTCATCTGCATTCATTAAAATTGATACCCTGCTTCTCACCACATTGCAAATTATTAATTTCACAACACAAATCATATGTTAAACATAGAAATTAAACAGGATATATGGTATAATAGTATAGAATATAGAATACAGTAGAACAATATAAAGAGTACAATCGTCAAACAACAATGAAACCAGCAACGCATTGGCACCACAAGACATTTTCAAATCAAAGGACTTGCTGGATACAATGGAATGTTCTCTTTTGTTTGAGATATTTCCTATGGTTTCTTGTTTTTTTTTGTTTTTTTTTTTTTTTGTTTTTTTGTGTTTTTTTTTTTTTGAAATGGATTCTGCTTTTTTTGTCGTGTTCATTGTTTCGAATATATAATCTGTGTTGTGTAGGCGACGCAATACATGTTTTTCACGTTGTCTTGCAGTATCTGAATGGGTAGTGTAAGATGTGTGATATGTGTCTTATCTATAACGAATTCAGCTGTTATCACTTAGAAGATATGGCCGAAATCTGCATTGAAACAGGTTGCATAGTGTGATGTATTAACTGTGAAGTGTGAACTGTGAAGTATGAAGTGTGAAAATATGAACTGTGTAGTGAGAACTAAGTGTGAAGTGTGAACCATGAACTGTGAATTATGAACTGTGAACTATGAACTGTGAAGTGTTCCTTAGGGCTGTTGTTCACAGATAATTCATTGGCAAAAAAGTAAGTATGAAGTGTGAAGTGTGATGTCCCTGCCGGGCTTTCGTACTTGAAGGCTGTCACTGGGAGGTTTTACCTAGGGGGAGGGGGGCGCACTTAAGGGATTTTATGGGTTTCCTACACGCGATCGATGGCGGACATGCCAAAAACCCTACGAAAATGAAGTATTTTGGTGGGAAGGAGGGGGCGCCCCCCTATGCCCCCTGAATCTGCCTATGGAGCCAGACTTGTTTTGTGTATGTATATATATATCTTGCATCCACCATGAAATCTAATTCGCCTTGGCCCTTTCAAGATTCGGATGGTCGTGGATACCAAACACACCAACATTATTGCAATCTTCTTATATAGTAGCACATTGTTCCTGCTACTGCTATTCGTTACACAATGACACCAGTTTCATAATATGTCATAATAGATGGGGTCATATACCAATAATGTGATTGGTGATATGCCCTAAATCTTGATTGTGAATTGTGAACTGTATTTAATTGTGTGAAATGTGATGCAACCTATTATTAGTGATTGATGCTCTGTTCATTACAAGGGCAGTGATTGGTGATTTGCCCTACATCTTGAGCGTGAATTGTGAACTGCTTGTATTTGAGTGTATCAAATGTAATGCACCATGAAATCTAATTCGCCTAGGCCCTTTCAAAATTCGGATGGTCGTGGATACCAAATACACCAACATTATTTCAATCTTATTATTGTTATCAATGGCCCTATGTGATGTATGTATAGTAGCACATTGTTACTGCTACTGCTATTACACAATGACAACAGTTTCATAATATGTCATAATGGAGGGGGTCATATAGCAAAAATGTGATTGGTGATTGTGAGTAATTAGCACGTATGCCCGACAGCAGCAAATGCTGTATGCACCCAGTGATCCTGCAGAAACTAGTGTTATATAGGTCTGAAGTGCATTACTAGATATTAGAGGTGTCCATTGTTTACCCCATGATAGTCTTATCTGGTGGTGGGCATTGTCGTACTGTTGGTTAAGTCCTGTCTGGTGGTGAGTATTCGTCACAAACTGGGTGTGCGTGCATTGCTCCATGGTGCATACACATTGATGATCTTTACCAGCATAGTGCAATGTGCTCCAATGTGTTTAGCGTTTAAAAATGTCGTGTGACCAGAATGCTAACTAAATTGTGGTGACCTGACGTTGATTGGGCATATGAGTAATAGCTTATAACGCTTATACATCTACATAAAACACATTTGTTACAACTTCATAACTTAACGTATGTGACCTTAATCACTAGGCAATTAAAGAACATATTAAGAGGAAACGCACACAAAATCTTGCTTGGACATTCACATTACAATTACATGCATACACTATAATAGCAATAGACTTCACGCCGTGTGTGCAAATAGTTGATCATAATAGCCTTTTGTTCACCAAACCACCTATTGTTTGTATTGGTAATTGTCCATTTGATCTCAGCTTTTGTAGGCTAACATTAGTTCAACGTGTATGATATTTGGACTACTACTGGGAAATGTGATGATGACTTTTGTGGGTATGTACTTGTAGTGTATTTTATTTCATTCCACTTTTTAAAAAAAATTAAATGGATATGTGTACAATCCAGTCATGTATCGTATTGCGGTATATAGTTTCGTATGACATCATTATCTTTCTCCTAACTTATACCTGTATTTGCATGTACTGCCAGAACTCAATTGAATGTTACCATAGGTAGGCACAGGGGTGCAAGGGACGAGCTATCATCTCCCATAAAAATGAAATGTTTTGTTTGTTTTTTTTTTTTTTTTTTTTTTTGTTTTTTTGGTCTTTTTAAACACGAAACGAAACGAACGAAAAAAGGGGAAAAAAGAAAAGAAGGAAGAAAAGAAAATGCAACAAACATTTCATTTTCGCAGCATGTTTGTATTTAGGCATGTCCACCACCAACGGCAACCCTATCAATGGGTGTGGTTGTCAAAATTAATTGTCTTTTGGATTGTACTTTGATTTGATTATTTTATTAAATTAAAAACAAACAAAAAATCATTCAGATATTAGATTTCTTCACAAAGTTCTGATGCAGTTGCATTTGCCCGCAAACGGCTGTACAAAAATGAAACAAAGAAAAAACATGAATACCAGCTGCAGTTGTCCCAATATTGAGGGTTCACTGTACTTGTAGTAGATCAACTCCTGTGGAGTGTTAATTTGTCGCTTTTCATCATCATGTTGACATCAGCCGACGGTAGCGAGTGAGACGTCAACATGCTTATTTACAAGATCGCCACGGAGACTTCACACACTTCCATTTACTCAAATATTTGATCTCAAAGAACTGCAAATTAAAGATCCAACACACGTAGACATAGATGGTCGTATAAATAAATGGATGGATAAGACTTTCGACAAAGTTAGAGTTAAATCTTTGAAAGAAAATATGAAGAGTATTCAATTTTAAGCATAATGGTTTGAAGATTCAAACGCAGATAGGTTTAGAGGTGTCTTCTTCGAGTCTGGTTATGTTTATATGAATACCAAGTTGAGGAGATTTGTTGGTGATTGTTTCATGAGTTATTACTTATCATTTGATGCATTGAGAGTAATTTGACACTATCAGGCAGACGTGAACTTGAATTGAACTACTAGTATACCAATTGTATTGACCAATTCGGATTATTGTGGAGATATCGTAAGGCACTTCAGGTGATAACTTCTAGCGGTGTCTTTTATATTTATTTACTTTTATGATCATTCATTAACGTAAATCGACAAATTGTGTATACAGAATGTTGTTTTTTTGTTGTTTTTTTAATTAGAGAAAAAATACATTTTCTATGACGTTATACAATATACATGTTTTCAATTTTCATTCCTATGCATGCTTTATCATAATCTGGATTAGATGTTCAATCTTGATAACATTCTTGCAATGGACCATTAAAACTAATTTATGTACATGGTGCGTAAATTTAATTATCATGCATCACGTCCTCTGAGAACTAAATCGGCCTCCAAATCGTAAATTAATGTATTTGTCCTGCAAACTGTGTGATACAATCATAAACATTACACCACTTTATATATTGTACTAATTTAAATGATCCTAATAAGTTTTATCTCCATGCAGTGTGTACGCGATAAGGTACAGATTGTTTGATCATCAACGTATATTTATTTAAAGCTGATTCTCATTGAAAGAAGTAAAAAAAACACTTGGGTTTGATATGAAACTATGTACAATAGAACAACTCTATTATAGGACCACCTTTGGGACCAGTGTTATGTAGGCTCAATATAGAGGTGGTCTCTATCCAGAGGTTCGTTTTGGTGCTTTATGATGGATTGCAACTGTGAACAGTGATCTTATGTAAGAGGTGGTCTCAAGCTAGAGGTGGTCTTAATTGGAGGTTCTACTGCATAATTGGATCAGTTCCGGCCGACAGTTCCGGAGTGCCGGTGGTGATGGGCCGCGCCGGCGAGGTTTCGGCCGCAGTCGCTGACCTCATCTCCAAGCCCCCCGCAGACCGCGCCCCACTCGAAGTGGACGCTGCCCTCCCGTGGGTGCGCAACAAGTCACAGCTGCTAAACAGTCTGGACAATGGTGAGGGTGCACACAAACCTGCTATACAGTACCCCCCATCTCCCATGCTGTGTGTGTGTGTGTGTGTGTGTGTGTGTGTGTGTGTGTGTGTGTGTGTGTGTGTGTGTGTGTGTGTGTGTGTGTGTGTGTGTGTGTGTGTGTGTGTGTGTGTGTGTGTGTGTGTGTGTGTGTGTGGGTGGGTGTGTGTGTGTGTGTGTGTGTGTGTGTGTGTGTGTGTGTGTGTGTGTGTGTGTGTGTGTGTGTGTGTGTGTGTGTGTGTGTGTGTGTGTGTGTGTGTGTGTGTGTGTGGCTTTATCAGTTTAAGGTGTTTGAGGATGTAGGCTACTTTCACACATTATTTACCATATTTAGTTTCTTAATACCCCTACATGTATGTACTTACGCTGGGGTAGTAATCGGGAGTCCAGTGCCTAAGTGGCACTTTTTCCTTTGTCGGGTGGGTAGGGGTCAGGGAAGTGGGTGTGACTCATTATCACGTTAAAGTTAACAATTGTACATAGGTATAGGCCTTTAATCTACACATCGGGCCCTCTGTTATACAAACAGCAACAGATTATAACATGAAGGAGCCCGCAACTTTCAAATACCAGCCTGGGACCATTCACAATTTCACAGCCCCTCCTTCAGATATCCGGTATATGACCGTACATGTGTCCCCTGTGTCGTGTTGTAGAGTCGCTGCGTGCCGTGCTGCGCGGCTGTCACGCCGTCACTGTGGACGCAGACCACGTGGTCGTGCGGCAGGGAGAGCCCGGCGACACGTGAGTGCAGTGTGGTACTGTTTAGTACTGCATTGTTTAGTACTGTTTAACACTTTTTAGAACTGCTTTAGTACTGTTCAGTACTGTACTGTTTGTACTTTATCTTACTGTTTAGTACTTTTCAGTACTGTTTAGTGCTCTTAGCACCCAAACAACAATAATAATAACGAGTGATTAGTGATTCAATAAAACGATAGGCTACACTATTTATCTTTCGTAATTGTAGGCCTAACATTATTGGAATCCCTAAATATGGAGAGGTTAGATTCTGAGGTTATATTTTGTCCATGTGGGATAAGAAACTCATAACAGCATTCTCACTACAGGCCAGCAACTATGAAACGCAACGGCAAAAAGCGTCCAGTTTTTATGTTTATCCCTATTAAACTCAACTGGCGACAATCCCTCTTCCGAGCACTGATCTACATGTATATGACGTCATTTGTTGTCGTCTTTGGCAGACTGTATGTCATCGTGTCTGGCACGGTGAGTGTCTACGTGGACCCACGCCTCTCCGGGGAGGAGGCAGCGGGGACGACCGCCGCCGCCGGGGACGGGACGGGCGAGACCGTGGTGGAGACGCAGAGGGAGGAAGTGACGGAAGCGGCCGCGGTGGACAATCTGCCGGGACCAGCCACGCGCAAACTCAGAGGACAGGTGAGTAGTTTTTGTTGTCCGCCATCGTGAGAACGTTTAATATACTAACCATATTCAGTTATCCAGGTGCTTAGGAAGTTAGGAAATCCCCAGTTGATGTACGATTGAATTAACCATGCATTGGCGGAGGGGTCCTAGATGTTTGTCTACGTGTTCCACCCTGATAATTTGGGGTCTTGATAGTGACATTTTATTCTGATATTGTATAGCTATAGTGTCTTGCATGTGTGTAATGGCTTCGAAACACGAACGCTATAACACATATCACAAGGAGCGTGGGTATAGATAAAATAAAAAAGATTGTTTGACAATACATGCACATTGCCATATTGTTCAGAAGCCAACAATAATCAATGGATGGGTAATGTTAAGAACATAGACCATCGTTGCACTAAGCTATATATATATGCCATTTAGACCGTTATTGCACCAAGGGAGCTTAGTGTCTGGAAAACTATCTTTCACTTGCATCACTGCTGCTATGTGGATTGATCTAGGATATTGAAAATGTTATTGTTAGATTAAAAATCAAAGTCCTATATTTCAAATGGAAGTGGCACACAAGTTGTTTTTACGTTCTAAGGATGACGACGAAGAACCACTTATGCCTCACCACCCATTGACTGAAGAAGAGATAGAGGAGGACCAGGAGCCTATACCCACGGTCTTCCCAAAAGCCCCCTCCGACAGGACACAGCTTGGCAACCTAGTGGTCAAATTTGGTATGTAAACAATTATGTGTGGATAGATTTAATCCATTTATGCGGCTCAGGAACTGAGAGATAGCGATAAGATGGGCCAAATAGAATATTCATTTTATGAACCGGTTAATACAAACTAAAGCAATGTCAATGTACTTTATGGCCATAAAATATGGTGATACGCACAGCCTCTGAAGAGGCCATGGTGGTCAGTGCTGACCTTCAATAGCAATACAGCTCATTTGTTGCTGAGTTAATTGAGCCATTATTCTAGCCCAGAATTAAATCTGAACCACGAGCCTATATAGGCTTTATTCTAGGCCGAAATAGTAGGCCTCTATGATAATACTTGGTCACATTCACAAACAAAGATTACCGATGTTAATTCATCAACAAATACAGTAGAATCTCTCTATTAGGGCCACTCGTGGGACCAAATAAAAGAGTTGTCTCAGTGGAGAGGTGGTCTTTATATGGAGGTTCCCATCGGAATCATTTTGAAGGATTGGGAAAGACAAAAGTGGTCTTATTACAGAAGTGCGCCTATATTATGGATGTGGTCTTAATTGGAGGTTCTACTGTGGTAGTGTAAGGTGCGCAGGCCCGTTGGCCCCGCAGCGTGTGACATCACCCCTCTTGCAGGTAGCGGGCGTTGTTTCGGCGAGCTGGCGTTGATCCGGCGGGGCGGGACGAGGAACGCCTCCATCGTGGTGGACGCGGGGCCGGGCGGCGCCGGGGCCGTGCTGCTGGCCGTGAGGCGGACGCTCTACAACAACACGCTCAGGGTAACAGCCTTGGATGATGAGTTCTTCTTCGTGTTTTGATCAACCACGTGATTCTTCAATCACAACGCACATAAGTTTGATAGATCTGTTTACAATTTTGGGCGCTCATGCATGTTCATCATATTAATTTAGAATTTCTCTCCTGTGCGTACACATCAGTCCGAGCGATTTCCCATTAATATAAATGGATTGCATATGTGTACTTAAGAAAGTTTATGGGCCCCCTCGTCTCGGTTTATTACATCTGTGGTCAGCAGTATGTGAACTGTGTGTTTGATAAGTAAAAAATGTATGTGTTTTGATTGATGGATCTTGTTTAGTATACCTTACTGGATCGGGTGAAATTAGTCTAGGTGGTTTGGCTCTCTAGTTGTTTTGTTTGTTTTTAAATTTGTCCAATCATCGTATAGCTAGAAATGCAGGAAGACACGCGTGTATCATGTTTTTAGAGCATCAGCCACTGTTTATTAATGGTAAATAACACCATGTGGCTATGCACTGAAGAGTAGTGGATGGTGTTGTTAAAAGAAGGCTATCGTATGATCACTCATTAGGCTTCACAGAAATCAACTCGCACATAAATTCTGGCAGAATCAAACAAATTGCTATTTGTAAGCACAAGTCATTGAAACAAAAACTCACAGGAAATTGCATTACCTCTATTTATTAAGTAATCGGGGAAAGGTTATTGTGGTTTGCATTGAGTTAGAAAAGTTAGAAAATAAATTTCATACACAAAATGCTGTGGCCCAGAGTGAAAATAGTTGCTGTGTCTCTCGTTTGTGGTAAACTTGACATTGAATACAAGTTCAAAATTTCCCCAAAACATACATGGGGCCTCTCAAATAGTAGCATTTTGTAAACAGAACACGTCGACAATAAGGGTATTTTTTAAAGAAACCATGTCTATAAACAGATCGCCTCGATAATAAGAACATTTTGATGATGGGAGTTATTGAAAAACAAAGAAATAATGAATGGGGTAGGAAAACAGCAGGCCAAATGCTCTCCCATTAGATTCTGCTTCTCTGCAATGTTCTCTCTCTATACTATACTAGCGCTAGTCTGCGCAACACAGACCAACGTACTGCGAGCTCTTGATCGAGCCACCACGTGGCCCCGTCAAAGTGAGGCTGGCTGGTCGAGTTTATACTAGCGCATCATCATAATCGGCACAGGGTGGCGATGAGGCCGTTATGAACAGTTTTAATATTGTACACTATATCATTCCACATCAAATTACGTGACATAATAGAAAATACTTTATTATGTTTCATCTACATCCTGTCCTTGCTGCCAGATGAAAGGCTGTCGTATTTCCTACGGCAAAATGATGATTGTTCAGTACTATCACAACTACCGATGTCAGTCAGTCTATTTGCCATTATATATTCAGCGTTGCCTTCGCCATTATTGCGTCGCTTCAGTAGCTGAAGCGAAAGCCTTGTGATCACTTTGTTACTATGTATCTATGTATCTATGTATCTATGTATGTCTCCGGACAAGCTAGAGCTTTTACCGTTACACCGATTTCGTTCAAACTTTACACAGCTATGAGGTATGAGGCGACACCGAAGTGATTCGATTTTGGGCGCTCTGCCAATTAAATTGTGTATGTTAGAAGGCTATTTATGAAATTTTACTGATATTCAATGCACTTAGCCAGCACTACAATAGGTTTCCTAGAATACAGAGCGACCAGCGTAAATCACAGAGCCCTTGACGTGTTCTTTCAAACGTCAACCGTTCAACCAATAACGCACACCGCCTTGCACGGATTACGTGATCCTTTGTAGTTCGTGCAAGGCGGTGTTTTATTGTGTTAGTACATTGTATACTTTCACATAGAAGTGTCATTGACGTAGTGTTTGTAATAAAAGCATAGATTCTTTTTTAACATTCGTATTCTTATATTTATTATTGCTGTTATTATTTTTTTGTATTGTGTTGGGGAAAACATAACAATGAACAGTGACCAATTGGCCAATACCAAGTACCCCCCTCCCAGAAGAAATGATTGTTTGTGAAATAGGAAAAAAGTAGTCCGGTCAAAAAGCTGTATCGGGTCTAGACCCGATATGGATTTCCATATCGGGTCCCTGTATCGGGTTCCTAGCCAATCCGATAACCCAATGAATATATAGTCATTGGTTGATAAATTCAATTATTGCTTTGCTTCATCAGTTGAACGCAGATGCATATAATATTGCATTTCATAGTTGCACTAGTGTCCTCACTAGCGATGCTTTTACAACACTCAACCTTGCAACACAGCACCATCAAACTGCAAACGATTGGAACACTATCATTCTACGGTTAGGAGTCCTGCCACCACGACTACAGTCTTTTTGAAGGCACATAAGCATGTCTTATAAA
>CM032659.1:23794076-23813160 GCA_019095985.1 Streblospio benedicti
CTAGTGGTTCATGGTTTAATTGTATGACAAGGGCAAATTATAGATAAGAACTACGATTTTCAGTGGCAACTGTGCCAAACTTCTTTACATAATAAAGATATGAAGAGATTAGTAGGTGTTTATGAAAACTTTATTTCTTGTGCCCTGTGGTTCGAAACATATCTAAACAAAACCTGGCTATAAATATAATGAGCAAAACATCCTTGATTGATGGAAGATCTTTACTTTTAACATCTGAAATTAATAAGAAAGTGAATGATGTTTACATGGAAATTTCATAATTTTAGCATCGGTAGACAAATGTACATGGTAGATAATAATGATTCAAATGTGATGTAGCCCTGAGTCAATTCAAATCCGTTTACATGATATGGGTATTCTATAACACTCAAGATGTTCTGTAGTGAATGCATGAAGATTATGCAGCAATACCGCTTTGATGATTTGGGAACCCCGTGATGGTGTACTGACTGTGCATGTGCGTGTGCTGTAGGGGGCGTGCGCGTGTGCACGTGGAGCCAGGTCGCCATAGTTACCAGTATCCAGAGCGCTGGCCATTCACAGCCGAGAACGACATCTATGAGCTAGAACTTATCAGGTATGTAAATGGTGCTCTATTTCACGTGAGTTTGGAGTAATTATTATATAGTTTTAAATTAATTTAAAACAATATGAAGGGAAATATGCTTGAGTTATTTGTGCCCGCTATATGTGTCAAGATATCATATTTGAAGATAAGAATTCAACTGTAAGCCTTTGATTTTAGATTCTGAATGAAATTTTGTGAACCATTGTCTGTATTTTTGTAGGAAGCCAAAAAAGCTGCCACCAATGCACGTGCACATCAACCATGGCATCGAGGTGGAGCCGCGGTCGGAGTATGTTCGAGTGCGACGATTCGAGGGCTATGCAGCGTCTGAAAGGCGCAAGGCAAACAGGTTAGTCGTATTTTGTGTTTACTCATAATGTACCCCACAGCTGTGCAGTCTTTTGGTCAATTGCCGTCAGGTATTTGTAATATGCTGTACATAGTCAACCTTCTGCATGTTTATGTATCAAATGGAGAGCACACACAATAGGCTATATTGTACAATAGACAGTATAGAAAACCAAAGTTCTGCAGAGCTGCATATAGATTTGTTTTTAGGAAAAGCACAATGTTTGTACTGATTTTGTTAGCATCACTGTTTAACTGGGCTGATGGTATCATTCTGGTCTCACAACCTTGGGATCGTGAGTTGGAGTCCCGTCAGGGCCAGTTGATATAGTCAAATGGAAGCTATGTCTTCAGCTATGTCAATACAGTGGTAGGAGCTTGCTTGCCACAACAGTGAGAGTAGAATAAAAAGGGTGTTCACAGATGCCCATGTTGTGTTTTAGGAGCATCACTCTGTGCACCCTTGAGGAGGGCGAGATGTTCGGTGATATAGAGCTCATCTCGCGCCTCCCCACGCACCTCCATTCTGTGGTGACGTACTCTCCCGGCACACACGTCTACATACTCACACCGAAGAACTTTGACCGACTCATCAACGCAAAGGTCAACAGGTCAGTTGCTCTTGCACTATATAGTTGGACTGGTTTAAAATCTAATCACTGCGCAGTCAGTCAGTTATGCCTTCTGTTGACTGTTGGCACTGTCGGAAAGCTGAATCTCTGTTGAGCATCAAGATAAAAAAAACTCACGTACACACGTACGCGCACACACACACACACACACACACACACACACACACACACACACACACACACACACACACACACACACACACACACACACACACACACACACACACACACACACACACACACACACATACATTCTTCATTTTCAGCCTTTCCCCCAACATTTCACTTCCTGAAACTCCCATTTCTTTTTTTAAAATTTCCCACATCCCATGTTTTTCAGCTTTTCCCCACATCCATTTTTTCACAAACTTCCTTTTCCAAATTTTTTTCAAATTTTTTACTTACATCCCACTTGCTTATAAACCCACTGTTCATTATATATTGTCAACCAACATTCCTGAGACACCCTATATACGCCAAGCAGGATTTTACTAGTACCAAGTACATATGTTATGGATACTACCATAAACGTTTCATTGTATCATTGCATAATGTTTTTCCTTTCCAATCATCAATGTTTGATAACCCATATATATCCATAAATATGATCATCTTGACAGCACCGCTCAACAAATGAAATTTATGATAATATGATAATACAAGGTACTACAAGTAATTACCACATGAAAAATTAACAGATAGCACTGTTGCACTGTCTGCACCCTTTAAATATTTATTTTGAATATTTAAATTAGATCCACCACCTCCCCCTTCACACACACACACGCACGCACGCACCCGCACGTGCACACACACATATGCACACAAACAACAAACAAACAAACAAGCAAACAAATCTGGAAAAAACATCATGCTTCCGTGACTTTCAGGTCGTCCCTTCAGCTCCTGGAGCGAATGGTTGAGGCGCGGTTGAGGCAGCGGGTGGCCACCGTCCAGGGGACTCATGTGCCACTGCTCAAACACCTGCTGTTTAAGCTGGCAGAGGAGAAACACCCAGAGCCTCTTGAGGTGCAGTTGTTGAGCCTCATTTTTTCAAAGATAGATTCTTTTACACTGGGTCTCAACATTTCTCATATTGGATTTAAACATTTATCATCAGCATTAAAGACATTGTTTTCATTCAGTTTAATGCTTTACCAACTGTGAATGTCTTACAAGCTGGCTCCCAAGAAACACTCTTCTCTATCTACAATATGAAACCATTAGAACTCTCGTTTCAACGAGCATTAGAGTCCGAGATTGGAGTAAATACCGATCAAATCTCAACATGGTGTGGCTAGCATATTGCAAAACAAAAAAAAAACAAAAACAAAAAGTGTATATCTAACACAGATTATTCCATTTTATAGACTTCTTTTTTGGGGGGGGGGGTAATTTTCATGCAACGTAATAATTGTTTTCAAAATACTTTCACCAAGTTATCAAAACTGTCGTGATGAGCCCCCTCACTCAAACAGACTCATAGACTTTTGCTTTGAGTTTGGAAACATATAAATGCCCCTTATTCAAAATGACAAAGTTTGAAATCCTTATATGTATGAGCACGCAATGATTCAGATTCCACCCCTGCGTGGCACCAAGCAGCTTCCAGAGAGGGACGTCCTGTTCCAGCATCTAGTCTCCCAATTTGTCCAGAACAAAGCGGAACTGATCGAGCCCATGGTGCCAGGGTCTGTGTACTACCGCAACATGATGAGGGATAAGGTGAGAGCACAGGGCGGTCTTTTTCATGGGGCCCCAGCATCATTGGATGGGGTAGGGGTATACATGGTCTACTACTATGCTTTACAAACACTATACCATACAGATTACTACTAGTATATGACTAGTCATACTAGAGTAATGTGTATGGTATATAACGTGTTTGTAAAGCACAGTAGTAGACCATGTATACCCCCTACCCCCTTCCATATACTATGATGCTTGGGCCCATGGTCGTTTAGTCAATTGGCAACAGGTCTTTATAGTCTTCACACTTAACTGTGATGGAGCAGTAAGTAGTTTTATACTGCAAGATCCATTAGAAGATGGAGAATATGGTAGTATTTGTTAGCGTCTTTATGTATTTTTATTTTTTCTATTTTATAATATTGATTGGCGAGTAATCAGTTTTATACAGTCAGATTCATTACAATGTGATCACGTAATATGTATATTGTGCTTAAATTGTAATTAAAACTATTACATCCTGTTAACAGGCAAGAGTGAGAAGGGAAGTCCAATTGAAGCGAAAATCACAATATAGTGAAAAAGAAAAGTATGCACAAGCTCTAAAAGAACAGAAAAAGCGAAGAAAAGAGAAAACATTCTCTGACAAGACACCCAGGTAATTTTGGTGAACTAGATATAGATTATTTACCTCAAATTTGTGAAGAATTTTAACAAAAAAATAGTAATATACTGCTGATTGTCAACATTCATGGAAATTACGTGAGGTTTTCTGGTTGGTGTGAAATAATCCTACACATGTGCATAACTTTATAAACCTATTAACATGTACAGTAAACGCCGTTTATCTTGAAAATTCATGGATTTTACTATGCCTTAAAGTGAAAAACTGGTAGCATTTCCCCGTGTGAGCTATAACCATTTTGTTTCGTGACACTTACTAAAAAATGCGTATACTAAAACTCCTTGATACCTAAATTATGTTTATACCCATATTATGTAACTGCCTGATACCTATATTATGTATAGCTAGCTTGATTGTTTAATGCATTTAAACGCCCAATTAGACAGATCCCACTGTAATTGGTGTCAATACTGTATCACCAGGATATACTGTATTTCAATTCGATGCGCAAATTTGTTTCCAACTTTGATTTGAATGAGAGCAAATTAAGATATGTATTGTTTGTTGAGATCCTTTGACAGATTCTAGTCAACGTAGATTTACTTTTTGGTATGTCAATTGTATGTTTTGGTACGTCAATGTTTGTGTTATGGCATGTTTTAAATCGGACTGGACTGTGAGTCTAGTAACTATGCCCATGGACCTGGTATTTTAGACAGTATTCAATCAAACATTCTGCTGTATTTTCTTCTTAATGCATCATTTGTTCTGCTTCGTACGGTTCATAGTCATACCAATTTGAAAATTTTAATAGTAGTATTGATAACAAAAATTCGACATTAATTATTTTCAATCAAGTTTCACGCTTTTAATCATCATTGAATTTTATCCCTTGTACAATATGATAGAATAACTTATAACAGTGCTACTGCGCTTTTTGGAAAGACAATCTGGTCATGAAAGTGTATTTTGTTTGTCCAGGTCTTCGCATTCTTTGGTCTTGGCCCTGCAAAGTCAACAGAATCGTTCAGAGGAAGTGCAGAAAAAGGTAGAAGTTAACACTTTTGCGTCGAGGGAGCCATTGATGGTTGCTATATCACCGTAGAAAACAGGATAAAACAAACTAAAATTACCAAGATGGGTTGCTGATTTACCGGGAAAGTTTAAACATTTCTGACTTTAGTGGGGGAAATGAAAAATAATCGCAATGATTATCATCATCCGAATAAAATCTGTAATACTAATGTACCGGTCTGTGTAAATTGGGCAATGCATAAGTCTGGGCTTTATATTTTGTCGCGTCTTGGCAAAGCAAATCAAATTTTCTATCAATGTCATGCAGCTGTTAGAAAGTGATTTGTATTTGTTTTATAACATATACACAACAACAAAAGTTGTGTCTGATATAACATCTTTTTGTTGTGAGTAGATTGTCACAGCCGCAGTGAGGGCCCGCGAGGAGGCAGAACTGAGGGCGCTGTATGTTCAACAGCAGCAAGAAAAACAGCAGCAGCTGGAAAAACAGCAACAAGAGCAGCAGAAACAACAGCAGGAACAGCAACAAGATCAAGGCCCACACAGTCAGGAAGAACAGCCACACGATACAGAGCAAGCAAATCTTCATCAGACTGATAATGTAAATAATGACTTTGACCAGAGCACAGGGGGTGACCATATCCCACAAAATGTCCCACTATACCAGATGAACATTTAATCAGGGATGCCAATGTTGAAAACCAAGCTGTAGCTGCCCCCTCTGATTCTGCCGAACCTGTGTAGAAGAGAAGCCATTGGAGCGTCAAAGGACATTCGTGACAGAAGTGGATGCTGCCAGTGAACCTGGAGATGTGAGAGAGGCAGCGCCTAGAAGTCCAGTGCCAAGGCCCGCGAGTGCCGGTGCCGGAGCACCCCAGAGTCATCCGGTCCAACAGGCAGATGCATTCCTCACGTCACGCTCTGTTGATCACGTTTTGCCGCCTCTTAAGATACACGGTCAACACGTAGAGCGAGATGGGACCAAAGAAAGATTTAAGGTTAGTGGTCAAGGTAATGAAGTCTGGAAGGTTTCAGATGTATGTTAAGGGTACTGTTTGTCTGCCAAGAGTAAGTAATGGATTTGTTTAGGTAATATTTATTACTTATGCTGTTTGTGATGTGAGGATGGTAGAAAATTAGACTAGAAAATGTGCGACTGCCACTTTGTAATGATCACATGTGACAGTTGCTGCAGGTGACCTTTTAGTCTTGGTCTAGATACAAATCATCTGCATGTAATAGATGCCCGCGCCAGCATATCGACATACGTCATCAGATCGTCACCTTTCTAAAATATACGTGTGATGAACCTGCTAACGTATGTCGAGGTGCTGGCGCGCGCATCTAGCAAAAAAGTACATTCACTGAGTTTTCTCAACACACACCCAGGTGCACTTTGTGCGTGGGCTGCTGCGTCAGGCAGCCCGTGCGGAGGTTGGGGAGAACCCCGCGTACCGGGACTGGGAGACGAGCGAGCGCAGCCTGCGCCACTTGGAGGACAAGATCGCGGCGTTCGCGAGACAGCACGGGCCACGCACGGAGCCAGCCGGCCTGCCACCGCTACGCAGATACGAGGCAGATGTACGTAAAGCTTACGTAAAATCTATTCGTTAACATCCGTTTGAAGTTTCTTGAGAACGGGCAGTCACTTTATAAACTTAGTTATAACACGGTGTTTAAGACTATCTGGCCCGTGTGGTTGCCGTGGGATTTGAAGGATATCCACAATGATGATTTAAATCCTGAATAGTGACAAATAGTTACAAGATAGACATAAATATAGGTTCGTTAGCTATTGCATATTTCAATTTTGCTGTGTATTTGTTAAGACGTGGACCCTTTGAATTTGAAATTTTGTCAATTAGAATTTCAAGTTAAAAAATCAAGTTATATGAAATTTCAAGTTATCAGAATGTAAATTGACAGGAAGGGAAATGGTTGCGTGATTGTTGTATTTCATTTTTTAAAGGACAATTATGTAAAAAGAAGATGTACACTGATAACACAAAAACCTTAGTACGGGGTCCACCACGGCAAAAAAGAGAAATATTCGCAAATTAAACCAAAGCATTGGTTACATACAATAGCACCCATGTATGTCAAGTTCTAATAAACATTAACTCAAATCTACGAATAACTAGAGCAAATAACCTTACATGCTACTTAACAAAATATGTATTACTGATGACTCGAAGTTATGAATAAGTTGAATATATTTATTTTATAATCTACCTTTGTGTTCAAATTAAATTGTTCCCACTTCATTACACATACAGTTAGAACCTCTCTATTGAGACCACCCGTGGAACTGAGCTCAAGTAGTCTCAATGGAGAGGTGGTCTTTATAAGAAGGTTCATTTTGGTCACTTTATGAACGTTTGGGACCGTGAAAAATGGTCCTATTACAGAGGTGGTCTCAATATAGAGATGGTCTTAATTGGAGGTTGTACTGTATATTCCCAGGATGAGCGACAACAGCCTCTGCCCGGCGGTCATGTCATCGTGAGGCGCCAGCCGTGCCCTGCCCGGCGCCAACCCCAAGAACAACCGGAACACGTGGTATTTGATGCCGGCATGAAGGACCACAAACACGTGCGCTACACAGTTCTACCACGTCTACCACATGATGTGAACACATTGAGGAAGGCGAAGATGCTTAGACGATTGCTTGAGGCAGACGCTCAAGAGAGTGGTGCTGGGACACAATGAATGCAGGAGTGTTGTAAAATTTGCATTTAACTTAGTTTATTGTCATAATGTTATGAACAGCTGGATGCAGCTTGCTGAATGAACATGATTTTTGTTAAAAGTGGTTTCAAATATGTTATAATCACAAATCATAAAATTTTGACATAAATAATAAAACCTGATTAAGCCGACAGATTTAGACCAGAGTATATGTGGCTCAGTTGAACACTTAAGACAGTGCTCTTGTTCGTCAGTCAGTGACATAGTGCCAGCACATTGCTGACAGATAAAATTATAGCTAATGCACGTGTAGTAAGGATACACTGTTGACATACCAGAGGTTGATTGCCTTCTTACATGTAATTCCAACGTGTCATGTGAAACAAAAATGAGACAGGATTCGGCAGTGCAAAATATCACTTCTGCAGATTCTCCTTTTGTGTTTTATATTT
The DNA here is from genome assembly GCA_019095985.1 of Streblospio benedicti. NCBI lineage: Eukaryota > Metazoa > Annelida > Polychaeta > Spionida > Spionidae > Streblospio > Streblospio benedicti. The sequence continues at coordinate 23,802,135 of CM032659.1, forward strand.
TTCTGGCAAATGTAGAAAGTATTAAATCAAGTTCTCAAACACATTATATTGACACTTAAAACACTTTATATTGACTGTGTGTTTATACTAGTAATAGTCGGTAATATGCATATATATGTATACGCGTCTCGCCCATGATTTCATCACAGACATAACGTGCTAAACAATATTAGATAACAATTTGGATAACAATAACATTCAGGACAGTCAGTAGTCGTTTTTTTACATATCGCATAACATTTTTATCTGCATCTTTTCTGCCCACTTGCCAGTATTTTCACCTACCAAATATCAACAGTATGCTATTTTACAACGTGAACTCTGCAAACTGTTGGGTAATCAATTAGATTAACTGTTATATATTAGAAATAGTCCATCCGTAGTTATTTTCCTATTTACGGTGCCGTAAAAGTTGAATCACATAGTTTACGGTGGTTAAAGTCGTTTAACTAATTCAACTAATTGCCAGGATGAAGAATTAAACAATATCACAAACCATTTCATGTGGAAAACGCACGCTAAACTTACATGTCATTGTTAATTCTTTAATGATTTACAAAACCTTTCTCCATACAAAATAAATAAAGACCTAGAATATACACAACAGGCCTTTATGTGCGGTGATATTTTCAAATACCATATAATATACCCAGATAATACGTGATTATATATTCATTTAAAGCATTGTAATAAAATGTTACGTTCACATCCGATTATGCGGATACTGTTTAATTGCCTGAGGCGCTCAAATAGCAAATGCTTAAACTACAATGGTAGTCTCAATATGGTTGTAAACAGCAATCACATTACAACAAATTACCTTATCAATCTGAGCTTCTTGGAAATATGAATGACAGAGTGGAACACAGAGTGCATGGATATAGCTAGTTGTTTAGTTGTGTAAAACAGAGAGTGTTGCCATCCAAGCTCTGGTGTGACGTCATGCACTTTATATATTATTATAAGAGAACACATCAAGCTGGTTTATAGTCATGTGATTTGGAGTACTTTAACAGCAATCGGGAATTTAAAAAAGAAACAATGCCGGGACACATGTAAAAAGGAAAACCAGTATATCATAGATCATATAGACCTGAAGGCTATATAATCTATGATTATAATTACTAGCTAGCGTTGCTGCTGTTGCTACTAGTGGTACTCTTTTGTTGTCGCTGCTGTTGCTGCTGCCTCCTCCACAATGAGGATAACAGTGTTCACGTGGATCACAGTGCTATGTTTCGCCTGCTTGACGCTAATTTCCACCAAACTCCTCCCTGCCACTTTATCCGCGGAGCACTCTGTTACTAACACTTCTGAAAAACTTCTCCAAAACTTAGCGCACATGTCTCAGAAACTTTTGAAAGCGGCAGTGTCACGAAGAGGAGAGACGGCCGTTCTTGGTGAGCTGCTTCATGAGCTTACTGTGCTGCATGGAAGGATTGCTCAGGAACAAGATTATCATGTTGACAATGAAGCACTGAGAGCAGACATCATGAGAGAGAAGGATGGCAAACAGAAAGCAATGCAGGGAGGTCTGTATAGATACTTGGTTGTAAACATAGTCATATGCTAATCACTATTCGGATGTTTGAATGCATGCAAGTACCTACTATTCATTTCAAGCACTGTCTGTACCATTTTATTCATATTACAATTTTCATGCCTCTTATAAAATAGAGTAATAATGATACAGGTTGAAAAATGAATGCAGTAGAACCATCAATTAAGACCACCTCTGTATTGAGACCACCTCTATAATAAGACCACTTTTCATGGTCCCACAGATCCAAACCTTCATAAAACTACCGTAATGACCCTATGTGTAAAGATCACCTCTCAATTGAGACTACCTAGCACTGGTCCTAAATGTGGTCATAATAGAGAGATTCTACTGCATATGCATATCCATTATCCAATCAATACAATATCCAGAAACCCACATCTCCACCTCCCTGTCCACAGCCCACCACCCCAGCCCACGCCGCCACCCACGTATACTCTGCTGGGTGCCCGCCTCGGACACGGACGTCACGTCCCGGGGCGTGCACGCGCTGCGCACGTGGGGCGGGCGCTGCGACCGCTTCCTCTTCTTCACCTCCCAGGCCGCGGTGCCTGGCGTGCCCAGCGTGCCTCTGCACACGGCCGAGACCGGCAACTACGATCTCACCAACAAGGTACGTGTACACGTCATGCAGTTCACGGGTGAAGTGTCAAAAACGAATATGGTTGGATGCGTGCGGTGCCAAAGGACCTATACTAGGTGTGTGTACTCGCTGAATGCCATAGTAATCTACCAAGACAAAAATAATGTCAGAGATGCATGTCTTTTAGACGTTTTGTTGTTGTCACTGTTTGTCCACGGCTTGTCCACGATTTTTTTTCAATCAATAAAACAATCATTTGCCGGGTAGACCAGGTTGGGAACAAGTCTTAACGTTGACGAGACCAGGTCTGAACCGTGTCCTGACCGTGAATAGATCCAATCATTTTAATGACCAAGGAAGTGTGGGGTAGGGGGAAGCGGGTCACAAATTAATCGAAATCATCCACGAGGTTTTCGGTTTACAAATTGGTTTATACCACGCCACGATAGTGTAATAGAGGCGAAATATATTAACACACTGATCAAAACTTAAAGGCTATTTCACGAGCACCATTACAAAAAATGTAGCACGCATTGCACATTCAAGAAATGAATTAACAACTCTGATTATATTCTTAACATCACAATCCAGGTGTTCCTAGCTCTGTACCACCTATACTCCCATCACTTGGACCAGTACGACTGGTTCCTCAAGGCGGATTCCGATACGTACGTGGTGGTTGATAACTTGCGCAGCTTCCTTGCGCAGCATTCACCTGATGAACCAGTCTACTTTGGGCATCATTTTAAGGTACTTAAAATCATTTTAGTATAAAATAAATACTCTTAGCTGATATTTTACTGTCCACACAGCTTAATACTCTTTGTTAACTTCAAGAACATCGATTCCCGACCATAAACAATACGGCTATAGCAGATGAAAACCAATTGACTCACGGATTACTAGATTATAATCTGCCCGAAACAACACGACACATACAGAACATTAACAGATATCAATACCTATTGGTGTCTGCTAAGATTCTGTAAGAAATCGTGAATGAATGAACCCAGGACGCTACAACTTAACATTCTTTGAAAACACACCACATGTCCGTGACTGCAATAAGTTTGAAAATGTAAAATAGCATTCACTTATAACCTTGCTTGATCTGCATATGCACATCCAGGGGCGCTGGGGGCGCCCCTCCCCCTTTCCCACTAGAATACTTCATTTTCATAGCGGTTTTGGCATGTCCGCCATCAATACAAAACCCATGAAATCCCTTACGTGCACCCCTCCCCTTTTTAAAAAAAAGAACTGGGTCTGCCATTGATCATCTGCAACAATTCTCCCCACTGTCTGAAGTTGACATAACACCTCGCTCTCTTCCCCTGCTTTAGCCGTTCGTGCGGCACGGCTACATGTCCGGCGGAGCTGGCTACGTGCTCAGTCGGCGAGCCCTCGCCCGGTACGGGTCCCGGGGCCACGCGAGCGCCGCGTGCGCCGGCGACGGTGGGACGGAGGACGTGCAAGTGGGCGCGTGCATGCAGAACATAGGTGCAGTATGACGTACACTCAAGGCCACTTCTATGCTAATGCTCCATGGTCTGTTGTGAAAGATTTAGTGCGACAAGGATTCCAATGACCTGGTGTAATTGTAAAGTCCCTAGAGCATGGCAAAACTGTGGATTGCGACTGTAAATAAGCATATTTACATTTATAAGACCATTTTTTAAAAGTTGCAATGCCTTCATGAAGAGCACATCATGCACATCCTTAAATTGACCACCTCTCTAGTTAGACCGCGGCTTGAGGCCAGTCATTGCCTTGTTATTATAGAGATTCTCTTTATAATTGTACATGTTATATGATATCATCTGCTGTGCACTGTTTCACCCTGCTTTAGGGGTGGTGGCCGGCGACTCGCGGGACTCCAAGGGCCGGGCCCGCTTTAACTGCTTCTCCCCAGCCCACGTCATCCACGGACTCTACCCGGACTGGTTCACTCAGTACACCAAGTACCCGGTCACTGCCAAGGTACAACATTACCTCCCAATAAGACCACCCCAACAAGTATAACACCTGTATGTTAAGACCATTTTTTACGGTTGCAATCGAGAGGTCAGAAAGAGAACCACGTTAAGCTATATACACCTTGAGACCTTGAGATGAACCTTGCAAAAGCAGACCAGCGCCTTCTTGAGACCACGATCATACCGTATGTCACATGGAGTAAAACCTCCAATTAAGACCACCTCTTTATTGAGAACACCTCTATACTAAGACCACTTTTCACATTCCCAAACCTTCATAAAGCTACCAAATGAACCTCTGTATATGGACCACCTCTCTATTGAGACCGCCCAACACTAGTCCCAAAGGTGGTCTTAATAGAGAGGTTCTACTGTAGTTCGCTACTCCACAGGGTCTGTCCAGCGTGAGTGACTCGGCCATCTCGTTCCACTACGTGAGCCCCAGCCTCATGTACCAGCTCGAGTACTTCATCCACCATCTCCGCCTCTCACCACAAGCGGGAGCCACGGGCCAGAAAAACAGTACCATGGATTCATGGAGTACCGAGGACGAAAACCAGTACCATTGACACACGCAGTACTAGCGATGTCAACGTGTTGTGCATTGATGGTAGTAGCCTCCGTGGTTCATCTACTACCCCTGATTGCTACATGTAGTCCCTGACTGCTTGCTCCTGACTGCTAGCTCCTAACTGCTAGCATGTTGCCCGCATCGAATGACATGGGCAGTAAAAGAGAATGAAAACAGTGCCGTATAAACCAAGGACCAAGGTGCCTTTCGTACCAATAACACAGGGGATAAATAAGTATTCAAACACCTGCTGTTAAACGAAAGAGAGCGCCTGGAGATTCTAGTCAATGTTACTTATAAGCATTCAACCTGCGACTGTCCAGATCTTCCAGTGTAACACTCTATCAAGGCCATCTGCCTAGATCGCAAAACTGATCAGGATGTTTTTTTATGTGATGACTGGTTTCGATACCATTAAAATGTGACAGTCCATATTTCATCATCAGCGAATACTAAATTGAAATGCTATATTGATATTATACAAGCAGATAGAATAGATAGGTTTAAAAGTGCAACATTAATATGATGTACACAATTTTATGAAGCTACTATCTATTTTTAAAGCCGAGCTTCGCAGAAGTCTCGAGCTTTATAGCCGTCGTAGGCGCTCCATTGTGTTCCCTTTCCACTGCCTACTACGTTTACTATAGGCACATCCGCGCTGAAATTAGTGCCCAATTTGAATATTTAATCAATGAAACTGAAAGCGGCCGACAATCGCCGATGTTAATGAGCTGGGAAAACGTCGTAGCCATCAAAATTAATACACCGTGTTATTTAAAGCGTTAGCAACAGCGGGTAAAACCGCCATTAATGCGCTTACAGTTATCAAAAATAATCGGTTTACCCACTCTGCAATGTGCAGACAGATTTGTAGTAAGTGATGCATGTTGATGTTATTTTTTCTGCCTATGCATGTTAAATATTATTCAAAATGAAACAAATGTTCTTGATTTAAGATCAATGATTTGGAAATGCCGATAAAATATTACTGCCGCCTTATGATGTGTGAATAAATAAAATATGAAAAACATTACTTAAACCATTGTACTTTATTTCACTATACGTCATGGTTACTCAGCATAAAAGTGAGCACTGGAGTTATTTTTTAAATATTATTTATTGAAACTGATCATGGTCAAAATTTACCGCAAAAATATTGGCCCATCAAGTACAGAATTGACCCATTGATTTGCCTTACCAAGGGGCCAATTGTCCCACTACAAGTTTGGACCAACAAGAACTCTGCTTTATTGTGTCCTGACACAGTTATGCACACAGATAAGAAGTATTTTTAGAGAAAATGAAATGATTGTGCTAGACTAGTATTTGCCTTATGACTCACCATAAGCTAGAAAAAGACAAATAGGATGGGTTATAAAGTGTTATGCAGTGCTGACTATCATCAAGGGGATGAATTTGTATTTAGTAATCTATCTAGGGGTAGACAATGTGTTGCTAACTGTTTTATATTTCTACTGGCTGCATTTGAAGAAAATTTTACTATGCACTCCCAGCCGCATAACATTCTAAAGCTCGGCTTTTCAGGACTCTCAGTCCTTTGATTTAAAAGCTGTACGATGTGGTCAGATAAAAGCTAATTACTTCCAAGTATCTTCATAATGTCAGTAATATTAAATCAGAAATCGTTTGATACACATGTTAACCCATCTTGTGCATATTTGTCAAATGTCCATTGTCCATGTCTGATGCATTACAAGCACCAAAATACAGCGGCTTTTCTAACGGTGTGACAGGAACAGGTTACACACCAAGGCACATGAAATTACCACAACCCTCACTAAACCCGACCCTACCCCGCCACACCCCTTTAAGATTAAATAAACTTATAACCCTCTGCCTAAAACATCACATTTTGGGGACCATCTTTTTGAGTTTGCCGGTTTAAAAGTTAACCCCAGCCCTGAGGGAGTACCTACATGTACATGTATATATGAAACCATTTAATTATCTCGTATAAACTTCATTCTGGTTATTAACAATATAAAAACAAAAATAAACTTATGATCTAAAAAAAGTTTATGGCTTAATTAACTATGCGCCCACCCCACACACCCCACACACCCCAATTAAAAAAAAGAAATAAAAAAGGGAAAAAACACACACACCCACCCCTAACCAAAGATCCAAACACCATCACTTTAGTGTTTAATATTTAACAACCTGTGCATTAAGCCATCAAGTTGCCCTTGTAAGCCTCGTGTGGTCACTGACCAGAATAACCAGGTCGTCACGTTTGCTGCCCACGAGAGGTGCTGCCGGAGACTGGGGCTACTTGGTATTAGCGCGTTCCACGCCAATAACCGTGTCAAACAACACATGACTGAGTGAAACGAACAGCATAACACGGATATAGCGACGTGGATAGGTGTCAAAAGGCGTGCACAGATGGGCAGGGTGCGTGGATAGACGTGCATGGTGTGTGGTGCCAAACGGGCGGCCGTCGGCTGCTGTGTCCTGTGTACTCTGCTTGGGTTCATTATCAGAAACAGGTAACAGTCCTTTCCGAGATCGTACGACGTGAAAAAAGGATTGAGATTGTTTTGTTTTTGTTTTTGTTTTGCTTTTGTTCTTTGTTTTGTTTTGTTTTTAATTAGAGTTAGACGTACCTTCTCGGAAAGGTCCATGGACAGAGCTCATAACACATTAACATGTGACCATGAAAGGAAATATGGGAGGCAGATAAAAGTCTGGTAATAGCGATTTTCCGTCTTGTTCAAGTAACAACTACATTACTTGGCTCAAACCAATATATAATGTCATGCTAAGACTTTAAGAAAACAACTGCTATAACAACTGCGTCAGTTTGTCTTACCATGCATGGGACCACATGCTATAAACCTTAAAAACTATTCTAAAAGTTAATATTGATTGTAGTTTACTCTCACGGTTATGGCAAGCAAGCTCCTAGCACTGTATTGACATAGCTGAAGACATAGCTATTCGAGTCCCGTCAGGGCCACTTGATAGAGTCAAATAGAAGTTATATCTTCAGCTACTATAGTATGTCAATACAGTGGTAGGAACTTGCTTGCCATAACAGCGAGAGTAGAATTGAATTCACAAGCAAACTTGTGAAAATATACAGAAATACTGTGGTACACTATAGTATGGATTGTTATAATCTTATAAAGTGGGTTCTTTAAACAGTGCTTAACGTATCCTTGCGAATTGTGAATACATTATACAATTTATAAAGGTTGATAAGCACAATCTTTCTGATGTAATTCATAGTCCATGTTTTATTAGATCCAATCTCCCGTAGCCATCTAGAATCTGGTATTTGGTTACACTCTATAGACCTTAAGAGGGAAGCCATTTTCATCAAATATGGGAAATCACCTCATAGTCATGATTTTTATATAATTCACTTTTTCAAAAATTGCTCCATTACAGAACATAAAAAATAACAAAAAATAAAGAATTAGTTTTTGAACCCGAAATGTACACAAATATTAACATATCTTTAGGTACACGGATAAAAAACATGCAGCCAAATATCTTACTTTTCAGTTTGAATGACCTGGTGACACCCGAGCCAGTGTTGAGCCACATTTGGCTAAGAAGCATTCACAGGATAAAGCTGACGGAGGGACAGCTACTGCCTCGAGAGCCAGCCAGCCATCATATACATGGCAGAACGACTGTCCGGCCATCACCACGCACTCCAACTGTCCGGCAGACACAATGCAAACCATACGCCGGTCGACACGAACTGTCCAGTTATTTGCACTTTCTGTCAATAAGACAGACGATCATAGGAGTTGGCGGGAAAGCCATGGCAACAAGGTTTGCTCCTATATACATTATACACTGATGATAGAAAAAAATCCATTTTCAATTATTGAATATTGACAGTTTGAAGAAATTTCTGCATTCCCCTCTAGGAGTCGACGAAAGAAGCGAACGACCTCCAGTGGTCCGTTCCAGCTGCTGCCTCTGCTCAACTCCACGTACCCCAACGGCTACGTGTTCGTCACCAACGACTCTGGGCTGGTGGGTGTCGCGATGGTGCCGGCACAGGAGCTGGTGGAGACGGACGCGGCGTGGGAGCGAGCGACTCTTGACGCCGCCAGGGCCAGCTGCGGACGGGCGCGCCCAGTGGCAGCGGGGACGTTTATGTTTGCGACGCCCTAGCGGCTGCACGCACGCACCCACACACATTCTCTGTCAGGGACGTCAGCGAGCAGGGCCGCGGCGGGTGGTACGGGCTGCGAATGGCCAGTGTGGACCATCCAGGTGAGAGGGCAGCCAGCAGCAGGTACTTGAACCCATGGAAGAATAGGCGCATCGCAATCACATGAAATTGGGACAACATTTAGACAAGCTTTACTCTTAGAGGAATAGGCACAATCACATGAAATCACATGAAAACATTTAAACCAGCTTTACACATAGGCAAATAGGCGCATTGCAATCACACTTTATTCTTAGACAATTCCACAATTCAATCACACAAATTCTTGCTGCTACAAATTGCATTCATTTTCCTTTCACCCACACATTTTTGAAGAACGGACCCTAGTCTATCATAAAAGTGGAGGGAAAATATAATGAATACTCATCACGAGCAAAGTATAGATTAATATTAGCCATGTATTCTGGTTTCTTTTAAATTATCACATGTTCCAAAACAATGTTTGCCTTTCAGGAGCGGCAGGCTGGCCTCCTGACCCGTGGGGGCAGCCACTTCCGGGTCGTGGTGCACCTGGTCTCCTCGGGCTTCTACATGCTGTGCCACACCGAGGACCACTTCAACGGCACCTACACCGTGCACTGCCCGTGCTTTGTGGGCGGCTGCTTCGGCGTGCAGATCGTGCACCTGTCACACTCGTTCCTCGCGTTTGCCGTCTACAGTACGAGCGGCCGCAACGCAGCGCCAAAGAGTAGCACCGTGGTGTGGCAGGCTCAGCAGTGCCGCCACCACCTCAGCGCGGTGATGGACTACACTGGCTGGCGTCTCCGGCAGAAGGACAGTGCGTGGACGTGGTTTGAGCACGGTCGTCCCGCCAGCATGATGTTGTTCTCGGCTGCAGAGCGCGCGTGTCTGGCTGATAAGGTGCGCGGGCGCGTGTACCTGGTGGGCGCCTCGCACCTGCAGTTCATCTACGAGTACTTGGAGCACTTCCACTCGCATAACACCACAATACAAACCCGACGTGGAAGACAAGTCCAGCAGAAGTTTGTGTTCTTCAACAGCCTGTACATCGAGCAGGTGAGCTACCACCTGTCGTTGTTGCAGCTCACGGCAGACGACATCGTTGTGTTCCAGAGCGGAGCTTGGGACACCATGTTCAAAACGCTGGACACGTTCGTGGCGGGAACTGCTCGACTGGCGGCCACGCTGAGACAAATCGCCAGCAGTACGCCGGGGGTGAAGCTGCTGTGGGTGAAGACTGTGCCGCAGCCCGAGAAGTTCCACGTGCGGCCGAGCCAGCCGGCCATGCACGCAGCCATGGCACAGCTGGCCGAGAGTCTCACCCAGTTCGGTCTCGCCAACATCACCACCGTGGACGCCCTGGGCATCGTGGAGCCGCGCAACAACGAGAGCATCCGCAAGGCCCACTATTTCGGCCCGCTCGGCAAAACGAGGCACTTTGCCGGCAGCGCGGGATACGTGTACGCTAACGAGATAGTGGCCAAGATGTGTGCCATGGTTGGCGGTTGATATGGTATAAATAATGGGCGTGCCTCTTATCGGGGGGAGGGGGGCTAACAGTGATAAGATACAGAAAAATGTTAGCCCCTGTCTTATGAATTCAAGCAAACCCACTCAACTGGAAAATTCAGGAAAAGCTATATGATACTAGTCGTACTGCAATATTATTCCATGCACTACAGTATTTGGAATGTCAGTATCTGCAGTGCTGTTGCAGCAGATAAACAAATTCATGACAACAAAGTTAAATTTTATAGCTGTGGAAAGGAAAATAGCTTGTATAGAGATAGACTGTATTGTATAAGTGAGAGTGAAAATGATAATTTCTGGGCAGACTGTACAGACTGTAGCTGTATTGGCGGCCATGAATTGATTTAATAGTGAATCCTCAAAACTGTGTAAATTTCCGATATTTTAATAGCTTACAAATTTTGGAGAAATAGCAATTATACATAGGACTAATTTTACAGATTTGATATTGTGTCAATACATGTTTAAGTGACAAATAAAAAATACTATTTTAAAAATTTAAATGCTTTATTCAAATATTGACTATAAAAAATGGAGAAAGCATTGTACACACATAACTGACATACAAACGAAGTGAATCTGATCACAAGGCTTTCGCTTCAGCTGCTGAAGCGACGCAACGAGG